>OZ010797.1:138967945-139479729 GCA_963932465.1 Maratus speciosus | reverse complement strand
GTATATTATGTTTTTATGATAAATTAACCTTTTCAATGATAGCACCGAGATAATTCAAGTGTAAAAACTTTGTTTCTCTATACCTGGTTGCCGATGAAGGGGTTAAGGATGATCCATAAATGATGTCACACTTTTTTTTCAATATTTTTTACCTCCCTCCCCCCCTTTGTCGCAAAATGTCACACTTCACCATACCCCCCTCCCTTCCCCTTGTCACATGTCATGCTATATTACGTAAACATATAATTGCAGTTCAGAATCAAGCACTACGTTATAGGTCATATTTCAAATTTAATTTTTGAATTTTAACTATGTGTTTTAATGACATTTGTGAGCATAACAATAAAAATGATTCATGTACTTATTTTGTATGAAAAAAGATTAAGAATTATAACAAAAACCATAATTAATATGCAATAGTAATTAAATATTAATATGAAAGAGCAATTAAAAAGTGTAGTATTTTAGAATTTGAAATGGAATTTAATATATTTGTTTTTAAATCTTATATTTGCTTTATGAACACAAAATACTTTAAAACAGATTGATTTTGAAGAAGAAGCCTCAATATTAGTTTTAATTAAATGGAATTGCCATCACATTTCATTTGTCACATTAATATGAACATTTATAAAATTATATATTAAATCATAAAATAGAAATTACTCTGAATCATTTAACTATTGCGACTCTTCCTCCCTTGGAGAAGATATATGCTCATCCATAGAGTACACAGGCATTTTGACATGACACTCATCCTCGGGGATAGTAAGCCCTCTAATGCTAATACAATGGTAGTAAGCCCTTAATGTTTAACCAAAATGTGTGATGTCACACTTCTTCTCACCCCCTCCCACCCCCTTGTCATAATTTCACGAACCCCACTCCCCCCATCCAAGCGTGACATCATTTCTGGATGGCCCCTAATACATAAAATGAATGGAAAAAATCTTGAACGAGCCAGAAAATGAAATTTTGGAATCATTGAAATTTTAATTTATAAAATTTCAAGTAAAATCTTATAATTACCTTGTATTTTACTAGCAAATCCCAGAAAATTTATAAAAAGATGCTCACAACTTTCACAACAGCTCCTCAACAACTGATTTGCAAACTGTTACCTTGCTCTCCGGTTAAAAAATAAAATGTAGGATTAAAATGCTTGTTCATAGATGTCTCGATGCTTTTATCAGCTCTCTTGAACTCCATTCCTGTTATTACACTAATTTACTAGAAATAGGTCTTCCAAAAATATAATAGCAAACTGTATTTACCATACTTAAAAGCCTTAAATGGTTTTAAGGGAATGAAAAATAAACAAGAGTAATGTTTCAGTTTTATTTATAATTATTTATGGTAGATGCTAGTAAAATTCTCAGTTAGAAGCCCTTGGATGTTTGTAACACAGATAAAATCCCTTAAAAATAATCCGCATCTTCAACAGAAGGTAAGGTGTAACTTATAAAACTACATAACCCATAACTACTGACTAATTTTTGAAGGATCTCATGATAAATTATGGGTTATTATTGTGTTTAATTTGCCAAATCTTTTTCTATGTATTGCTTTGGCGCCATCTATTGGCAGTTTTAAGATAAACAAAGGACATTTCTGCTGAAATTGTAGTTATTAGTTATATTTAAAATATGAAAAATTCAGGACATACTGATTTAATTCAAAATCAACTTTTAAAGGCTTCAGCTAAAAATCATTATTTCTTTTGTTAAATTTTAATTAGTTTTATCGATTTTTAGGAACTTAACTTATATTTACATAAATTTTGTAATTTGGCTTGCTTGTGGGTGAAATGAAATTAAAATATAAGGAATATGTAATACCCTGTACAACAGATACTATTAATTATATCATTGTTGATAAAAAACATTCTTTTTTAATATAGTAACATTGGTATTTAATTTTGTTGTGAAAAAAAAAATTGTAATAAATATGAAAAAATAATTTTCTATCATACAAATAGAATTAAAAGTTGAAATTTACTTATAGAATAAAGAAAAGATGATTTTTAATGATTAAAATGTATTATACCTTTCCTTGGGCATATTTTTAAAATACTAAAAAAAAAAAAAAAAAAAAAAATCTGAATTTAATTTGAGTTAACTTTTAAAAGTTTAATATTATGTATGAAAAATTAAAAGTTGTAAGGATTTAATTTTATCAATTATGTAAGAGCTTAATTTTTATTCATTATTATTATAAAAAATTGATTGCATTAATAACTAAAATGAACAATATTTCTTTTAAAATGTAATTAAAACACAAGGAATATTTAGATTCTTAAATAGAAGACAATATGAAATACACAACTTTGATATGTATGATTTGACTGATTTTTATGACAAAAATAATTAGAAAAATCAGAAGACTTTTTAGAACTGTTTTATTGAATTCAAAGTATAATGCTTCCAATTTACTTACATTTGAAAAATAATGTAATTTTAAAAGTTTATGTAAAATTAAATCATGATTTATTTTTTTTTATTATTATTAAAAAATATGTTTAAAAATATGTTTAAAAAATAAGTTTTCTTTAAAGAAAACTTAAAAATATTGATCATTAACATTAAACTTTTTCTGTTTTTCATAAATAAATTGCAACTTTCAATGGTATTAGTATAATAGAAATTTATTTTTTCACATTGTATTATTAAATTAGAATTTTTTTTTTTTTTTTCACAATAAAGTTGAGTTCCGATGTTACTATGTTTAAAATATAAAATTTTAACTGCATTGATATAATTAATATATGAAGTAACCATATTACATATTCCTTATATTTTAATTACATTTGATAAGAAATCATTTTATTTACAATGCAGGTAACTTTTCAAAATTTGAGTGGATATAAGTTAAGACCTTTTTTTTTTCGAAATTAATAATAATTTTCAGTTATTTGGAATGAAATTTTAAAATTATATGGCTAAACCAGTTAAAAGTTGATCGCAAATTAAACGAATACGTCCTGAATTTTTCTTATTTTAATAATATGAATAAAAAACTACAATTTCACAAGAAATTCCTTCGTTTGCTTTATGAGCCTGTAGATGGCGCCAAAAACATGTTTAAAACAACTTTCTGATCTGCTCCTAATTCTCGTATGATCATTTTTTCATTACAACAGGGGTTTCATCAAGATTGTGAAATTAAATTATCTTATGAAAATTATCCTTTCTATGCCTTATATTTCTACGTTTCTATCAAATAGAATGGGGAGGTGACATTATTCATGGAGTAAAAGAGATTTCTTACTCTGTGACATTAATATTGTCAGTAATAATCGATTAAATGGAATCGAAGATCATATCGAGACGATGTGTATTATCGAATTTATATAAACAGAAAATGGCGCTTATGGGATTTGGTCATGTCAACTTATTTTTAATTATCTCTTATTAACTTTTTATTTTTCATAGGTAAGTTATGCTGTTTGGTATTTAAATGAAATCCAACCAATATCTGTGTTTACTCTTTAAAGTAACAATTGATCTTGTATGATTTGTTGATTTACATTTTGGCATGTTGTAAATATTACTCTGACAGTATAAAACAACAAGGCTGTAGCCAGCAGCAGCAGGGGAATCACCAGGAATTCCCCCCACCCCGAAATTTGTGTTAAGGTGTATCAAAGATGGCATATAATCTATATACTATAAAAACAAGTTCCAGTGCAAGTATCTTCATTTTATTATTTATATTTTTGTACTTGCACCATTAAGCGATTCAATAAAATAAATCATTCTATTAAACGAAGAAAATGACATTATAATTGCAGTAGTGCCAATTTTTGGGATGAAAATATTTTCAAAAACATTTTCATTTCTTTCCACTTTCCTTCTATGTAAAATATCACATTACTCTTGGAATAAGCTTGAGAAAGGAGATATTAGTCTTCCGTACATCCTTGTCCTGAGGGTACGGTCAAGTGGGGGTCAGAGTGAGGGTGGTTACATTGCACCAGAAGGACGGTGATTTCCCCTTGAAGGTCGATTAAAATTTCACGGATTCGAACTATGTTGTTTTTCCTTTTTTTTCTTTCTTTCCTTTCTTTTTTTTTTTTTTTAACTCATCCTACAATTCTGATAAGGCATATCACTGACAATGGGGGTTGAAAAAACTTTTATTTTCCCGCTTCTTTCTTCTGTAAACAATAAAAGAGTTTCATTGATAGGTTGAGTTTTGTTCACATTTTTTTGACGAAGAATTTATCAACATCAAATAGGTAAGAATGAATTTAAATTTTTGCTATTTCATGTAATTCGAAGTAATCTACTACTTTATCATAAAATAGAACATAATTTCTCAGTTGATGTATTGCAACGAGTGTTGCCAGTTGTCTTGATTTTCAGGCCTTCCAAGAGAAGACCCGTCCCGCGCATGAAGTCAAAAGTCCTGATCTTCCACAAATTCTTTTAAATTTCTGGCTTAGATGCCGTATGTTCCCTCCGCCGTTGTTGTTTTGAAATGTTTGGCGATTTTTTGTTGGCGTGTTGACGGTGGTTATGGATATGGCAACCTCGATATGTTGAATGTCGTGTGACGTGTTTTTGTGACGTGTCGTTCTGGCAACGGAGAAGTTAATGTTGGAATATTGTGAATGTATTCAGGGGCGAAGCTACTGGGGGGGCGTAGGGGGGCGTCTCGCCCCCCCAATGTCGGCAACTTGGATCACAGTCGGCAAATTCTAGGTAGTCAATATCGATCGATACAACCCTGAAACAATCGATTTTTTTCCCAATTTTCTACGTTTTTTCTTAAAACATACACTAAAAAACACCAGTCCTTAGCATTTGTCTTAATTTATTTCAAAAATCCGAAGTTTGCCTCTCCTTTCTTCGACTTCGCGTGACTGATGAAAATAAACTGAGAAAAAACCAGGATAGACTAGTTTCTCAATATTCAAAGGAGTCTTTCTGACAGTCCACAGAGGATTAGTAATGTTCCGAACATCTAGATGATGACTAGCACTGAAGATGATGACGACTTTTGTGAAGGCATTCATGTTTCTCATGGTGTATTGAAATGTGCTCGACAATCGAATCATTTAGTTGATTGTTTAAATGATTGTAAGCCGATTATTGAAAAATTAGCCCCATCCGATGAATTAAGTGTTTTCTTGTTACTTAAGGAAACCATAGGTATTGACAGGGAAAATTAAAATTATTTGTCTGTGTCAAATATTTATAGTAAGATCGTGAAATAAATGGAGAAAACCGTCGAGAGGCTAGCATTACGGAAAGTGGGAACGATTCCATTATTGAACATGACCCAGGAAAAAGGTCTAAAATGAAATCAGACAATAAAAGACATATTTAATCAGTTTAGGTCCATATGAGCCAAAACGCAGCGTATATCCGATAAATGGTTCCATCCCGCAAGATAGACTACGACATTTCAACGGCGCTTGGTACATAAGAGCATCCGTTTTTGGAATATATAGCACAGAACTTAATGCTAATTCTTTTTGCGTGTTTCATGAAGGACCTGGGAGAGAAAAAATACAAAATTCTTCAGTTGAGAGTGGTGTAAACAAAGGACACAAAATGAAGAGCTTAAGGAAAAGAAAAGAACAGAAAGTCCGCACATTTCTCTTCCAACTTCCACAAAATTTGCTGTTTCCTGTTTTGCCAGTTCACGATGACACATAATCACACTTACTCGACGAGAGCAAGCGCAAACAGATTATTCTGGAAGAGCGACAGCAACATCTTGCATTCAACAAAGAAATTGTAGCAATCTTAATGAACATTACTCGAATTCTGAGTAGACAAGGTCTGGTTTGTAGAAGTGACAAAGACGAAATGGAAACTTTTGAAAAATTGTGAAATTAATTTCCAGACATAACCCACAACTGAGGACATGTTTAAAGACACACGTTTCAGCCCATACCATATAACTTACCTTTCCGCTTCATCCCAAAACGAGATGATTGAATTTTTTGCTACAGCAGTGCGTAAAACGATAGTCAGGGATATTCAAGAAGCATAATTTTATGGAGTTATGGCAGATACGACACCAGATGCTTCGCACCATGATCGATCAGCTGTTGGGCTGAAATATGTCAACAAAGATGGAAAACCTCCGATCGGCTTTTGGAAGTTTTAAAAGAAGTCGTCAAAACCAACATCGACCTTGCATGCTAGATATCGCACATCCTTACAAAGAATGAGCTCGAAATAGAACAGGTCATACGATTCATTTCAGGTCATACGATTTTACGAGCAGTATGTCTGGAGAATTCAGCCGCACTTAGGAGACGTTTTCAGAAATCGTGGGTTGAATTGTACCATATATTCCTTGTCAATGTCACGGACTCGACATCACTTTCGTTTCGCATATCTGCAATGCAAGCAATGCTATAGGCGATGTGTTCTTCGAGCTGGAAGATGTTTGTGTTTTTCACAGCAAGTACTAAACGAAAGAAGCTATTAGTAGACAAGGTCGAAGAAATAGAAAATGCTCTTCTGCTGCGGAATCTTTCTAAGGCGAGATGGACTGCTCGAACGGAATCATTGAAAGCAGTTTGGATCTAATATGAATGCACAAATGGACCTTATGCACGCGACCTGAGGTCGAGGCTAAAATTCGTCTGCTGGCGGTATTTACTGCCGGTGTTTAGCATAGCAGTCTATGGAGTGTAAGTTATTAATGCTTGTTTGTTAAAAATACCGCAAAAAAATTCTTTGATGCAGCAGCATATACTTAATATATTGTAATCTAAATTCAAAATGTTGTTCTGTATGCGAGAAAATTCCCTAAGTTTGCAGATTTTCAGTTAAAATGTATGCATTCAACCTGGGTCAAGGCTAAAGTCGTCTGCTAGCGGTGTTTGCGCCTGCGCATACTGGTATTCTGCCGGTGCAGTAACTAGAATAACAAATCATCATACCGCCAGCTCTGGCATCTGACGTCACCTGAATAGAGTCCATTTTGAAAAAGTTGATTTTTCTACTTCTGTTAGCGAAACAATGATCAAGCCACGACGTTTAAGAAAGAAAATGTTATCTATCGACTTCATTGCTTCACTATGATGTTTCTCAAGAACGTTTAGTACAAATGCAAGTTAGTTACTGAAAAAAATAAAGTCGAAGACTTTTAAAATAGATGCTACGAAAATACTGAAAACTTGTATCAAATCATTGGAAACAATCAACAATGACAATGAAAATGTGAATAGGGAAATATAGAGTGCAGTTCTCTTTTAAATCAAGTAAGTTAAATGAATTTGCTATGCAATATCGAAGAAGATTGGCACCAAAGAAGTTAAACGGTAATTGAAACAATTTGCTTGCTCCCGAACATCTAATGTTCTAACGCATGGAGTTTCAGAAGGTACTGGATACTCTTACAATGGTGATAGCTGAAAGTCTTAATTCTTGCATCAGACCACTGGATAGAATAATGTATCCTCCCATTACAAGTAAGAAATAAACACTAAATCTGGTTAAGAAAGCGGTACCGAAATGTTTCATGAAAGCGATCTTTCGTGAAATATTGGCAATTCCTGATATGGAAGCATTAGACGCACATTGAATGTTTTGTCAGACTTCTGCGCAGAGGTTGAAAGAATGGACGATATTTACATGAAAATAGAACCTTTGAGATACATTCTGCTACTTGCGAACCATGTCAGTCGTCTGGCTCTAACTTCTCCAATCACAGTTGTCTCGAATGCAAGAACATTGTAAATTAAAAATTGTGAAAAAGTATCTTAAAGTACTGTTACACGAGAGATAAAAATCACTTCAAATTCCAAGCGTCTCCATGTTATCTTATGGCCCCAGTGGAGTCGCTTCGAAGGCAAGCAACTTTCTTCTGTCGGCGTGTCTTTGACGCCCGAAACGAAGCGAGTCGCCAGTAACAGCCAATCAAATGCTTGGAAATCTGACGATGGAAAAGCCTTTTCCCGAACAGCCAATGAAATGTTTTAAAAACAAAAAAAAAAATGGCTTTCAAAAGCGGGAAATAGGATGAGTGCCAGGCGATTCTTGTCGCTTGGAGTTTTTACGTGTAATAACACTATAAGAACAACAATGAACTATCCACGTTTGAATACACTCATGATGCTTCCATTTGAGAAGGATATTTTGAAATACCTAGATTTGGGTGCTGTCGTGAATAGATGGGCTCGTCTAAAGAAATGGTGGGTTAAAATGCATGTTATGCAATGAATGAACAAAGATGTAACTAAAATAAGTCTTGATTTAATCCTTTTTAATGTAAATATAAATAAGCTGATTCTGTATAAGTTCCAAGTAACATCTTATCAAAAACTTCAACTAGTTTAATTAATCTGAATTGCAGATTTCCATGTGCACATTCAGCAAAAAATATCAAAACACTTTAATGGAACATTTACAACGACGTAACGTAAGTGAAGGTGTATAGTGTATTCAGGGTTCTCGCTGCCGCTCGCCATTGCCCCAAATCGCGACAAAATGCTTCATTTGGCGAGTAAGCGAACAATCAGACTCGCCAAATTGCGAGTGCTCAGTTTATGCTCTTTGTTTTTGTGTGTGTGTGCGTTTTCCAATACCGTCGGGATTCTTTGAACGATTCTTGTCACTTTAAATGTTCAATCATACCGTGCCATTTACATCGCTCTATTTATAGAGATGCTGCCTCAGCGCCAACTCAATTTAGCAACAGCCAAAGACACAGAAAAGAATATGCAATAGGTATTTCTCTGATCTCAGTTAATCGCTATCTATGTGCCTGCGTCGCATAAAAACATAATTACTCGCATCAAAGGCCAAGTAAAGAAAAGTTTTGCTGGAATGCAGTGTTG
Source organism: Maratus speciosus (assembly GCA_963932465.1). Classification (NCBI taxonomy): domain Eukaryota; kingdom Metazoa; phylum Arthropoda; class Arachnida; order Araneae; family Salticidae; genus Maratus; species Maratus speciosus. Next base: position 139,470,926 of record OZ010797.1, on the reverse strand, counting down.
AAATTAGTCATTTGCCATTGTATTTGTTAGTTGCATGTTGTATTCAAAGTATCATTTGCCGGTCATTTTTTTCTATCGGATAGAGTCGAAATATCATAGCAATTTGTAATGCATATTTTTACAATGATAAATCAAAGATAGCTGTTTTGAATTTTTATTTAGACTGCTAAAAGAATATCTGAAATATTTACACATTTAGAATACACGTATAGGTTCTGCAGTAAATAGTCGAATATCTATTTTATAAGCACTTACAAAAATATAGGTTATTTTAGAACATATTGAACAAAAAGGGATTCAATAAAGGGTTAAAGATATATTTTTCAGTATTTCACGCCAAATCTATTTTGCTAACATTTTTTTTTTTCATTTGGCTACTGTTTTTTATTTCTTATACCGGGTGTCCTAAAATGAATTATCTGATTTTAAAATTCAATAACTTGCAAATGGTAGCAACTATTAAAAAAAATTCTTGCAGGAGGGTTATATAAGACGTCAGGAGTTTTTTTTTTTTTACAGCTATTCTGGATTTTAGTTTAAAATAGCAGCGATACACTGCTAGTGCTAAATTGGGGCCTGATTTTTTGTTTCTCTTCTCTATCAGTATTGATGTGAAAGAAGGAGATTAAATATATGGAATGGTTCTCAGTCGCCAATGCCGTTTTGTTCTTAGGGGCCCGCAGCATATATTTAATCTTCTTCTTTCGCATCAATATTGAGAAAAGAGAGAGGCCGAAAATCGGACCCTGATTTAGCGCCTATTGGAAGCAGCGCCACCTACCACCAATACTTTAAACTAAAATCGAGAATCAGAGTAAAAAAATTCCTGATATCTTACATAACACTCCTGCAAGAATTTAATTTTATAACAGTCACCATTTGCAAGTTATTGAATTTTAAAATTAGTCAGTCTATTTTGGACTCCGGGTAGATGCATATACACAGACAAAGAAACGTACTTTTAATGATATATATATATATATATATTTAAGTTAGTCGGCAAAATCGTCATATACGCCCCCCTGATGAATTCTGCTTAAATACGCCCCTGAATGTATTTTGATATCGTGTTGTATAGTTCTGCCTTTTATATTTTTATGTGAAATTTATTGAATGTATTTGATTAACTATGTTTTCTGTAGTCCGTTTAAACGCTGTTGTTGAAATAATTAGGAAATATGAGGAAATTTTGACAAGAAAAGAAGGTTTGTTTATAGTTTGTGAATACGTATTGATAAGCCTATTTAGGAAAATGTCGGCGACAATATTTCGAGCTGGATCTTTCAAGAAAGCAGATGTTTGTTAAGGTATGTTGATAATTTTATGTATTTTACTGCTTTTGAGTTTTTTACATTTTGTGATTGCTAGAAAGCGAGAATTGCTGAATTTTGAGAATTCTATATCGCGAGAATTGCTGAATTTTGAGAATTCTATATCGCGAGAAATGCTGAATTCGGCGATGTTTTATTTCAGAAAATGTGCGCGAAGCGCACATACAACGATTGCTGGTTGCCATTTTAGCGAATTTTGTTTTTTATGTGTATTTTTGCTTTAAAAGTTTTTTATATTTTGAGATTGCTAGAAAGCGAAAACTGCTGAATTTTGAGAATGCTATATCGCGAGAAATGCTGAATTCGGCGATGTTTTTTTTCAGAAAATGTGCGCGAGGCGCACATACAACGATTACTGGTTGCCATTTTAGCGAATTTTGTTTTTTATGTGTATTTTTGCTTTAAAAGTTTTTATATTATGAGATTGCTAGAAAGCGAAACTGCTGAATTTTGAGAATGCTACATCTCGAGAAGTGTTGAATGCAGTGATGTTTTTTTTTGGAAAATGTGCGCGAAGCGCACATACAAGGATTACTGGTTGCCATTTTAGCGAATTTTGTTTATTATTTACATTTTATTTTCGTTAAGCCAAAAATGCATATAAACCGGTGCTTGGCGACATTTACTACTTGGCGGAAAAAGCGTTTTCACGCCAAGAAAATTCCAAGATGGCGGCCGGGGGGAACTTATGACATCTGTTCCAAATTTCTTTTAGTGCCACGCTATTGTTTAGTCTGCAGTCAATGGAATTTAATACAGTAAAACTTGTAAAGAGAGAAACCTATCTGTAACTGGAAAATATTAACCCGCGAAAAGGAATATCGTACAAATATAACTGCTAAGATGGAATATTTTTCAGGTTCTCTACTATTTTAGACATTTTATTGTACTTTGTTTAGTAAAATCTGTAAGAACGATACTTGTCTATATCAGAATCCTGTCTTAAAATTAAAAAAAAAAAAAATAATTCCCTTTTCCCATATAATTATAAGTGTTCAACTTCAAAACCTATCCAAAACAAAATTTTATTTTGATTTTTAGTGATTTTGTTTTTGCAAATTTTTCTGTGTAAGATTATTGTGTTTATTATAGCACAATAAAACCTACTTAGACAGAATCTCAAGCCACCAGAAAAGATTTTTCTGTAGGCAGGTTTTTGTCTTAACAGGTACAACTATAAGGTGTATTCCTATAGTAGGGATCAAATTTATCTCGCCTCTAAAAAAGGAATGGTGCGAGTTTTAGACAGGTTGCATTTTCTTAGGAACCTGCATTTTTTATGTTCTGATAGTCACCCTTCCTTATTCCCTTTACTATATTTTTATGTCCTGACTTAGAAAGCACTATTCCATTTTTTTTTTGTCTTCCACTTTCTGTAATATTGGACCTTGGAACGCCAGTCTTGACAGACAAATGTGCCACGAGAGTGACATGGGTCATTGGGTGTATCTCGACTAACCACGTAAAATATTTAGTATTCAAAAATTTAATTTAGAATATACAGTAGACTCCCTCAAATGTGCAACCCTAAAATCCACAAACGCCTGAAATCCACACATTATTGCCAATGTAAACAATGAAACTTTCAGTTCAGATGTAGGGGCACAATTACAGAATTTTTTAGTATTATATCATTCTGCTTGTATCAGGGTTAGCACAGTTTAAACTAATTGGTTTTAACCAACTGGTTTTTTTCTCAAAAGAACCAATTGGATTTTTTAGAAATCTAATGACATTTTCTCTTTTTTTCTTCATAATTTAAATGTTTCAAATAATCGGATATATAAAATTTCTACTTTTAACACTTTATTTCAGCAATAAGCATTATATATAGTGGGTCTAGGTCATGTTTACATGTGTAGGATAAAAATTGGTATGTATTGACGAACATATTTATTGCTCTAAAGAAAAAAAAATTTAAACATGTGAATTTTTCAAAGTTAAGATTAAAAATATTCAATATGTAGTATACAATATTTTCAGTTTTAAAAAATGAAGATTATTTAAAGCAATCTGTCATAACATGCATAGTGATTTTGAATATGGAGCCACATAACTGCATATAGCACAATGATCTTAAAGTGTTTGGTCAAGCTGTAAAAGAAATTTTTCTTGATTGGGAAAATTATCTTTAAGAATTAAAATCAAAATATGAAGTGGAATAAGAGTATTCAAAAGTTGGGTGCTAGTTATAGCATTTTAATAATACCAATCTATTGTTTGTATATATATATATATATATATTTTTTTTTTTTCTGTTATCTGCTGAATTTTATGGCCAAAAATGTTCACTCTGAATTGTCACTCAAATTGTAAACCCCAAGAAGTATTTGAAATTTATTTTTTGAATAACTGTGAAAAAGAATATATTATATTCAGCAAACTACATCAAATGTTTATTACTAGTAATCAAAAGAGTGTTTATAAAGATTATCAGGGTATCAATGTTTCAACCTAACTGCTTACTGATACTGTTTAAATTAAAATATGAATTTTTTCAATTTTCTACATAAATTGACTGTAATTATTTAATTTAAAAATTATTTTCAAATGAAGTTATACTACTTATATATCCAACAATGTCTATTTTTATCAATAAATATATGTAATAAAAAAAGATTTTAAAGAAAAATCCGGTTTAAACCAAATAAACAGAGTTTTTTGGGTTTTTTTAAAAAATGCTGATTTTCTGCCAACCGTGGTTTGTATTGTAATATGTAATTAATTCTCTATAATATGACTGAACTCATGGTTTTTCATGAAGAAAGTATAATTTATTTCTGGAAAAAAAAAAAAAAAATATTGCTGATATCTTTGGTAATCACAATCTTTTTACCAAATCTTTTTATGTATTAATTGAGATTTTTTGGTTATTAAGACTGGCTAAACCTGAAATAAAACTTCCTTGCTTTATGATTTTAATGTGAATTAATAGGAGGCAAGTTTCATTCAATAATTCAAGGAAAATGTATCTTATCTTTATTATACAGATTTAATTATAAATTATTAATTATTTACTTGATCTTTACTTTTAATTATTTAATAATTTTAAAAATTATCTTATTTCTTATCATTTTAGTTTATTACTATACTTAATTATTTTAATATTTTAGTACATTGCAAGGATTCTTTACGATTTTGATTGCATTAAATTACATTCAAATTACTGTTTAAAAAGTGTAAACAAATCAATGACCAGAAATTTGCAAAATTCTAAAATTCGCTCCAGGTTTGGTCCCAATCTGTGCAGATTTGAGGGGTCGACTGTATTAAAATTTAATTTTTCTTATATTTTTTTTATTACTGAGAAGCTGAATATTCTCAATATCCTTTGAAACAGTATATTTAGATAACCCTTTTTTATATGAACTTAGTTTTTAACTCGTGAAATTTTATAGGGTCAGGTGGGGGAAAGTGGTGGTAATCTAAAAAAATGCACTTTTTTCACAATAAATGTACATATTTTTACTTTTTTTTCAATTAATACATAATTGGAGTTTGTGACAAATATTTCTATTAAGATTTGTAAATCTGGCAACAAGTTTACTGTTGTTTATCTTCTTGTTTACATATATGTGCAGTTTGTTTTTAACACATGGTATTGATAAACTTTGTTCTTGATCCTTTCTCACTTGAAAAAATTAGTATATTTTGATACATTTCAGTAGAAGAACTTCTTAAAAACAGATTCATGCATCAAGGTAAGAATTATTTTATTATTTCATTTTTTTATGATTTTTTTTCTGAGGTGGGGGAAAGTGGTGGTATAGTTAGGCTTAGCTCAATGTTGTATGATGATTCAATCTTAGACTGTAGATGTGATTAATTTTTAAAAATGGGCTGTAATAAAAGTATTAATCTAAAAATATAGGCTTTATTTATAAATTTTAATCTTAATATGATAATACAATTAAATTAAAAGTTATTTTTTACATAGGGTCAGGTGGGGGAAAGTGGGCCCATAGGGTAAAGTGGGAGTATATTGAAAAAAACCTATTTTCTCTTTTAAATTAAGATATTTTGTTAATTCTTTTTTAGAGACATATATTGAGATTATGGCAAGTATTCTTATTTTAGTTTTAGAAACTGGAAAGAAATTTAATGTTTACAAACTATCTTGTTTATGCTCATTGCATACCGTCAAAATTGTCGATCAGCTAAAATAACCGCCCAAGTGATAAAAATTAATACATTATATCACATAAAGCATTTGAATAAGTCACCATTGGGGAACTATTAGACTTTTCTTACTATTTGGTGGTGAAGATTATAAAGTTCAGCAATATATGCTGCATACTAAGTGAACCTAATTTTGATAGCCATGGACATTATTTCTTTAATTAAATAATATCTGAAAAATATTTTTTTTGTGCATTTGTACCTTTAAAAATAATTAAGATACATTTATTTCAGTGTATTTTTATTTAAAAAACAATATTTACACATTTTTATTTAAATATATACTAATTTTGGAACTACCCCCACTTTCCCCCACCATGGGGTAAAGTGGTGGTATCAAAACATGCTCTTTTAAATGTATCACTGTCAGAAAACAATCGAATAAAATTGAGTGGCTATGCTTCATGTTTAATCTATATGAATCCAATGTATAGAAAATGCATCAAAAGTTTTATTAAAATAAATTTAATAGTTTGATTTTAGGGCCTTTTCTAAAAAAAGCTTGATTTTACCACCACTTTCCAACACCTGACCCTATGCTATAATATTATTTAATAGTAAAGTTCATTGTGCAAATATTTTAAAAATATGTTTAAGGGGTTGGAAACTCAACATGTTACTTTTCTTTTCTTTATAGATGTTTTTCTTCTTTTTTTCCCTTGAAGTACATATTCATTTATAGATATCTTTTCAAATTTAAATTCTTAAAAAAGTTTAAATTTAATTTTTGAAAATTCAAAACTTAACCATGTTTAAAATTTGACATATTTTCTGAAAAAATAACTCTTTTTGCATGCTTTTTTATATTTTTGAATAGAGATAAGAATAAATATTAATCTGTCTTTGGGATTTAAAAAAGAAATATTCCTCACAAAATAAGTAAAACCTGAAGGTTTTATTTTGGTTAATACCTGTACTATATTATACTTTTACTTATTACCAATTTTTCTCAGGTATTATTTCAAAGTAATCAGGTATTGTTCCTTTAGTTTTCTACAGAACTTACCAATTAGTAAACTTTTAGAACGTGAATGATTTTAAGAAGAATGAATTTTTAGAAATAAAAGTAAAACTTTGCTATTTTATTATACCAATACGGAATACTGCTTTTATAGATAAATTGTAGAAGAAATTTTGTTGAAAAACAACAGTAAATGTATTTACAAATGATGAATAAAAAAACTTGGTACTTTATATCATAGTTACTATATCATAGTACTATAGTTATATATATATACATACATTTGTATGTATATATATATATACATATGAGTATATATGCACATATATGTATTTATATATACACATTTATGTATTTATATGTATACATATAACACTGGTGCCCAGCTAACCAAAAAGTACCAAAAACTTTTTATGACTGCATTTAGAGATAAGCATATAACTCAGACATGTATAAAAGACCCCATGGTGTGAAATAACACCCGAGAAAAATTTGTAATAAGTAAAAGTATAAGAAATATTCCTTTTTTTTTTTTTTTTTTTTGCTTTTTTTAAAAAATAGACTCATGGAACACTATAGCAGCAGAGAATCAGTTGACACCCCAAAATTTTATTTGTATTCTTCATTTAACTTCAGGGCAGAATTTCTGAGATTTTTGAATGTGAAGAATACTATAAAAATTTAGTGATGGCAATCGCTCAATTGCTGTGCCACTGTTCCATCACTGTAGACTTTTTATGAGAACTTTTTACTGCGAGAATTATATTTTCAGATTTTTCTCTCAAAACTTAAAATCCCAAAGACAATTTAAAGAATATATAACTGAAAAATACTGTACAAAATGTCATAATTTTATTTTTCATGGAAATTCAGAAATATCAATTTAAACAGAGCAAATCATGAAAAAGTTATTCTAAGACAAATGCATTAAAATCCTGTCTTGGAAATTGCATTTTTGTAACCAAAGAAAATAAAAGTATGATAGTTGTTTGTTGGTCTTTCTGGCTTTTTGAAATTTTAGGTATATTTTAAATTTTTACTGTGAGAATATTTTTTATTATTTAATAAAAATTGTGTGTTACAGTAGATGTTCTATTATATAATAAATTCTTTATATAATTGAAATAATTTAACAATATTTTAATCTTTTATTAGTTAAAAGCATTAAATATGCATTTGAGCATCACCATTAAACAATTAACAAATAATCGCGATTTCTGTGCCATGTATGATAGCATAATATATATATAGATGGTTTTAATATACTATAACATATCGTTCAACGTTGCTTAGTTATAGAATTATGGAGGAAGGTTCTATAATCAAGTTAACCTGATTATGAAAAATTTGCTTTTTAAAAATGTTTTGCTAAACGGAGTTTGATGTAATTTGCATTGTTTATTATGTAATTTTTTTCTGGAGGATTTTAGTATATTCCATATTGTTCTATCATTCTTTACCAAATCCTATACTGTAAATGATCAACTAAGAGAGTTGATTCTTAACAATCCAAATTTTGACCGACACATTAGTAAATATAGGCACAATGATGTTTATATCATTGTCAGTAATGCGGAAGAACATTCCAGATAATGGTCCGCATTGCATTGAAACACAAGGTGAAAATCATTGATATGTTTCATTTGATTCAAAGTTTGTTTGGAGAAACCGAACAGCGTAGCGCCTGCTAGGATATTATATTCATTCCAGTGGGTATAACATACAACAAAAAATTAAACTAACATCTTTTCATATTAGACTATTATTATTTTTATTTCAGGTTCAGGGATACATTGTATTTGGCTCAAAGTGATGCTTTGATGTGTATGATTTTTGCTTTTATTATTTTAATAATACTAATATTATAAAGAAATAAATTTTGTGTGTTTGTTTGTAAGGAACTTTGGCTATATTTGGAACTACCAAACCTATTTCAAAACTAAAGGGGGCAAATTAATGGTGACAATCCTGCTCCAATATAGGCTATATTTTATGTCGGCACCACTATCCCCAAGGGGATGCGGATTGAAAAAAGTTATAAAATTGTGATTTTTGCAATTCTGAAGAAGCTGGAAACTTGGAATTTGTCATAATATTTACTTATAAAATTTAAATGATCTCTAAGAATTCTTTCTAAAAAAAAAATCTAAATTTGCTTTTAACAAATAAATACACACACAGAATAATTATTTTAAAAATTCAAAATTTTAAAGGATGCAGAAGAAATAAAAATAAAAGTACTCAGTTAAACTGATGGCATTGAACTCGCAGGTTATTCACACTATTGTATATTATACTCTAATTTATGTCTATTCATAAAATAGAACAAAATGGTAAATAATCGGGGAAGTGCCTTATCAGAATAAATTAGTATACCAAATTTGAAGAAAATCGGTTAACTCTGCATGAAAAACCCATTTATTTAAATTAGGAGGGATGATTTGCCCCCATCCCCTCCCCCTTTATGCTTAACCAATAAATCCTCAAAATTAATCAATGAAGCGTCTTATCAGAATGAACCTATTTACATAATTTGAAGCAAATAGGATATTTCTATCAAGAGTTATCGTGTTACGTTCATATCACGTTACTGTGCTGAATACTGAAATGCTTTTAGATGTATTATAGATACTGATCTGGGTTTTAATGAATTTCATGTATTTTAGAGAATGCTGCTCGACGAATTTCATGCAACCAATGATGGTTTTTTTCTGTTTAATGGGTGCATAGTGCTCATATATCGGTTTGTGATTTGTGTTTTAGGGAATTTCATAAATTTCAGAGACGGCTGCAGAATAGATTTCATGCATCCAGTGATGTTTATTTCTGTTTAATGGGTGCATAGCATTCATAGGTCGGTTTGTGATTGGAGTTTTAGGGAATTTCATACCATAGCTCCCAACTTTTACACTTTTTTCATACCACTAAAATTTCATAGTAAATATTGCCTTATTTAATAGTCGAAATCTCAGAATTTAAGAAGGCGAAAACCTCTATAAAATTTTAGTGGTATCAAAAAAGCGTAAAAGTTGGCAGCTATGTCATACACATTAGAGACTACTGTATAAGGATTTGGTGAGATACATTGGTTGGCAAGATTTTGGTGATCAGTGGCGCTCAGCTAACAGAAAAGTACCTTAATAAATAACAATATATATAAATTTTAATTTTAATACTCAACAGGAGGTACTGCTATTCTGTACTTTTTAACAGTTTTCTACATATTTCAACTTATGACGTTTGACTTATGTTTGTTCTGTGCTCTAAATCTCATAAACATACTCGATTGCTCTGTAAATTTTCTATGTCATTGATGTTTACTGCAGAAAGATCGATATTTAAAATGAAGTGTGTTGCATTTATAGTTTTTTTTTTTTTTTTTTTTTTTTTTTTTTACGAAGACAGTCAAAATTATTCCATTAAATTAAGGCCAATTGAAAAATGTAGTTTCAAGTGTATTTTAATGATGTTATATGTATTACTTGAAACATAATGAAATTGAAATACATTTACATACAGTGCACTAAAACTAGAATTCTCTAGAATATGGCGTGCCAAACATTTATTATTTATTTACAGGTACACACAAAAAATTCGGTTACATAATTATTGGGAAAATTGTTTGCAGCATGTTTTAATTATGTTAAACATTGTTTCAAATATTATGAAATTGAAATACATTTCTGAAGTTTACTGCATGATACTTGCTGTAGCATAGATGTGCATAGCATTTATTATATATTTACAAAGAGATACAAAATATTACAGATACAGTACTTTATTTGAAGTATTGTCTATTAGCAATAATTGCTGGAAGTGCAGTTTGAGATATATTGTATGTGTTTTTAAGTTTAACTAATTTTTTACATACTAAATGGTGTGTATAAATAACTAATTTTTTACATACTAAATGGTGTGTATAAATGCTGTAGGCCATATACAACGCTACATAAAAGAATTCATAAGCATTACTGTATATGAGAATAAATTGCTTAAAGATTATTTTTAATAGAGTTAAAAAAATTAATGTATGTTGTATTTTTGTGTGAGTGCACGTAGAAATATATGGAAGGGGTGAGGAATATTCAAAATATTTTCAGCCTTGAGCAGGGCTTAATTTGCACCAGAACCCATCTCTGGTACTTCTCTGTTTTTAGTAAATATCTAAATATTGATCGAAATTTACCAGAGTCCATAAATACAGTGCTCCGAAGCCCAGTGCAATAGCGCTTCCGAAAAACCGAAGTCTAAATTGCTTTTCCCTTTCCTTCCCATCTCCACGCTTTTGCATTCTTTTTTACCAAAACACTTATATGTGGCGTAATGTGTCACACACGTAGGAGATGGAGATAAAACGGACTCAATTTTTATATCAGTTTTTGGGCTTGGACTGACTTGAGCTCAATCTGTATTACAATTAAAATTTATTCCTGTATAGAAAAAAAACTTTTCCTCCTTTAAAATTACGTATTATATTCTATTTCAAATCATTTTAATGCTATTTTGATCAAAATGAAGGGAAACAGAAATCATGTTTTTCTATTTCAAATTTATGTCAGCGACGATGTGTTGATACGACCCTCCTCAAAAGACTGAACAATGAATTTGCTTTCAGTTCGATTTTCTTGTGTGACAGTAGGATATCTTTTTATTGGCTGAGCTTTTTTATTTAGATACCTAACCTGAAAAGAATATTTTGTCTTGTAACCAACGAGCATTAGCTTGAGGTTTTGTTTATTTGAGGTGCTGAGGTCTTCTAAAGTGTAAGAGTATAAAAATCACGTTAGTGATTTTTCTATTTATTTTGTATCATGAACGGTCTATTGATGCAATGAAGAGGGTTGCTGGCAAAAGCTAGAAAAATGCCCCCTCCTCGGTGGGGTGAGGGGGCGAGGATGTGAGGCGCATAATATGAAAGAGTGGTCACAAAGCTTTCCTATGCGATATCACATGAGGGGTTGGGAAAAAGTTGGAAAATTGCCCCCACCCTATGTATTGTTTGATAGTGCCCTTGGCGACAGAATGATGAAAAGGGGGCAGAAGCTGCTAATTGTTGAGATTTGTTAAGTTTTTTTCATAATTTTTGGAAAATTGTATGGGGTAGTAATAAACAAATTAAAACTTTAAGACAACCTCTAGTTGTGAAAAAATGAGTTAAAAGGGGATGCTTAGTGATGTACAAGACAAAAGCTTTAAACAATACATCACATTAAAAAAATCCTTTTCTGCCCCTCCACGTAGAGAGAATGACCCTAATTGTCTAGGGTGAAAATAGACCCCACCAATCGAAGACCTGTGAGGAGTTTCACCTTCAGCCAAGCCTACAAATGAGGTCGAATCTCACTGTAGTTTAATTAGAAGCTGAGTTAGAAAAATGCATCCGCGGTGGAGCAAAATTGGGATGAGACGGGAAGAAAGGTTCATAGTAAGAAAGAAGAAGAATTTACACGAAAAGTATATTTTTGGAAAAATTTGACACGTGGATGTGAAAAGGTTTGCCATATCTGGTCTATTTGAAAACAAATGGAATTGAAAAGTGCATGTTTAAAAACCTTTTAGTATCTATATTTATAAAAGGCATAAACGAAAAAAAAATCTAAACAATTATGTAAATGTGGCACACATCTTAGTAAAAACTGCAATTTTCGAAGGCAATCTTTTTCAAAGATGATTTTGTAGCATGCAACAAAAACATCTCAACTCACGTTATGCAGCAAAGTTAAAATAAAATATTATTATACACAATGAAGTAGACTAATCAGAGAGCCTATCCACTCTTTTAGAATTTGTCTTAGAAGATACCATAATGATAAAAACTAGGTGACCCATAATTACCCCAGAAAGAGAGTGACCCATAACTATCCTATGCTAGTGATGGGCGATTTCGATTTTTTTAATCAATTTAATCGATACTATAGTGAACTCGATTTAATCAATTCTATAAATTTTTTAATCTATGTCTCTAAAGGTAATGTCATTTTCATTTTCCTTCAAAAGTTGAAGGTAAAGTAGTCGAATGTGCCAATACCAAAACTTTCTTCTATCTCAAACATGTTAAAACTCCAAAATTTGCTATCACAGTGTCAAATTTAAATGATAACCTATGGCCTTCATGAGGATTCAAAAAGTATAGGTTCATTGAAGTATGTGCATTTTAAAAGAATGCATTTTCCAAACAAATAATTGAATTTCGGCCCACACCCTCTTAGATGTCTGCAACATAAATTCCCTTCCCAATTCAAAGGGTATAAAAGCAAAACCTGCTGGGCAGTATACATCCAAGCCTAATAAGGATCTATTTATGTGATAGTGTAATAGTATATGAAGTTTGAATTAATTCCATGCATTAGTTTTTAGATATATCTGTCACGAATATCATGTGAAATGCGGTATACCAGCGCAGCCTGTAATATGATTTACACGAAGACCTAATCATGAACAACTTATGCCAATGTCTAACTGAATATTAGGTCTGATTAATTTCCGTTCATTAGTTCTTGAGATACTCTCGCTAACATCGTGTAAACCCTGAAAAACAGTGTTGAATTCAGGGGGTGGTACCGGAGGACATCCCCAAGGAACATTGATATGTCTCCCAGGAAGATTTGAGAATTTTTGGTTAATGGACAAAAGTCCCCCCCCCACGGAACTCTAGAATGTCCCTCTCCAGAACCGCAGAAATCCCTTCCGGAGAAAAATGTCTGAATTAAATTTTCTGAAAACAGCAGCATAGCAGTGCAACCTGTTATATGATTTGCATGAAAACCTAATCAGGAAAACATATGACAGTGTCTAACAGAACATTAAATTTGATGAAATTTCGTTCATTAGTTCTAGAGATATGATCCCTAAAATCATGTAAATCCTGAAAAACGTGTTAAATTCAGGGGTTTCCCAAGGGGGGGGGGGTGACATACCCCTCCTGAGCATTGAAATGTCCCCCCAAAAGTTTTGAGATTTTATGCTTAATGTACAAAAGTCCAACCCTCCTCCTCTCCTCTGAAATCTAGAATGCGCCTCGCTGGAGCCGCAGAAATCCCTCCCAGAGAAAAATGCTGAATTCAATTCAGCATACCAACGCCCCCTGTTGGGTGATTTACACCAAAACCTAATAAGCAACAACTTATGCCAACGTCTAATTGAATGGGAAGTTTGATGAAAATCCGTGCATTATTTCTTAAGATAGAGCTTTTGCGAAAATCGGGGAAAATGCAGCATAGCAGTGCCACCTGCCAGTAAATTTACATCAAAACCTAATCATCAACAACTTACGTCAACGTCTAACCGAATCTGAAGCTCGTTAAAATTTGTGCATTAGTTTTTGAGATAGCGATCATGCAGAAATCATGAAAAAGGCAACATAGCAGTGCCACCTGCTGGGCGATTTTCACCAAAAAGTAATCAGCTCCAATTTATATGAAGGTCTAACTAAATCTAAAGTTTCCACAGATTCCATGCATTAGTTCTTTAAATAGACTGTCCAGAATTTTTTTGTCAGAGACAAGCAAATGGACAGACTAATAGACAGACAATTTATAAAAATAGTCAAATTGTATTCCAGACAAGACCTTCGAGAACCGGTAGTCGAAATTTTTCACGAATCCAACACTTTCTTTTTTCTAAATACAAAAGAAAGCAAGAAAAAATGAACGAATCGATTCCACCCATAACGTAGGATCAGAAATAGTGAATCGATTCAGTACATAGATTCGATGTCAATCTTTAGATGCAGGTTGAATCGTTTTCAAAACGATCTTTAGATGCGGGATAGAATCGTTTTGCGGACGAATCTTTAGATGCGGGCAGAATCATTATCCTTTAATTTACTTCAATTCAAATCGAATCATGACGATCCACGATTCGAGATCGGGTTGAATCGTTATATTTATTCTTCCAACTTTACTGTTTTAGTGGCAAAATTGAGGTAAAATTTCGTATAAGGAAGGATTTTTTTTTCCTTTCTTGCTCACATCAGTGTTGGATGCAGGTAATTTTCTACGGGAGGGATTTCTGCGACTCCAGGGTAGAGCGTATTTTAGAGATCCATAAGGGAAGGGGGGAACTGCACATTTGCAATTAAAAAGCATAAAATCTTAAAACTTCCAGGGGTTTTCAATATTCCGGGGAGAGGAATGTCCCCACCGGACCATCCCCTGAATTCAACACTAGGTTAAATCGTTATACTTTTATTTAGAAGCCCAGTTATTCAGGTTATTAGTTTATTATGTTGTATTTTTCAAGTTCTTCCCTTCTAATCCCTCTTCTCCCCCCCCCCCCTTCCTCGCGAATCTTAATTTACAGGGCCATTCAAAATATGCATGCAATTTTTTAAATGCCAAATTCTCGTTCTATTTTATTATAAATCCACATTTTGAAACCTTGACCAAAGATACATTTGAGGTCGCCCTTCCGACCGTTTGAGACTTACCTGTACCCCCGGGGGCATAGTTATTGTTTCTTCCAAATCATCTCGTTTAACATATTGTTGGAAAGCTTTTAATGTCCTCTTTTATTTTCTGTCCCTCCTCCCCCCTTCTAGTTACACGCTCTTGGCACTTTTTAGGGGGAATGGGGGCTAATACCTCCTAATTTAGATAGATGGGTTTTTCTATCCGATTTGCTTCAAATTTGGTATACCGGTTTATTCTGATAAGGCACTTCCCTAATTAGATTTGGAAGTTCATTGGTTAAATATAAAGGTCGGGGGAACGGAGGCTAATACCCCTCTTAAATTTACATAAATGGGTTTTTCTATCCGATTTGCTTCAAATTTGTTATACCGGTTTATTTCGATAAGGCGCTTCCCTGATAAAATTTGGAGGGTCATTCTTTAAGTATAAAGAAGGGAAACGGGGGGGGGATTTCCCCCTTAATTTATTTTTCGAGGGGCATTATTGTTTGAAATAAGAGTATAATATACAGTTAGTGTGAATAGCCTACGAGCTCAATGCCATCAGTTTAATTGGGCACTTTTCTTTTTAGCTCACAGGCTATTAAAGCCTGAGAGCTAATGTGTCCGCAGGTTCTGTTTGTAGGTATGTATGTATGTACGTAACGCGATAACTCTTGATAGAAACATCTGATTTGCTTCAATTTTTTTCTTCTAGGTTCACTCTGTTAAGGCGCTTCCCTGATTAGTTTTGGGGATTCATTGGTTAAGAATAAAGGGGAGCTAGTCCCCTCCTTAATTTAGATAAATGGGTTTTTTATGCAGAATTATTCGATTTGCTCCAAATTTGGTATACCGGTTTATTATGCTAAGGAGCTGGCATGATTAGATTTGGAGATTTATTAGTTAAGTATAAAAAGGGACTAGACCCTCACCCTTAATTTAGATAAATGGGTTTTTATGCAGATTTATCCGATTTGCTCCAAATTTGGTATACTGGTTTATTATGTTAAGAAGCTGCCCTGATCACATTTGGAGGCTTATTGGTTAAGTACAAAGGGGGGACAGGGGCTATTACCCCCCTTTTTAGATAATTGGTTTTTCATGCAGGAGTATTCGATTTGCTTCAAATTTGATTTACCGGTTTCTTCCGATATGACACTTCCTTCATTAGATTTTGAGGTTCATGATAGAGATGCAACGATTATTCGGCCGAAGCTGAATAATCGGGCCATTCGGCCTATCCGCCGAATATTCGGCTTCGGCCGAATATCAAGTCCATTATTCGGCCTTGACCGAATAATACAGTTAGAACTTTTTTTTTTTTTTTTTTTTTTTTTTTAATTTACACAGTAAAACTTTTTAATTTGGCAATATTTTTTCATCATGTATAATGAAAATTTTATTTGAAATTAACTAACTATTTTTTCCCCTTAACTTTCATACCCTGAATGGGTTTTATCTATCCATTTTTATATAACAGAGTAATTTAGGAATCATGTTAAAATTTTTATGCTGTATCAATAAGTACAAAAAGTATCTGTAATAAGCTAACATAATCTGCTCAATTTAAAATTAATCTATTCAAAATTTTCCTAATAAAGCAATACAAGGAAATTCTAATTTTTTAAGGCTAATGGGAAGTTTAATATTTATCCCTTGTTATTGTTACATAAAAAAATATTTCTTTCAGTGATATTTTTAATTAGATTTATAAAAACATAAATATATACGATAGATTAAGTATAGATCTATTGTATGTATAACATAAATACAGCGTGTTTCAAAAATAATCATCCGATTTAAAAAAATCATAACTTTTCAAATTTTCATCCGTTTCAAATGAATTAGGTATAGATAGAAAGAGGAGAATCATAAGTTTTATGTAGTTATCAACAGGTGGCGCTAGTTCTCTTCCTTCGCCCACCACTTCAGTGTTTGTTAAGATGGCGACTGCACAACAGAAATCGTTTTGTGTCTTACGCTTCGCGAAATGTGAGCCCGTGGAATCTGTTAGCGTGATTTTCGTCGAAAATATCTACATGTTCATGTTCCTACCGTTCAGAGCATAAGACGATGGTATAAACAATTTGAAGAAACGGGTTGTTTGTGTAAAGGAAAACGCTCCGGCCGGCATCACGTGTCAGACAAAAATGTGGAGCGCATTCGAGAAAGTTTCGCACGTATCCCATGTCAATCCGTTCGCCGTGCCGGTCAGGAGCTTGGTATTCCTTCGACATCTGTCTGGCGTGTTTTGCGGAGACGTCTGTGTTTGAAGCCATATAGGTTACGAATGCTGCAAGCTCTTCATCCAGGTGACAAAGAACGACGTGTGGAGTTTTGTGAATTCATCCTTGACAATGTGTCAGAAGATGAAAATTTTTTAACACGCTTAGTTTTCAGTGACAAAGCTACATTTCATCAAAGTGGCAAAGTCAACCACTACAATGTTCGAATATGGGGTATGGAGCAGCCACATGAAATTGTACAGTATGTGAGAGACTTGCCCAAAGTTAACGTTTTTTGTGCAGTTTCTACGAAAAAGGTGTATGGCCCCTTTTTTTTCACAGAGACCACTGTTACGGGAATCACATATCTGGATATGCTAGAGTACTGGCTTTTCCCGCAGTTAGAAACTGATTCTGATGCAGCTGCGCGCCAGCAGTATCCGGCGCCTGTGTGCAGAGCTTCAATTGGCGCCCCATATTCCTACACCCCCCCCTCAAAAAATAAATAAATAAATAAATAAAAGAAACTTTGTAATTTTTTTCAAGGAATATAAACGCATAGCTGCCAACCTTCCAGGGGTTTTCTCCAAATGAAATAAACGAATTTGGAACCAGAAAATTTATTTAATGAAATTTGTCTCGTTTCCACAGAGTTCTTTTTTATTTCATTTATTAAATTAAATTTCTGGTTAAAAATATTGTTGTTTGAATTAAAAATAAGGAATGTTGTCAGTTATGCAAATAACGGACATCCCTAAAAGGTGGGTGCTTCAGCTGTTTGCTCCTTCTCCCTATAATGGAATACCTCCTAAGTAAATCAGCTTCTTTTACCTCCATCACTTCCAAAGTTTTTAAGATATGATCTTTATTTATATTTATACTTAAAACAGTTCAAATAAACTTTAATTTGGAAATATAGCTGTGTTGAATTAATCGATGGTAGGACTATGACGCAAAGTAAGGTGTTACTCGTAATACGGTATAAATACATATAAAAGTAGAAAAATATTTTCTCAAATTATGATATTTGTAATACACCGGAGCGCGTTATAGTATTTTTATTTCTTTTAAAGTAATGTAACATCAATTAAGATGCGCCTTAAACAATTACCACACGTAGATCATAATTAGGGGTGCATTTGAAAATGTTCCAGTCCCGGAACATTTGATTTTATATTAGCAAATATAGAACCCCTATGCTGGCTATATAACAATTGTTATGAAAAATGCACATTCATTTCGATGTTTACATTGTTAAGAAGCAAAGCATAACTTTACCTTGGCACACTGTTAATTCTTACTTCTCTCGCAGATAGCATGCACATTAGCAGCAAGTTTAATTTTTTTCTGATATTATCTTTTCATGACAAATTTGATTTGAGAAATTCACAGCAAATCTTCCGCAAGGTATACCATCACCCATTTGCATTAGTAGTTTGTTGTGAAACTGATACAAAACTATCTTTAATTCATGAAAGTGACGAAAGCAAAAAATCCCCCTGTTGAGAGAATTAATCACAATCAGCACATACGCAGAAGTTGCAGAAATTGGGTGTTACTCAAAGGCAAGACACACACATCATTGTTACTGTTATGGAATCTCATTTTTATTGATAGGTTAAGTCAAGGAACCCTGAAAAATATATTTATTATTTTAACTCTTCAAATGTAGTCCCCCCCCCCCCCTAAAGTAACACTTTATCTATAATCTACAACCTATTTCATAAAAAATTATTACAAAATAAAATGTTATGTTAATTTACTAAGTTATGTTTACGTCTTGGGCCCTTTTAAATTTGTATTAAAAATTTTAATTTCTAAGTCAATCTTTCTCAATATTATTGGATTTTATTAAAACATCGTTTTAATTGATATTTATTTATTTATTTATTTTTGCTTTTAACCCCATTGGAGTCTATGATTTTTAGCTCTTTCGGAACTGCATGCCTTACACAAATTTTGTTCGGTTGGCACTGCCTTTTTTTAAACGCTATACTTATCAAATACCAAAAAGACCCGAATTTAATAGTACAAATATTACCTTAATTTATTACTGGTGATAAAAACGATGCATGCGCCTTCTAACAGTGCGTGTGCATCAATCGACTTGAAAGGGTTAAACTTATCAGGTCTTTTACACTATAGTGTAAGAGTTGTAAACAGATAGTGTGCAATGACAAGATTGCTATTTTGCAATAAGTTTGCAGTATTTTCGACAAGACAAAGCTAAATTTTCTACTAGCTTGCAAAAAATTTGCAGTACTTTAGTCATGACAGAACTAAATTCTCTATTTGTTTGAAATAAATTTCATACAGCAAGAATTTTGCTTGCCCGATAAGTTAGCTGCAAGTTCAAAGTGTGGTGACTTCAGCGTTTGCGGTATCTTGCTGCAGGATTGTTATGAACTTTCAGTCTTGTCATGCTTAACTTACTGCGACTTTGCAGGTTTGCAAAGTAAGACTGCTGAACATTTTCTGCAAACGAAAATTGCTATGTGGACTGTCAGATTTTTTTTTTTTTTTTCGAATTTTCAATTTTCTGATGGACATAAATCATCAAGATGAATAAATGTGCTAAAAATAAACTAATTTCTTCAGTTACATAAACAATATAACTTTTCAACTTAGCCATAAATCTCTTTAAATAATATCGTATTTAACCTTGAAAATCCTGTGGTGAAGATAATGACTTTCTGAGTGACTAAATTAGACTCATAAACTACATGAAACTGTTTTATTGTTATTATTATGTATCTTAATGTAAATATTTTTTTTCATTCTGAAAAATGTAGCTAACCGAGAAAGAGCATATAAAAAAGCTCTCTTATTACAACGTAAATAAGTGTTAATTAAATAACTTAAAATGTTACTGCATCTTCATTTGATAATATACAAATAATCTAGAATTTCTTTACTTAAGGGAGGCATAAAAAGTCATGCATTGGATAATGCAATTACATCTCCAAATACAAGTAAAAATTGAATGATATCGTCGACTAATATGTTTTGGATAAAAGGTAAAAAGTGGTTACCATTAATGGATAAGTGTCCTGGAAAAGGGTAAGTCCCAATTTACATTTCTTAGTTCCGCGTATTTAATGGGATTCAAAATCCTATCATTTTCGTGCAATGAATTGAAGTTCTAAATTAAAAATATCTGTACTAATAAAGCAAAGTTTCGTTCTGCTCTGTGTGTGTTTGTCTGTGTGCGGTGGCTAGCAGAATCTATGGCACATACGAGGCTCAAACTTTTTGTGAGGATAGTCGAAAGCATCTCTTGGTGCACCGGGCACCTAACTTTCAGAATCTTAAATCTCTAATAATTAATTGAGAAATTAATTAAAAAGCCCAAATTAAAAGAATGAAAGTATTCATAATTCAACAAGAGCATAGATTTTTTTCAAACCGTAGACAACTTCTTCAAAAACTCGAAAAGAGGGGGAGGGGTTAATAGAATTACAGAGCTTCTAGGGCGATAAATATAACGGGCCTTTTTAAAAAGGACCGTATCTTAAATTCTACTGGCCCTGACAACTCGAAAATTGCACAGCCAGACGCAAACGAAAAAAAAATCCCCCTTTCAGAAATTCTAAAAATTATTCCGGTACGATTTCAGGTAGTCAAAAATCCACGAAAAATCGATTTATAAAAAAACTTTATTTACTTCGAAAGAAAGGTTCGAAATCTCTCCCATGGACGCCAGGTGTTCATTGCAGACAACCGACGTCTTTCAATAGTGGACATTTTCGAACGAATATAAAATTTTGAAAATACAGTAGAGCGCCGATTATCCGAACAAGTTCGGACCGACCCATGTTCGGATAAGCAAAAGTTCGGATAAATGGACAGACAATT
The DNA here is from genome assembly GCA_963932465.1 of Maratus speciosus. NCBI lineage: Eukaryota > Metazoa > Arthropoda > Arachnida > Araneae > Salticidae > Maratus > Maratus speciosus. Next base: position 139,449,983 of record OZ010797.1, on the reverse strand, counting down.
TAAGAGATGTTTCTGACTATACTAAAACCTTCACACGTTATCAAAGCTTATGACTGGTAGCACCAGTTAGTACTGGCATGTTTAATTTTTTTTTGTACTTTTTATATATACAGTAGACTCCCTCAAATCCGCACAGCTTGGGACCAGAGGTTGTGCGGATTTTAAAATTTTGCGGATTTCTGGTCATTGCTTTGTTTACATTTTTTAAACAGCAATTTGAATGGAATAATGCGATGGAAATTACAATGAATGTTTACAATATAGCAAATTATTAAAATAAGTAATGTAATAAACTAGAAAAAAACTTTTTTTAAAATTATTAAAAGTAAAGGTCAAGTAAATAATAACGTATAATTGTAATGAATATAAGATATATTTTTCTTGAATTATTCAGTGAAACTTTCCTTTTGCAAATACCTGATTAATTTACATCAAAATCATAAAGTAAGGAAGTTTTATTTGAGGTTTAGCCACTCTTAATAAAAAAAAAGCGCTTGATTAATACCCAAATATATTGGGTAAAAAGATTGTGATTACCAGTGGTCTCAGCAATATCTTTATTTTTTTTTCAGAAATAAATTTAGAATTCCTTCATGAAAAACCATGAGTTCAGTCATATTATTGAGAATTACATACTAAAACACGTACAGAATGATATAAAACTAAAAAATTCTGTAATTTTGTCATTACATCTAAACTGAAAGTTTCAATGTTTACATCTCTGATGATGTGCGGATTTCAGGCGTTTGCGGATTTGAGGGAGTCTACTGTATATATATATTTTTTTTGCGTTTTTATCTGAAAATTTTTTTCCTCTTTTTATCATTTTCTGAACTCCAGAAAATATAATTAAAAAAGAAAAGCTTTTGATTGTTGCTTGCTTCAACGAAGACATTCTTTTCAATGCTGCCATACCTCTAATTCTTCTTAAATACATTAGTTGAATAGGATCAAAGTTCTTTTGCCGTTCGAGCTATTCAAAGGTTTCGTTATGTGATGGATCTGGGTTATTTTCAGAGCATTCGTTTTCATTTTCTTCAATTTCTTTTTCATTATGAATCTCATCCACAATCTCATCATCATTTAAAATCTAATATCGAAGGTCATGTTACTTCACTATTTAACCACTCGTTAATTTCATTTTCTTCATAGCTTAGGTTCTTCCTATCGCCTTTATTGTTTTATATTCCTCATTTTCTGATCTACTATGAGTGTTTTCTTTATTTAAAACTTTATTCCACGCCAGTGAATAATTGGGAATTCGGTTTAAAATGTTTTTGGGGAGAAATAGCCAGTTGGGATAACTGGAAATTCGGTTAAAAATTTTTTGAGAGAAATAGCTGTTCAGATATTTAGAAGTTCGGTTAATTGGAGTTTCGATAATCGGCGCTCTACTGTATAAATTTATAGATTTAATTTGTATTCATCCAGATGCAGAATTGTTTGCTGATTTCAGATATGTAAATTTCTTCACAGTCGCTCACAAGGGCGGATCTGGAGTGTCCTCAAGGGGGGGGCGATTTTAGAAATTTGGAGACTCCAATCTGATGCGCGGGTCGGGACTAATTTTTTTCACTGAGGGTCTGGTTTGGGTCCGGTTGACTTCCACTTTTTGCTGCGGGTCGGGTAAACTTCTACTTTTTTGCTGCGGGTCGGGTTTGGGCCCGGTTGACTTCTAGTTTTCTGCTGCAGGTCGGGTTGAATTCTACTTTTTTCTGTGGGTCGGGTTTGGGTCCGGTTGACTTCTACTTTTTGCTGCGGGTCGGGTAAACTTCTACTTTTTTGCTGCGGGTCGGGTTTGGGCCCGGTTGACTTCTATTTTTCTGCTGCAGGTCGGGTTGACTTCTACTTTTTTCTGTGGGTCGCGTTTGGGTCCGGTTGACTTCTACTTTTTGCTGCGGGTCGGGTAAACTTCTACTTTTTTGCTGCGGGTCGGGTTTGGGCCCGGTTCTTCTAGTTTTCTGCTGCAGGTCGGGTTGGCTTCTACTTTTTTCTGTGGGTCGCGTTTGGGTCCGGTTGACTTCTACTTTTTGCTGCGGGTCGGGTTAACTTCTACTTTTTTGCTGCGGGTTGGGTTTGGGGCCAGTTGACTTCTATTTTTCTGCTGCGGGTCGGGTTGACTTCTACTTTTTAGCTGCGCCTAGCGAGCGCGCTGGGTTTGGGTTAGAAGATTGACATACATTATTTCGGGCTTGAGTCAGTTTCGGATTGGGTTTTCACTATTGCGAGAAGGGTTGACCCGATTTTTGAAAAGTAAGTCTAAATATTTTTGAAGATAAAAACAATATACAGTAAAAGCTCCATAACGGACACGTCCAAATAATTATTTAGGAATACTATTTAATCTTCAGGATTATGTAAAAAGTACTAATTTTGTATAAAACTGCTTGTCTCTTTATATCTAAGATCAGTTGTAATTCAGTAAAGAATGTTTTGAAACTTATCAAAAAACATACCGGGTGTCCCAAAATGGACTGACTGATTCTAAAATTCAATAACTTGCAAATGATGACAGCCATTTAAAAAAAATCTTGCAGGTTATGTAAGATGTCAGGAGATATTTTGCTGCAATTCTTGATTTTACTTTACAATAGCAGCGATAGATGGCACTGCAATCAATAGTCGTTAAATCGGGGCCCAATTTCTGGCCTTCCTCCTCCGGGCACAGATTTAGCGTCTATTGCTTGCAGCGCCCTCTATCGTTGCTATTTTAAACTAAAATGTAGAATCGCAGTAAAAAAACTCCTGATTAGGGGTGATTCCCAATAAAAAAAAAAAAAAAAATCTGAAATTCAAAGCAAATTTTCTGAAAGGTTACAGTAGAGGGAGGGGGGGGGGGGGATTCAATCCTGGCACTAATTATTTTTGTTGCAGGTCGAGTTAACTGTTTTCGATTCGGGTCGATTTCAGGCTGAGTCGCTGAGTGCAGATTTTTGCGCAAGCTGTGTTTGTGTTAACCCGTTTCTTCAAAAGTTAGTTCAGTATATTATTTCAGATTAAAAACGATATCTATAATAATAAACATATTATATATGTGTGCTGTTTTCTAAAGAGACCGCTGTATTTTTTCGACGACTCTTTGGTGAAATTTGCATTTCTTCCACGACTCTTTGACAAAATGCGCGTTTTCCACTACTCTTTGACAAAACTCGCGTTTTTCAGCAATCCTTTGACGAAATTCGAGTTTTATCCGCGATCCTTTGACAAAATTTGAGTTTTTTCGCGACTCTTTGACCAAATTCGCGTTTCTTTCGCGACCCTTTGATGAAATTCGCGTTTCTTTCGCGACCATTTGATGAAATTCGCGTTTCTTTCGCGATTCTTTGATAAAAATTGCATTTTTTCGCAAACCTTTGACGAAATTCGTGATTTTTCGTGCCCATTTGCTAAAATTCCCGTTTTCTGCCGCGATCCTTTGACGAAATTTAAGTTTTTTCTGCTGCCGTTTGACGAAACTCACTTTTTTCTCGATCATTTGAAGAATTTCGCGTTTTTTCAGCGGCCCTTTGACCAAATTCGTGTTTTTTCGGCGTCTCTTTGAACAAATTCACTCTTTTTCGTCGTCCTTTTGACAAAATTTGCGCATTTTCCGTGATCCTTTGGAGGAGTTGAAATTATTTTTAGATTGACGAAATAGATTTTTTATGACGACCATTTGTCAAAATTCGTGACTATTTTTATGTCCGAATTTAAGCATTGAAGATTTTTTTTTTAATTTTCTGAACCGAACGCCTTAACCCTCTCTCCGCGTATTTTTAAGCAAAATAGCTTCAAAAATTGCGCATTTATTTTATTACATATTTCAAATCTTCATATATTTTAGAGTTAAAATATGCCCGAAACCTTTGTGAAATATTTTTTTTTTTTAAATAGAATTAGATCATTAAAAAAAGATTTGCTGCGGAAATCGCGGGTTGTGCAAATTTTGCTACTTTTATGTTGGCCGTGGAAATCGCGGGATGCGCAGCGAGAGGGTAAAATTTTTGGAAAATTCGGAACATAATCACCCCTGCTCCTTGACTTCTTACATAACTCTCCTGCAAGTATTTGTTTTAATAGCTGCCACCATTTGCAAGTTATTGAATTTTAAAATCAGCCAGTGCATTTTGGGACACTCTGTATGTTCATTAGCTATGGGATGATAGATGAAAGAAGCATTTAAAAAAAATAAAGCGGCCTTCGATATGTCAGTTAGAGGTTTCCCCGGGCTGAAACTTTCTGGTCCAACCCGCACAAAAAAATTATCGCCCGGCCCGGTATAAAAGCTAAAAAATCGACTCCAGCACAGCCTGCATTTTTCCTTTAAAACTATTCATAAAGCACACCATACTTACTTATGCTGATATTTTATTTTCAGATTATGTTCCAAATTCATGAATACATAAAAACGATATTATTAAGGACTATTTAGGCAATTATGTACATAAACACTACTTAAAAATATAAGACAATTACATTCAAATGAAAATCCAGTTAAAAAATCAGTTTAGAATGAAAGAAACGGATGATAAAAGAAAATCACAATTTTAAAGCTTTACAAGGAACTAGTATGTTGTGGCCATCACAAAACTTTCTTCTATCTCATACACTATGACGCAAAAGTTTAGACAATGAAGAAATTCTTACATACATTGAAAAATATTTATTCAATTTTCAAATCACTGCTTGAAATTAATGTGCTGTACATATAAACAATATTTATAACAAAGAAAAGTGGAATTGTGCATATTGCAATAAATGAAATGGTAACAAAAATAAACTGCTGTCTCAAAAGTTTAGACACAAATTAAATAAAATCGAAATAAACAATTTTTAAAACTTGGTTGCGCATCCATGCTTATGTATTACGTCATATACACGAGATTGCATGGAAGAAACTAAATCTTGCATAGTTTGTGGATCAATATCGTACCATGCATTCTCAATAGATGTCTTAAGTTCCTTTTCAGAAGAGTATTGTCTAGCGTTGCTATAAACTTTGCGACACATGATGCTCCAAATGTTTTCTATAGGGTTAAGATCTGGGCTACATGCTGGCTGTGGTGTATTTGACTGTAACCGCGACTAGCGCGAGAAGAAAAATAGAATGTTTGTGTGCTTAAGCGGCAATTGTAGGCTATGCCGAATCTGTGTTTCCTGTGATCGTCTGCTGTAAAATGTGTTCGTTATTAAATACTTGTTTAAGCAAGATGTATATATTATTCTTGTAGATATATCTCTCCACGCAATGATATTTAAGTCCATAAAAATATGCGACAGCTGGCGACGAGGTGTTTGTAACTAAAAGTTTCAAAGTCATTACGACCACGGATAACGCCGATGGATAATTAGCTGCTGAAGACTGCCCAAGGTAAAAAAAAAATTCTTTTGTATTTATCTTTTAAAGAAGGATAAAAATGGAGCAGCTCGTTCAAAGTTTAATCGAACAGAATAAAGCCTTAATGGAAACTTTAGCCACTTTTGCCGGTCCGAAAACCCACGAACCTAAAGTTTCGGTTCAATTTGAAAAGTTCGATGATACAAATGAAGCTTTTGATGCTTTTATAGAACGCTTCGAAGCATTCATGGACATTCAAAATGTTCCGGATGGCAAACGTGGGAAAGTTTTTATTTCTAGTTTGTCAGCAAAATTATACAATTTGTTGAAAAACCTGCTAGCTCCTGACAGTCCTTCCGATAAAGATTTCCTTACCCTAAAAAATACGTTAAAAGCTCACCTCACTCCGACGCCGCTTATAATTCCTAGTAGGCATGTATTTCTAAATCGTAAGCAACGAGAGGGGGAAAGTGTCAGTGCTTTTATGGCTGAACTTCGCTCCTTAGCAATTCCTTGTCAGTATAAACAAGAAATGTTAAATACGATGTTAAGGGATGTTTTTGTAAGCGGGTTAAGGGATAGAGCAATATTAGATAGACTTTTCGAGGAAGATGATATAGATATCGAGAATACCTTAAAAATTGCTTTAGCTATGGAGAAAGCTATGAAAGGGGCAAATGAGATAATGGGGAAATCTTTAGAAATTAAGGAATTTAGCGTGGGAAAAAATAAAGAGCAGTCAAAATGTGTTTCGCAAAGGAAAAACCTTGGAAAACAAAATCATTGGGGAAAGAAGGAAAAAACAAATTGCACACGGTGTACGGCAACTAATCACGATAAGCATTCCTGCAGATTTAAATTAGCTAAGTGTCATTTTTGTCAAAAAATTGGGCACATTCAAAAAGCCTGTTTTGCCGCAAACAAAGGGTTAAAAGCAAACACGGTAAAACAAAAGCAGGTAGATACTCTGTATTCTAGTGAAAATGTTATCCCAATGTATTCTTTTGATTTGAACTCGCTAAAAGAGGAGGAGCAAAGAAAACCTCCTATTATGTTAACACTAATTGTTGAAAATAAACCTGTAAGTATGGAACTGGATACTGGAGGGGCCGTCTCGGTAATGAGCGTTAAAAAATTTCGTGAGATTTCGAAGAAAAAAATTAAGCCCTCAAAAGTAGTTTTTAAAACATATAAAGGTGAAATAATTGTACCTTTGGGATTTGTTACTGTTGATGTTGAATACAAAAATCAAAAATTCAAATTAAATTTGTACATTGTTAAGGAAAATTTGGATACAATTTTTGGCCGTGAATGGCTATATAGTATCAATTTGGATTGGAATGCTATCAAAGTAGTGAGAACATCTTGTGAATATGATTTGAATAAATTGTTAGAAGAGTATAAAGAACTTTTCGACGATCAGTTAGGTGAAATTAATAATTATTAAGTAAAGTTGGAACTTAAATCCGATGTAATACCAAAATTTTGTAGAGCCAGACCCGTACCTTTTTCTTTAAAAGATAGGGTTGAAGAAGAAATTGATAGGCTTGAAAGGGAAGGTATCATAGAGAGGGTAGAATCCTCGGATTGGGCAACACCAGTTGTCCCGGTTGAAAAAACTGATGGGTCAATACGCCTATGTGCAGATTACTCTGTTACCGTAAACCAAAATATAATGGTACAACAACATCCTTTACCAAAATTAGAGGAAATATTTTCAAGCTTAAATGGGGGTAAACATTTTTCAAAAATTGATTTTAAGCATGCATATTTGCAAATGAAAGTGCATCCCGATAGTCAAAAACTCTTAACTATAAATACTCAAAAAGGGTTATATGTATGTAAAAGACTTATGTATGGTTTAAATTCTGCCCCAGCTATTTGGCAAAGATATATTGATGGTCTTTTCCAGGGGATGGAAGGTATTAAAGTTTTTATGGATGATGTTAGAGTGACTGGATCAGATGATAATTTACATTTAGAGGCCTTAAGAAAATTTTTTCAGAAATGTAAAGATCATGGGCTGAAATTAAATTTGGGTAAGAGTAAATTTTTTCAAAAAGAAATAAAATTTTTAGGGCACAAAATTGATGAAAACGGTTTACATAAAACTGATGAGAAGATTTCTGCGATTTCGAAAGCTCCTAGACCTACAAACGTACAAGAAGTACAGAGTTTTTTAGGGCTTGTTAACTTTTATGAAAAATTTTGCCCTAATTTGGCTACAATAGCGAATCCTTTGTATAAATTAACACAGAAAGATGTTAAATGGGTTTGGTCAAAGGATTGTCAGGAAGCTTTTGAAAAAATTAAAAATGAAATTTGTTCTCCGCGTGTCCTAATGCATTATGATCCATCACTGCCATTGGTATTGGCAACTGACGCATCTCCTGTTGGGGTAGGGGCGGTACTTTCCCACTCTTTACCTGACGGAACGGAAAGACCAATAGCTTTTGCCTCCAGAACTCTCACAAAAACTGAGCAAAGATACGCTCAGATTGATAAAGAAGCACTCGCAATTGTATGGGGTGTCAAGAAATTTTATCTTTACCTAAAAGGGAGACGATTCACATTATTAACTGACCACCAACCTTTAGTGGCCATCTTCGGATCGAAGAAAGGTCTCCCAATTCTGGCAGCGACAAGATTGTTACATTATTCTTTAGTATTACAATCTTTCCAGTTTGACATAAAGTATCGTCATACAAAAAACCATGGTAATGCTGACTGTTTGTCTAGGCTGCCGTCCACTTCCGAACAGCTAGACGTTAAAGATGAAATTTCTCTATTTCAGTTAGCACAAATAGAAACTCTTCCTGTCACAGCTAGTGACTTAGCCAAAGAAACTCTTTTGGATGCAGACCTCGCTCCAATACTTCATGTGTTACAGAGTGGAGGAGTTTTAAGGGGAAGAGAAGCAGAATATAGTCTACAAGATGGTTGCATACTGTTAGGTCAGCGGGTGTGCGTCCCTAAACGGTATCAGGCTCAGGTGCTTGAAGAGTTGCATCATGGCCATCTAGGTGCTGTAAAAATGAAATCTATCGCGAGATCGTACGTTTACTGGAAAAACATCGATAAGGACATAGAAAACACGGCCAAGAACTGTGTAGACTGTGCTCGATATAAAACCGACCCACAAAAAGTGAAGGTGCATTACTGGGAGTATCCTAGTACACCTTGGCAACGTATCCACATAGATTTCGCTGGACCTATCTTTGAACATATGTTCCTGATTATAGTAGATGCTCATTCAAAGTGGTTGGAAGCTTATCCAATGAGATCCATCACAACAACCAAAACGATTGAATGCTTAAGAGACTGTTTCGCACGATTTGGATTGCCACTTATGCTTGTAAGTGACAACGGTCCACAGTTCACATCGTTCGAATTTGACATGTTTATGCGTAATAACGGCATTAAACACAGAACCACTGCGCCCTTTAGGCCATCTAGCAATGGGCAGGCCGAAAGATACGTATTTACAGTGAAGCAATCTTTAAGAGCTATGCAAAATTATGGCGGAACGATACAACAAAAATTAAGTACGTTCCTTATGCAATACAGAAAAGCTCCGAACCTCACTACACTCCATAGTCCAGCCATGCTCATGTTGAAGAGAGAGATTCGGACGAGAATCGACCTGCTGCGTCCTGATCTTAAGAGCAGAGTGGAAGAAAAAGTTCGTAAAGGAACTTATGAATTCTCAGATAGGGGGTTCCAAATTGGCGACAATGTCGCTGTACGAAATTACAGGCAAGGAGACAAGAGATGGAGGTTTGGAAGAGTCGTTAGTAAAGATGGGCAACTACATTACACTGTGGATGTAAATGGGCAATTGTGGCGTAGACATGTGGATCAAATACGGGATGGAGGAGACATAGAGGAAAAAGAATGCGAGCTCCGACGACAGTCTGCAAAACCTGCCATTCCTGTGCAAGATGCTGAGGCTCCGACGTCCAGTGTTGAGTCAACACCATCACCGACCTGTAGGGAGACGGAGACGACTGATGCAACGCCAGTCTCAATTCCTACACCAGAGCATGCTCCACTCATAGCCCAGGGTTCAACTCCGACACCACAACCAGTTCGCCGATCCACTAGAGTCCGTAAACCTCCAAAGCGATTAGATCTATAGAAGAAGTTTTGGAAGGGAGGAGATGTGGTGTATTTGACTGTAACCGCGACTAGCGCGAGAAGAAAAATAGAATGTTTGTGTGCTTAAGCGGCAATTGTAGGCTATGCCGAATCTGTGTTTCCTGTGATCGTCTGCTGTAAAATGTGTTCGTTATTAAATACTTGTTTAAGCAAGATGTATATATTATTCTTGTAGATATATCTCTCCACGCAATGATATTTAAGTCCATAAAAATATGCGACACTGGCCAGTCGAGAACTCTTATATTATGGGAATTAAACCAAGATTTTGAATGTTTTGCAGTGTGAATTGAAGCATTGTCTTGCTGAAATTCCCACTGAGGACCCCCTAGAAGCTCAGCAAATGGCAGTAGGTTTTCTTCTAATGTCTGTGTATAATGCTGTGAAGTTTGACGACCACTGGTGAAGGTCAGAGATACTTGTCCATTATAGCAAAGGGCTGCCCAAACCATCACCGAGCCCCCTCCTTGTCTGCGACTAAAAAAACGTCGAGGTTCCTTCCGCAAGTCATGCCAATACGATAAACAACCATCTGGACCATCCAGATTCCACTTTTTTTCATCGCTAAATATGACTGACTGCCATTTCTCTCCATATGACATATGCTTTCGAGCCCACATAAGTCTTTGTAACTTATGATATGGTTTCAGAGCTGGTTTCTTCTGCATTTTGCTATAAACGATTGTTCCTTTTTCCAAAATTCGTCTACGAATCGTATCCTTTGATACAGAGAGTCCCGATGAGCTTTGAACTCCACGTACGCTCATTTGTTGAGTACTCGCTAGTCTTTGTATCAGGCGATCCTCTCGTACATTTGTCACACGTGGCCTCCCAGACCGACATTTTGCTTTATATTCGGAACCACTCGATAAATAGATTTTTTTGACCTATTAATAATAGCAGAAATTTCAGAAACGCTCTTCCCTTCACCTTTCAACTGCCAAATCCTTGAAACCTCATTCACTTGAATTTCTTTAGCTCTCGGCATGTCGACTATGAAGCGCAATCGTTTGCAGAACTTAAGTACTCCAAATTTGTGACATCATCGATTCTAAATTTGCATATGCCAGCGAATATTCAAAGAAATTTAGAATAGTGTCTAAACTTTTGCGACAAGCACATTTGAATTTTTATGAAAAAAATTAGTATTATAACAAATAAAACGACTGTCTTTTGTACATAGCATTTTAAATCAGTTTTTGAATATATTTACAGGTTTTTGTAATTCTGACGTCATAATTCTACATTTTAAAGCTGAATGACGTCATTGTCTAAACTTTTGCGTCATAGTGTACATGTCAATACTTCAAAATTCACTATCTCAGTTCATCATGAGAATTCTAAAAATATGAAATTCCGTGCATTAGTTCTCGAGGTATGACTGTCACTGAAATCGTGTAAATCCAGCAAAATGCAGCATAGCAGCGCCACCTATTGGGTTATTTACACCAGAACCTAATTATCACCAACTTATGTCAACGTCTAACTGAATATGAAGTGTGAGGAAAATTCGTGCATTAGTTCTTGAGATAGAGGTATTGCGCAAATCATGACAAATGCAGCATAGAAGCGCCACCTGTTGAGCGATTTGCAACAACACATAATCAGCGGCAATATTAATCAAGTTATACTTAAATCTGAACTTTGATGAAAATTCGTGCATTAGTTCTTGAGATAGAGCTATTGAGGAAATAGCTCAAAATGCAGCACAGCAGCGCCACCTATTGGGCGATTTACACAAACACGTAGTCAGCATCATTCCATATAAAGGACTAACTAAATCCGAAGTTTGATGAAAATGTGTGCATTGGTTCTTGAGATAGAGCTACTGCAAAAATAGTGTAAATCCTGCAAAATGCAGCATAGCAGCGCCACCTGTAGGGCGATTTACACCAAAACGTAAACAGCATCCATTCATGTCAAGGACTAACGGAATATGAAGTTTTATAAAATTCCGTGCATTAGTTCTTGAGATAGAGCTTTTGCGGAAATCCTGCAAAATGCTACATAGCAGCGCCACCTGCTGGGCGATTTACACCAAAAACTAATCAGTACCAATCTATATCAGGGACTACCTGAATATAAATTTTTATTAAATTCTGCGCATTAGTACTTGAGATAGAGCGCTCACAAAATTTGTGTCACATACAGACAGACAGTCGGAATTTAGAGGAGTGCACAGGTCGCGGTCGGCCAGTAACGCTTATCATAAGGACTGACACGGACTGAACGTTTAGCCGAGGAGAATTCCGGGCCGAGGCCCGACTTGGAAATTTCGGCCAGTGCAGACCTCTAGAAAGAATGAAGTCCAGGCCAGGCTCGACCTGGAAGAAAAAGAAGTCTGGCCAGACCCGAATCTGCAGAAAAATTTAAGATCAGGACACGGCCCGGCTCTAAAAGAAGGAAGACCTGACCCAGCACGAGTCTTGTGGATTAAAACTGGCGCGACCCGGGACGGGTCGCGCCGCGCTCGAGCTTCGCCCCAAATCATTTCTCGTGAGGATGCATAATGCCGTTTTTCAAACCCTTTATTTGCCCAAGGGGGGGGCGATCGCCCCCTCGCCCCCCCCCTTAGATCCGCCATTGGTCGCTCAATTACAACCTTAGATATTAATTATTATTTCATTAATTGGATTATTCCTTTGAAACTCTCAATTTAAAAGCCAGTCTTTCGAAATCACAAATTATTTCTATACTATGATTCTTTGGAACGCCATAATTTTTTTTTTTTTTTTAAATACACCATTTAGACATTTTAAAGTTATGCATCTAGCCCTACCTTTAAACGCTGTTTAATAATATCTAAATTTTATAAAAATCGATCCTCAAGTTTTTGTTTTATAAAAAATTCGATATTTAAAAAGGAAAAGAAATGCTTTGTTGAAACGCAAATTTGTTAAAATGAAAAAGAAAAAAAAAAAACTGATGAACTGATCGATTTGGAACTTTCAGATAGTTTATAGCACATGATAAAGATTTTAAAAAGTAGGGGGCATCAAATTTCAGGAGGATGGAGAAGGAGGCGATTAAAAAAAAATAAGGGAGAGGATCAAATATTTAAAGCCGTATCATTTTCTACCGTTTTAGGTGCGGGTTTTTGACGGAGCCCTGGGATAAATATTACTTTTAATATAAAAAGTTCAAAAGTGTACTTACCATTATTTTCGAATAGTAATTTCAGCAAATAACTTTCTTAAGTCCTTTCTTTATTGATATTCTTTCTTAAGTCCGCCATCCCCTTGACTAATATATACAAATATATGGCTAATGACTAATGTATATTGACTATGGGTAGGTTGTTTAACAGAGTTTCGTTCAGAAACAGTTTTGTTAAGAATAGAGTTCTCCCCCTGGTGTTGGAATGTGGAACTAAAAGATTCGAAATTTGTATTTTTGCAAGATTTTGCAGTGCGTATGCAGCACGCCTGATAAACCCTTATGTGATATATCATCGGAAAACACTCGAATCACTCTTTCATATTATGAACCTTTCTACCACCCCCTCACTCAGATTCCCCTCCTCTGTGGAAAAATTTTCTAATTGAGCTCCTAATTAAGCTACGGCAAAATTTGGGCAGCTCATTTGAAGGCTTGACCGAAGGTGAAACTCTTCACGGGCCTTCGATTGGTGAGGTCTATGTCTGACCCCCAGATTATTAGGGGGCATTCCCCCGTGGGGAGATAAAATGAATTTTTTCATGTGGCATATCGTTTTAAAGCTTTTGGCCTGTACTTTACTAAGCACCCACTCCTCTCCACTTAACTCATTTTTTCATCAATAAGTAGAGGTCATTTTAAAGTTTTAATTTGTTCATTACTACCACATACAATTTTCCAAAAATCATGAAAAAAAATTATATAACAAATCTGAACACTTAGCAACTTCTCCCCCATTTTCGCACAGTGAGCGTGTATGTATTTCAGACAAAATCGAGTTAAGGATATAAAATCATACGAATTTAATGTTCATTTAAAAATCATCAAAAGGGGGAGGGGTATCATTCGAAAAAGCTCTTAACACAGAACTCAAAAATATATTTGTGTTACTCTTACATACTATTATATTTTCAGAAATTCGTCGAAAATGTATGGCAAAATTATGTCCCGCCTCCTATTTCCGAATCTACGGAAAATAAAATTACGAAAAAGTTAGTAGTAGTTGGAATTTATTTAAATCTTGCAAGAAAACTATAGCAATTATCCTAGATAATACAGTTTTTCAGAAAATCGCAGTTTTCCGTTATACATAAACTTTATTTGGTGGGCGCTCAGCGGGGGAGTTGAGAGGAGTTCGAGGTACCTATCGATGCGAAATCATCCAAGAACTGTCGATAATGATTTTCCAAAAGAATTGTCGATAATTAGGCGAGATATTAATAAAAAACCTATCTAATAAAACGTGGCACAGACCAAAGTGGCCATGCAACTTTGCGACCTGCTTTCGAAGCACACTTGGCACAATGGCAAGATTAAACTTTGTACAAGGTGTTTGTTTTAGATAAGACGGATCACACTGATAAATAGTCAGCGTTTTTCATTTCAATTGAAGGCGATTATTTAAAAATATTTAATAAAATAATTCCAAGCTATTTGCAAAGTCTTATTATTCGTTTAATGACTATATTTTGTAAGATTGCAGTTAATTATTAATAAATTTATTGTATGGACTCTCTGTACGCGAGTGAAACTCGGTCTTGACTGATTATTCTTTGTTCGAAGCAAATCTATAAAATATACAATTAAAATTTCAATAAAACATAATTCATTTTGAGGTTGTTCTCAAAAACATGTTTTCCAACTGTAAATGACATGAAACTTTCTTACATGCTCATGAGCTCTTTTTTATGCGTTGCATACAATGACTATTAAAGTTGTTTGGAATCTAATGGAGTTTTTCATTTCTTTTTTTACGTGCATTGCATTTTGAGCTACATCCTGTTTCATTTATTTATTGTTTTTGTTACAAAGTAGCTAATTGCTATGATTGATTTGCGCTTTTTTCGGCAATTCCCTTTCCCTGGGTACCGGCATAACCTGGATTATGTTGCTTTATATTCTGCAATATAATATCTACTCGTGTTTATATCGTCAGTATGTGTATCGCTACCAATACTACAGTAAGATAGAAGTGTTATATATTTTCAATTATTTAAATAATGGAGCCTTTCATGTTTGCCACCAGCTGTAGTGCACCCCTGCTTTCTGAAAAGTTGGACAGGCGTGAACTAGAGCAGGGACGCCAAAAGGGACATTCGCGGTCGCCCTTCCGAATTTTTTATGTTTCTAGCTTTTTTTAATTTATTTTAGGCGCTTGACGGCGCCCTTAAGCCTTCTGTGGCGCTTTACGACCATTCTTGGTGACCATTCATGGCGCTTTACGACCATTGTGACCATTCGACAACGAGGTGCCTTTTGACAGTTACCTTTCGATACCGTAGCGCCTTTCAGCTTGAGACTTACCTCTCCCCCACCCCTAAAGCTACGCCGCTGACGAGCATCTGTAAATTTCATATATCTAAGTAAAAATGAACTCATAAACGTATCAGAAATGACACACTTTCGATTTAAATACCTCCTTAATAAATTTAAATTGGATAAAAGTTTTTCAAATTTTTCAGCTTCGACTAAAATATTTGGCGCCTTTACTATTCTGGTGCCTGTGTGCTGTGCACACTTTGCACGCTGGGTCGGCGCGCCCCTGTTCTGATGATTTCATTTTCCAACAAGATGGGGCACCACCACACTGGAGCTTGGACGTTCGAAATTTTTTGAATAACCGAATTCCTCAACGATGGATCGGCCGTGCGGGAACTGACGATGCAGTTAAGCATCTATGGCCTCCCAGATCACCGGACCTCTCGGTGTGCGATTTCTTCTTGTGGGGGTTTATAAAAGACCACGTTTATGTACCTCCCCTTCCTGCTACATTACTTGAATTGAAGGTATGCATAACAGCAGCCATCAAAGTCGTGTATCCAGACATGCTCGCAAAAGTTTGGGACGAATTTGAATACCGTAGGGGAGGGTGGGGATACTTGATCATAGCGGATACTTGATCCACACCTATTTTCTCTAAAGTAAGTTAATTTTTCTTTCCAAAATTAGCAACATGATAATACATTTATAGTTCTGCACATGTAAAAAAAAAAATTACATATCTTGGTACCATTTTGAAAGTATAGTGATTAATAGTTGCTTTTTCCCTATCTGAAATAAATATTTAGGTGAGTGTTTTTTATATTTTTTTGTAATCAAACTTTTGTTTTAAGCTGCAACAATATAGATAGATTTAATAAGTATAATTTCAGTTGTATTTTGAATCTAAAATAATTCAAACAGCTGCATGCATTACTTAGTAAAAGTCTGATAAACAAAAGTGGCAGTAGTGGGTATACCTGAGCCACTGAGATTGGGGATACATGAGCCATGTTCAACCATCCCTACTAGGAAATTAGACATACGGGTGAAACAAAAAAATGCGTCTTTTTCATGTTCACAGATAGATTTTTTTTTTTCTGGGTAAAATAAAGAAATCTTATTTTTCTTCATTAAAAAATAATCCATAAGGCCTTAATTTGGAAACATATGTTTAAAATAAAAATGTATATTTTGTTAATGAAAATATCCTTTTTTTTTCATTTTCACTAACAAAATAAATAGTATGTCTAGATGTGGCATAGTTAGTAGACACAGTCATAAATGTAGGCATAGTTTTCAATTTAACTTTTTGACTAATATTAAAATCACTTTTTTAAACTGATTTTACTGTCATAATCTCTAATATTTTAACTAATTAGCTCCAAAATATTAAAATATTTATTTTGTTAATGTAATATTTTAAGATTAAATATTGTATACTGAAATTGTAACCTCTGTTACTGTAACTTTTTTATCAAACTTAACCACCAATTAAGGATGTTGCTATCATCGATGAAACTTAAATTGAAATGATCCTTCGACCACCAATTATCACTACAAAAAATGATCGTGTTACCTGTTTTGTTTTCACAACTGGTTTCGCAGGACTTAGTGTATCTTAATTTATCACTATGTAAAACATTTATAAAATAATAAAAAGAAAAATATTATTTTTGTAGGTATTTTTTAGCATTGGCTCAAGTATCCCCCTCATGGGGATACTTGAGCCATAATGTAAAAGAAAAAGTAAAAATTTATTAAACAAAGAAAATTAGTTCAAAATTAAATTGAAAATGGTTATCAATTGAAGAAAAAATATCACATTTTCAACTACAATATTTTATTTTGTTCTAAAAATATATAAATTTTTTTTAAAAATTGAAATTTAAAAGTGGCTCAAGTATCCCTATCTTCCCCTACAGACATATGCCGTGTATGAAAAGGTGGACATATTGAGCACCTTTAATTTGGTATGTAGAAAAATGTATGATTAGCTACATAATATAAAATTAATCTTAAGTATCTATGTTCACTATTTTTTATCATATACGCATTTCAAATCGGATGATTATTTTTGAAACACCCTGTATTTAAGTCGTATATGCTTCAATACTTAAGTTTTTATTTTTTCGGGTTTTTTTTTTATAGTAAAATGCTCTTAAGGCTGTTCTTAACTGTTCTACTCAACTAGCGAAAAATGTTTTAACACATTTACAAATTCATTTTTTAACGGAAAGGTATAAAATTGGAAAGCCTGGCCATGGAAGCGATTTGGAATTGAACTTTTTTCCCATTTTTTGATCAATCAATTACCTATTGAGTTATAAGCAATTTTGATCACATGACAAACAAGTTTTTTGCCCGCTCTTGAGTGCTCTTTCTTCCTTCGCGCAGAAATTCGGTTCAAAACGCCCACTTTGACACTATTTTCTGAAAGATATTGAGTTTGCAAAAAAATTGGAAAAAACAGCTCAATTACGTAGTTTCTGAACAACACCAGCTAGTTTTATGCATTTTCGAACAAAAATAAACTAAAACGTATGTCAGAAAGTTGCTCTTTTGGATTTGAGAACACCCTTAAATTTAAATGTAATTTAAGTAATTTTATTAAGCGTGTTACTATTTCTTATTGAATAATGAAAGAAATGTAAGTACTAAATTCTTTTAATTAGTATATATGTATGTTTTTATATCACTATTTAATTTTGATTTTCTATTACCTGAAACTTAATTTTTTTTGTGTGTGTGTGTAGTGCTTTTAAAATTTTGCGATTATTTTAAAATGTAACAGCAACAATGTACCTAATATCTATTAAATTGTAACAATACACTATCTAAGATATTACATAGTCAATATTTTAAAATTTATTTTCCTTACAGATGTTTCCTTCCTTTAAATCTGAAATCATTCACTATACAATTTTTAAGAATCTGCTGACATAGCAAAACAATACATGACTTTTTTGTTAATTGTGAGCTTTATAAAGGCTACACTGATTTATTTCCTCCATTTTAGAGGATATTCCTTTCTGTCATTGATTTTTCTTGAGATATGGTTATTTTCTTTCATCTGAAAGTTAAAATTTATGTTTTCTAATACTTTTAAAATTTTGTCATTTTAAAATGCAACAACATACATAATATTTACTAAAATTTAAATAGACAGTAACTGATGAGGAACTTTTGCTAAGATTTTTTTTTGAGGGGGGTGAGGGGATTATTGAGGCCATTTTTAGACCGAACATAGCCAAATATTTTTCCAGAATAAAATAATGCTTTAAAAAATTAAATTTATACCTACATAAATTTTTTAAAAAGAAAATAATCTATTTTAATTGTGAAATATACAAGAATTGTGCATGTAGTGCATAATATATTTTGATTTTAGAGAAAGATGAGTTCATTATTCGGCGGCCGAATAAGCCAAATATTCGGCCATAACTAAGCCGAATAATTGGTATTCGGTTATTCGGCCAAACCATTATTCGTTGCATCACTAGTTCATTAGTTAAGTATAAAAGGGGAAAGGGTGGCAAGTCCCCTCCCCTTAATTTAGATAAATGGGTTTTCATGCAGAATTATCCAATTTACTTTAATTTTTTCTAGGTTTATTCTGATAAGGAGCTTTCCTGATTAGATTTGAAGGTTCATTTGTTAGGCATAAGGGGAAATGGGGGAGCTAATACCCCTTAATTTAGCGAAATGGTTTTTTTCATGCTGAATTACCTGGTTTGCTTCAAGTTTGGCATACCAGTTTGTTAAGTTAAGGAGCTTTCCTGATTAAATATGGAGGTTCATGAAGTTAAGGATAAAGGGAGGGAAAGGGGGCTACCCCCTTTTAATTTAGATAAATCGGTTTTTCTTGCAGAATTATTCGATTTGCTTCAAATTTGATATACAGGTTTATTTCGATATGGCGCTTCCTTCATTAGATTTGGAGGTTCATTGGTTAAGTATGAAAGGGGAACAAGACCCCGCCCCTTAATTTAGATAAATGGATCTTCATGCAGAATTATCCAATTTACTTTAATTTTTCTCTATGTTCATTCTGATAAGGAGCTTTCCTGATTAGATTTGGAGGTTCATTAGTTAAGTATAAAGAAGGTTAGACGCCCTCTTAATTTAGCGAAATGTTTTTTCATGCAGAATTATCTGATTTGCTTCAAATTTGGTATACCAGTTTATTATGTTAAGGAGCTTCCATTTACATTTGAAGGTTACATTTGGAGGTTCGTTGGTTAAGTATAAAGGGGGGAGAGGGGGGCTAATCCCCCGTCATTTATTTTTTGAGGGGGATTATTATTTGAAATAAGAGTATAATATACAATTAAGTGTAAATAGCCTGTGAGCTCAAAGCCATCAGTTTAACTGGGCACTTTTCTTTTTATTTTTTCCTCTCTAGAGTGGCGCAACCAGGATCTTCACCATCTCCCTCACCTGAGAAGGATTTTGAATCTTTACTACTCACAAACTTTAAAAAAGAAATCATTGCTTTATATGATTATAAATTAGATTTTAGTAAATTCGTGGCACCTAAAAAACAAAGCAATAAAAAAACATAAGCAACTATTGTACATTTAACATTCAGATGACCGAAGTTTTTGTTTTAGGTCGATTTTATACCAGCCTTCAGGCTCGGGCTTATTCTTTTTTAAACTGTAAAATTTTATTTATTCTCGTATGAAAAATGTAAAAGAATATTTCTTTAAATATAAGAAGTGATCACAAACTTATTAGTAGCAAATTTATCAAAATATATCAAATTTATATCAAATAAAATTTATCAAAATATATTGTGTTGTTAATGCTTTTAAAGCTGCGTTAATATCTAAAACCTGTTTATATTTCTGAGATAAAATTAGTATTTATCTTTTTATCTCTGCTAAAATGCCTTTTATTAAAGTAAAAGCAATTTAATTACTACTTTCATAATCATTAATCTTTCAAATTCTCGTGGTTTCAATAAATAACTGAGGCATCTGCCTGTTATCACTCGATCTAATTTCTTTTTCTTTCTTTTTTCTTAACTAAAATGATCACAGAAATCTTGTTTTTCTGTTCTAGTATAAGAACGGGAACGTTATAGAAAGAAAGAAAATCATGATATTTGCAGATTTATGTTCCACTTCCGACACTGTCAGCGAATGAGTAAATAACTGTTTAGTTTTTAGATTACTGCTGGGGAAAAAACGCATATAATCAAGGAATATATTTTTATTTATTTGTTAACCAGATAAAAGTATGTTATTTCACTGTTAATGATTCTAGGATGAGAACTCTTTTTTTTTTTTTTTTTTTTTTTTTTTTTTTTTGTTAACAGCTGAAAATTTGGTAAACATTAAAAAGAAAGATATTTATAAACTGTAAATGAGATAAGGAAATATATATTTTAAAAAGGGAAAGAAATTTTAGTTAAATATATTATTAAAAAGAGAATTTTGCATATTCGTTGGGGGATAATTAGTATGTGGTATGTGATGATTGGTTAATTACATCATGACATCTATTTTAAAAGAAGATTTGAAATAATTGCATTTCCCACACGCTTATTAGAGTCCCTAAAAAGACTAAAAAACCATTTAACTTTTTAAATAAATTTAGAGCCTTAAAAAATTTCGCTCATCGGCACATTTTTAAGAAGAATGACGCTTATAGGAAGTAAGTCCCCATCTGTTTGGTTAAAGGAAATAAGAGTAGAAAGTACATCTTTTCCGGATGAAAAAAAAATCATTTCTTCCTTTTTTTTTATCTGATCGAGATCTTTCTTAAAAAATAAATTTAAATATAATATAAATTATTATTAAAATTACAACTTAAAAATAATAATTTTAAAAGTTAAAAAACCTTATTATTCGACTCAAAGGTAGCTTACTTCTGGGCCCCTGACATTGTCTAGGGCCCCCATAAATGGGGGTGAGGAGTGAAAGGTAGTCGTTACCGCCCTGCTGATTCTCTACGTTTTAGAATTACTATTTTTCAGCTTATCTGTGAACATCGAAATATCAATTCAAGTATCGATTCTAGAATTTGGGAATCTATTCTTATTGTAATCGATTCTGTTTTATACGATGTCGATTTTGATCGATTCTCAAATTTTACAGAATCGCCCATTACTATCCTGTGCCACCCTATAAAAGAAAATTGTTTCTGTTTTCAATGGACCTTATGCTCGTTATGTCAGACGCCAGAGCCAGAATGTTAGTATGTGCAGACGCAAACACCGATAGCTGACAACTTTAGCCTCAACCCAGGTTGAGTACATAAATTTGAACCGAAATTTTGCAAATTTAGGGAATTTTCTTGCATACAGTACCACATTTTGAATTTATATTACAATATCCTAAGTATATACCGTTACAACAAGAAATATTTTTGCGGTATTTTTAACAAACAAGCATTAATAACTCATACTCCATAGACTGCTATGCTAATGTTCATCAGTAAATACCGCCAGCAAGGGGTGCATAAGGTGCATTACTTGATCTTCAATTTTGTTCAGAGTGGAATAAATAAAGAAAATGACATCGAGAATATTCTGTTATGAAGTTTTCTTCAAAATGTAATCATTTTAGTTTCTAATTTATATTAGGTGTGGAAACATTTATAATCAGTTAAAAACTGACTATTTTGAAAATACCAGATTTAAAATATATATATATATATATTTAATATTAATCAAAATATCGGACTTTTTTTTTATATTTTCGAAAATATGGTATTTACAAACCCTGTCTGAAAATATGGGGATTTTCCTGCTCCCCTTCCAAAAAGTGAGTGAATGTTGTGTTTGAAAAAGATTGTTTTTGTAACTTTATTTGAAATTTCAAAATATCATGCTTACCAACTTCCGATTTAACTTCCATAAAATGTGAGTTAATTTAAACTAGTTTAAACAGGTTTCTAACCGGAAAATATTATAGATATATCGTTACTTATTTAATTTCCACATAGAACTTGTTTAATATCATCTCTTTTAATAAAATTCTGGTTCGAAAGATGTTTAACCTAGTTTAAATTAACTCGAATTTTACGGAAGTTAAGTCAGTAGTTACCAAGTATGAAATATACATGATTCATCAAAATGAATTTTTGAAAAAAAAAAAATCCTGAATTGTAACTATAAATTTTTAAATAGAAATCTATTTTTTAGAGGCTTAAAATATCAGAAGTCAAAATTTGACTCATTCTGCTAAGTAGTTTTTGAGTTATGCTTAAAAAATCTACATATAATGCAATGTGTTTCGGAAGATTAAAAATGAATTTAATTTTAGAAATTTCAACATTTAAACTTTTATAATTCTTAAATTTCTTGACCGATTAACTTCCTTTTTTTTTATATCCGGAAATAAAATTTGCTGATAAATCAAACGTGATTTCAGAATTCAGTGTTAGTATTGAAAACTTTGAAGTTAGTTAAGATTTCTGAGCGATTGGCAATAATTTAACAATTAATAAGTACTTCGATTATGGAAAATGACAATCAAGTGAGCCACCAATTAATTCCTAAATTTAACAATCGAGATGTTCTACAATTGATTGTGTTACTCAGAAGATTGTAGCAATTATCCTGACAGGAAATGGTTTCATAGTGACATGTAATTGCAGGATTCATTTACATCAAAAACATTTGGCTGCTGATTAAGGTTTGAGCGAATAATAAGATTATGAATTCACTTCTGTTTTGTGGAATCTGTTTATTTCTGAACAATAAAAGACCGATTTTCTTTCATTAGACTAACGTTCTCATATTTACTTTTTTCACAAGATTCGAGGGGGTTAGTCCTGTACTTTATTCAATCCAGGCCGTGTCAAGCCTCTTTTTTTTTATATAAAAATAATAGTGATATGAAACCTTTAGAAATTCATTTTTGATTTAAAAAATTCAAGCAAAATAATTAAATGTTTTTTTCTATTTAGAGTTTCCAAATTAAGATTTTATAGCCATCCTTTTCTTTCTTTCTAAACTTTAGAATTTTAATATTATTATTCATTTGTTTGTATATTTCTTTATTGATTCTTTAATTCAATGCAATTTACTTTAAATGATCATTAAAGTTGCATTTCCACATTGTGAATGTTTTGCAAACATTTAATCTAAAAAAACTGTTCTTTATTATTTTCACAGAATATATGTATTTTTAAATGATTTTAAAGTTGAATAACGTTAAGTAAGCGATAATGGTATTTTGTAGGAAATGAACCAGGCTTGTTTAATTGATTTTTAATTGAGCATAAATGAATCATAAACTTGAAAAATAAACAGACGGAGCAGAACCATTAGCTGTTATGCAAATTTTAACTTATTTTCAGCTTATTTAACCATTGTGTAGCATAAAACACTTATTCAGGATTATTTTTCTGCATTTTTTATTTTAAAAAAATCAGTAAAATTAATATTTAAGAGCAAAAAAGGCTTTATTGGATAAAATAGTTTCACTGTTACGCTTAACAAGCAGGCGGCATTTTTTTACTATTTTCATAATTTTATTATATTTTTTATCTAACATTTGATGTTAACCTTTTGATGCCCAGTCATTCCGAATGCAACTGTGACTTTGAGTTTTTTTAATATAGCCGTTGTGCCTTTCTGGTTTCGCTTGGAACCATGAAAAATATGATTTTGTGGGGTTTTCATTAGTATTTTTTAGTATTTGCTAACAGATGGCAGCACGACACTAAGAAAACAAAAACTCTTTCATGTTTTTCTTCGACACAATATAGTGTAAAAATGATGGAAATAATATATAAAAACATCAATTTTTATAATAAAATGTTTTTAATTTATTGCTATTCTAATTACATAAATGTATGAAGGAATATATTTTTGGAAAACTAGTTATAAAAAAGAGATTTTTTATAACTATTTTATCCATTAGGGCTTAGTATAAATTAATAGACATTATTACTAATTTATTGGTTTCAATCCCATTTTTATACAACGATTTATGGTCAAGTTAACATTGGATGATCACCTTTTGAATCTGGATTGTACAAACAAAAAAGTGATGAAATAAACAATATTTTTGTTTGTATATGAACAAAACTGTTTTATATAATGCTTAAATTTCAAAAGTTTAAAAGATGTAGAAAATTTTTCTTTTACTTTATAAAAAATTTATAATAATATAACTTTAGTATGATTTATTTAAATATACGATTACTAATAAAAATGTCCAATAAATTGTATAAAATATCTTTTCAGATCTTAAAAGCAAACAAGGATTCCTTCCTGATGTTCTGCATGTATTTACTTCTGTGGGATTTTAACAGATTTGACTTCACAAAGTCCGGAAAGAAAAAAAAAACTGGAATCTTTTCTAAAACATCTTCTAAGTTGATATAAGTACAATTTGCATACAAAAAACAAAAGCATTACTGTAAGAGAAAAATATTATAAAACATTACAAGTAATGTAAGTGTTAAAAAAATCTTTTACAAATACAAAATTTGATATTTGTCAGATATTCTTCAAAATATTTTTAATGCCTTTTCTTTAGGCTTTCTGTTGCACTCATTATTAGTAAGAGCTCTTTTGTGCAGCATTTCAGCATGTTAACCTCCATATTCTATATAATCTGCTAAATATTTTGTAGGAAGAATACTGTATAAATTACTCTTGTACTTCATACACAGAAGATTTTTTATGCGAATTGTTTCTACATATTTTTTGACATGTCTGCTATGAACAAAGATTTATGTTCTTCCACAAAAAAGAATCCGCACACTTGTGAAATATGTTTAAAAACATTTTCTGTAAATTTTAATTTATTAACACATCTTAGAACTCATACAAAAGAAAAACCGTTCTCTTGTGATATATGTTTAAAGGGATTTTCTGAAAACGGCTCTCTAAAAAAACATCTTAGTATTCATACAAATGAAAAACCATTCAAATGTGAAACGTGTTCAAAAACATTTGCTCTAAATGATTATTTAAAAAAACATCTTAGAACTCATAAAAAAGAAAAACCATTCACATGTGAAATATGTTTAAAAACATTTTCTTTCAGTTGTAGCTTGAAACTACATCTTAGAACTCATACAAAAGAAAAACCGTTCACTTGTGAAATATGTTCAAAAAGTTTTTCTGTGAGTAGTTCTCTCAAAATACATGAACGTATTCATACAAAAGAAAAGCCCTTCACTTGCAAAATATGTTTAAAAACATTCTCTCGTAATGGTAATTTTAAAGCACATCTTAGAACTCATACAAACGAAAAACCATACATTTGTGAAATATGTTCAAAAGGTTTTTCTCAGAGTGGTTCCCTCAAAATACATGTACGTCATCATACAAAAGAAAAACCGTTCACTTGTGAAATATGTGCAAAGAGTTTTTTTGAGAGTGGTGATCTCAAAAAGCATGTCCGTATTCATACAAAAGAAAAACTATATTCTTGTGAAATATGCTCAAAAAAATTTACACAAAGAACCACTCTAAAAACACATCTTAGAACTCATACAAAAGAAAAACCATTCATTTGTGAAATATGTTTAAAAGCATTTACTGAAAAAAGTCATCTAAAATCACATCTTAGAACTCATACGAAAGAAACACCGTTCACTTGTGACATATGCTCAAAAGGGTTTTCTGAGAGCTGTAATCTGAAAACGCATATCCGTATTCATACAAAGGAAAAACCATTTACTTGTGAAATATGTTTAAAGACATTTACTTCAAGTACTCATCTAAAATCTCATCTTAGAACTCATACGAAAGAAAAACCGTTCACTTGCGACACATGCTCGAAAGGATTTTCTGCAAGTGGTTCTCTAAAAAAACATGTCCGTATCCATACAAAGGATTAACCGTTTTCTTGTGAAATATGTTTAAAAACATTTAATCAAGGTGATGTTCTAAAACGACATCTTAGAACTCACACGAAAGGAAAACTTTTTACTTGCGGCGCTTGCTCAAAAGGATTTTCTGTCATCGGTTCTCTGAAAAAACATGTCCGTATTCATACGAAAAATCTGTTCACTTATAAAATACCTTTAAATGCATTTTCAGTTAATGATATTTAAAATTTTTTTAGAATTCATACTAAAGAAAAACAGTTCGCTTGTGAAATATGCTTAAAATAATTTTTGAGAGCAATTCTCTCAAAAAACATATGCATATTCATATAAAGGAAAATACATTCTTTTGTAAAACTAGTTTTAAAACATTTACCGAAAGACGTAATCTGAAAAAATTCTTTATGCTGATACAAAGAAATACATGTCATGCATGAATGCTTTTAAGCATTCATGTAAAAAAAATCGTCGAACTTATCCGAAAAAAAATTATAATAATAATAATTTCCAGTCAAAAAAATCTTACTTGTGAAATGTGTTTAAATATTTTCTCAACTAAATATACTATAACTCATAGAAAAGGAAGTCCCTTTATGGATATATAGATTAAGGATTTTCTCAGAGCAGTGTTCTCGCAAAAATATGTTGGATTTGATACAAGAGAAAAAACATTCATTTTTGAAATACATTTTTAAATATTTATGCAAGGAAATGATGAAAGATATATTAGAGCTCTTTCTCAAGAAAACCATTCACTTATGAAGTATGCTAAAAACTATTTTCTGTGAGTAGTGTTCTCCAAAAACATGTTTGTTAGGAAAATAAAGGAAAACATTAATTTCTTTTATGCTGTAAAAGCATTTCTAGCACCCCAATTCTCTAAGATTCCATATCCTTATTTATTCAATAGAAAAATCACATATATGAGAAATTGGTTCAAAACATTTTCACTTTTTTAAAAAGAAGATTGAATCCATACTTAAGAAATCATTTTAATTGTACAATGTGCTCCTGAAGTGTTTCTATAAGTGTTAATTTAAAAATACTAAACTTACTGTATACATGACTATAATTTTTTTTGTGAAATATGATGTGAATTTTTTCTGAAAAGGTTTATCTAGAAAGCATATTTTAAATCGAATGAGTGGGAAACCTTTTTATTTGTGAAATTTACTCAAAAGGATTTTTTCCAAAATGTGAATCTAAATGCAAAATTTTTAACTTACACAAAATAAAAATCTTTTAGTTGAAAAAAATGCTTTTTGAGAGAAAAAATCAAAAGAAAAAGAAAAATCAATTTTTCAGACATACAAAAAAAATCTTTTTATTTGAGGAGTATGCACTAAAAGATAAAGTGATAAATATGCCGTATAATTTAATAAATGAAACTTGAAATAATTTATAATCATGATGATGTTGTTTGTCAAAAAAAGAAGGTTGGAGTAGTAATTTAGATGTGCAATAACAAAAATTTTATATGCTGGGATTATCTTGGAAAAAGGCTGTACAGCAAAAGTTTGAATTTTGATTTAGTAGTACATAAAGCTAAAAGATTGTGAACCGCTGGCCTGATGGATTTTTAGCAAGTAGTAATAATAAAAAGCATTGAACATCAGCATAGATTCTATGGCATAAAACTATACTTATTTTCATTATGTTCACAAAAGAATACATTAGACTGGTTTATAACTGTTTCAAATAGGTTTTAATGTATTGCTTATTTCACAGTCATTTATAATGCTACCGTTATGCGATTTAAGTGAATAGGCTCTCATGTGTGAAATTGACTTTATCCTTGTATAAATAGAGGAGATAACATAGCTTGAAATGCATTGCTAATTTTCATGAACAATTCATTAAAAGATTTTTCTTAACAAAAGGAAATCACAATTTTAAAGTATATTCTATGGTTTTTTTCTTAAAAAATGTATTTGAATTCTAACATTTCGAATACACTGCCTGTACTTTGTAAATTGCATTTAAAAAAATACCGCTTTTTTATAACATTCTTGAAGCATTCCTATCAAAGATAATTTATTTTTAATAAATGCCCTCACAATATGCAGCTTATACGAATAAACTTATCTATGGAATGTTACATTCAGTTAAGGATCATTGGAAACAATTTCGAAATCAGATTTCTTAAACATGTGTTTTGGGTGCTATATAGCATGTATCATACATAGCTGATTAACCTAATGCATTACTTCCAGTGATTAGTTCCCAAGCAAGACTGTTACTCATATTATCCACGGGGACATCGCAGCTTACAACATGAAAAAGAAAAATAATTTTGTTAAAAAACTATGTAAGGACAGATTTTGATTAAAAGAACTTAATAAAAAATTCTTTTCTTATATTGTAAAAAATTGTATTCAAGTTGTACTCCATATATTTAATCTGTTAGCATGAACAAAATATGGCAATAATCTGGTTTCAAAGTTTTTGCCTGAAAGAAAAATGAAATTTTGCCTTCATGCTTAGTAACAAAATACTTATGTTTATATACTTACGTACCATTCAAAGAAATGTAAATTTGGAAAATTTTGTGAACATTGTATTTATGTTTTATTGCAGAAATTATTCTTTGTTGAAATATCTTTTCTGTATGGTTTTCTGTTGTTTGCTATCCACTTAATTCATTTGAATGAATTTTTAAGGAATAGAGAAAGTTGCTTTACGGTGTGTGAAAAGATTTGGAAGACTAGCGATGGCATGGAAAAATTGACATAGTTCAGCATGTATGATTTCTGTCACTACCCGTATGTTGTCCTCCATAAATAATGTTGGTGGCTGATCAGCTCTATATTTGTCTTTTATTGAAATTGTCATGTAAACTGTGACTGCTCTGTGTAATGTAGATACTTAGAAGAATCTGGTTATACCATGTTTGACTGATTATATTGCAAATTTTCCCAGACAATATAAAAGAACCAAAATTCGTTCATCCTGCAGGTTCCTCAAGAATACATTCATGAATATGACATTTGTTTAATAAATCTTTTTTATTTGGAAAATGTGATCTAAATAACATATGCTAAATATAAATTTTGTTAGAAAGAAATGCTATATACTTTGACTGTCAAAAGAGTTATACTATATTTTTTTGCTGTAGCATGAACAAAATATGACAATAATCTGCTTTCAAAGTTTTCCTTGAAAGCAGAGTGAAAGTGTGCCTTCATGCTTAGTACCAAAATACATATGTTTATATACTTGCATGCCATTCAATAAAAAGTAAATTTGGAAAATTCAGTGAAGATTGTATGTATGTTTTATTGCCTAAGAAAGGCAAAGTTTGTACAGAAAGACCTTAAAAGTATATTTCGAACAAATTATTCTTACTTGAATTGTCTAATTAAAGCCTTTTCTGTATGGTTTTATGTTCTTTGCTATCCACTTAATTCATTTGAATGAATTTTTAAGAAATAGAAAAGATTTCTTTACTTTGTGTGAAAGGATTTGAAAAACTTTTCAGCAATGACATGGAAAAATTGACATAGTTTTGCACATATGCCTTCTATCACTTCCCATATGTTGTCCTCCATAAATAATGTTCGTGGCGGATCAGTCCATGAATTGTTTTTTATCGAAATTACCATGTAAACTGTGACTGCTCTGTCTAATGTAGAGACTAAGAAGAACCTGGTTACATCATGTTTGACTGCTTTTATTGCGATTTTCATAGACAATATAAAAGGACTAAAATTTGCACATGCCGCAGGTTCCTCAAAAATACATTCATAAGTATAACATAAATATAACATTTGTTTTAAAAAACTTTTTCTCTTTAAATATGATCTAAATAATGTATGTTAAAAATAATTTTCATTAGAAAGAAATGCTATATATTTTGACTGTCAAACATGTGTAGATTTGAAATATGCAATAAAAAATTATGCAATTTTTTTAATGACCAATTAAAAAATTAAGCATTCAGAGTTTTAAACCAAAATTTTTGTAATACAGCAGTTGCTTGAAAATAAAGTGCTTTTAAAAATAAGAGTATTGTCATACAGCTAATAAAATTTTATTAGTCGCAGGAATTTTTGACAAAAATTTGGCGAGCATGCAATTATTGTCAAGCAAATGTTTGTTGACTTGTCTCATTTACCTTACTTAAATTTGTCTTGAAGAGTAGTGCCACGTGCTGGAATTTTGTTTAACATATTTTGGGCAAAAACTTCCAGTCACAGTATGTTCCATTTTTGTATGTCATCACCCCATTTAAAAGACATTCTGTTGGCAACAATGTAAATTAAGTCAAATGTGCATAACAAAAAAGATTTATCAGAAAAAAGACTATTGTGAGAAATCACTCTCGTTAAAACACAGCATTTGGCACACAATAAGTATAACAAAGCCAATACTAATAATACATTTTTTTTTCTATTTGCACTAAGGTTGAGGATTAAGAAATACTTGAAGTTACTTTAACAGATATATTCGTACTTGCATACATCTTAGGATTTATAAATTTTTTTTAAAGATCTCTATCAGACAAAGGGGGTACTAGAATTGGGATCAAGATGAGCAAATGCGCCCCCCCCCCCCCCCGTCAAAGAAAGTATTTTCACTTTGAAGTAGTCCTACATCGGATCAGATAACCCAATTTTAATGACACATGACCCAAGCCAGATTGAGTAGAGTCGGGTAATGGTTAGCTTTTAAAAAAGGACCCGAGATTAGTTTATAAAACTAGAGAACAGGAATTCTGCTTTTTCAGAATTTAGTGTCGCCCCCGAACATTTCCATTACTTCATTTTCTTCTGGTGGACTGGTAATTTCTATTATTATGAAACAGCCATTATAAATGAAGCGTTTAGGTGAAGATGAAAGAGCAGTCGTAAAAAGTTAGAACTCTGATTTTCTGGTCAGAATGGGAAAAAAATGGCCATAATTTTTTTTTATAATAGAAGCCACCAGTCCATCAGAAGAAAATAACTCGGTTAAGTGAGACTCTGATAATCGGGACTCTACTGTAGCGCAAAACATATTTCAATTTTAAGACTTAAAGCACATGCTTTTATTTTATGTAAAATGACGTCATTTGCATTAATATAGATAAATATAGTTTATAATAGCTCCATGTTTTATCATAAATCATTCATTTATATTTTTCTCAAAATAGCTCATATTTTAATTACATTTTTTCAGTTTTTATGGGAAAATGGCAACAAGAAGATTTAATTACTATTTTTCCTTTACTTTCTGCAGAAATGGAATACTTGAGTTACCAAAATGAAACAAATGTCGCTAAAAACTACAAAAAAATTAATATTTCAAAAATAAATGGAGATGCAGTTTTCAAAAAACTTGCATTTAAAAGTACATTTTTTTCCCAATACGACGGTATAAAAATTGAAAATGTGTGATGCTTAGAAATTAAAAAGAGTTGCTATAGAGTATTTAATTGTACGATGATACATTTGCTTTGTTTTACGTCTGGCTTCTGTAAGGTAACGTTATTTTTTGGAGACGACACAAAATAAGCTGGGAAAAAGAAATACAATACCGGAGGCTAAAAAGACTGACCTGTGAGTCTATTTGCTGCGGATTTTCTTCTTTGCAAGTCGAGTTTGCTATAATTGTTTCTGCTTTGAAATAAGTTTTAATTCTTACATATAGTTTGGTTAATCTGATTTTTCAAAAAAGTGCCCAGAATATTGTTTCAAATTAGAGTCCTGTATCGTACTGGGAAAACATACTTTTACCTCAACTCGACTCTGTGGTTTGAAATTGAGCCTTTTTTTTTATATATAAAATGCAACAGCTCTAGTAGTAAATAATCTCAATTTTATTAGTTATTTATCTTCCTCAATCTAAAATTAATATTTATTCATTTTAAACTCAACTTCAAATCTAGAAAATTCTCTTCAAAATATTTAAGTTTCCTCTTAATAAAGATATTCTAAATTTTATTTATTTTCCTCAATCAAACTTAAATTCTATCTTTTTCAATCATTCATTAAAATTTATTAAACTAAACTATAACAATAATATGTGTAAACAAAGTTTTACGTTCGTGTTTACTTTCTGAAAAGATAGCGATTCAACGTTCTTTATAAGTTTAAAACAGCAAAAAAAAAAAATATATTTTATTTTTTAATATTGCGTGCTCAATCTATAATCAATAGATAGAGTATATTTTTCTGATTAATTTGATATAAGTTGCAGCAAATTCCGTCAGTAAATATCGGAGATATTTAATTTAACGTTTTCTGCGTTTTCCTATTTTTAAATGTTGGCGCTAGGTATGGACTCTATTCAGGTGACGTCAGACGCCAGAGCTGGCGGTATGATGATCTGTTATTCTAATTACTGCAACGGCAGAATACCGGAATGCGCAGGCGCAAACACCGCTAGCAGACGACTTTAGCCTTGACCCAGGTTGAGTGCATATATTTTAACTGAAAATTTGCAAACTTAGGGAATTTTTTCGCATACAGAACATTTGAATTTAGATTACAATATATTAAGTATATGCTGCTGCATCAAAGAATTCTTTTGCAGTATTTTTAACAAACAAGCATTAATAATTCCCACTCCATACACTGCTATGCTAAACACCGCCAGCAGACGAATTTTAGCCTCGACCTCAGGCCGCGTGCATAAGGTCCATTCTGTCCGTCATTGATAAAAGGATGAGTTTCTCCGCCATTTTTTTCGTACAATTCGGGGACGTCGCGAGACGCGCTAAGGTCATTGACTGAATGCGTGCCCGGATGGACGCGGGGTACGTGTATGCATCGGATTAGTTATTTTCAAAATCTTAAACATTCTTCCAGGATTAGAGCTGTTCTTCGTCAGTCATCTAGGGATTAAGAAAGAGTGAAGACGGTTGATTTCTCGAGGTGTGCGTGGCCCCGGCCATCGCGACACTCCGAGAGATGAGAAGACTTTCCAACTCGACGGCTGCTTTTAAGTGAAGCTCTGGAGTTATGAAGAAACAATAATGGTCACCATCTAATTTTATTTCCTAAAATTATTAAGGCTGTAGCAACCAATAGTGCTTTTGGAGAGTCGGCATCGAATGTTGATTGAAGAAAAGCTTTCCCGAACTCTATTCCTGATACAAGCATTTTGGAAATGCGAAACCGGTCCGTCATAAGGAAGAACCATCATCCTTGTTAAGTTGTCGAACCTCAGCTTTCCCACCTCGTAATTTTAAGTTGTGAAATTTATTCAATTTACGTTTAATATTCTTTAAGTGCTCAACGACGAGATAGCCATCCAGAAAAGTTTGCCAAAATTTAAGCTTCAATTGTGTGTTCATCGGATCCTTATAAATCAACTCAGCCAAAATAGGCTTTTTCTTCATTAACCTCTGATGTCATATAAGATCATCGAAACATTTCTTTCCCTTAGAACTAACCATTGATAATACTTCATATGTGACTGAACTTTGACGAACTTATAAAAATTTATTAAACTCGAGCTGATTAAGTTCATCAAGATGTGTTAAAATAACTCTAATATCCACTAATGACTCTGCCAAATTGCTGAAGATTAAAGCATAATAATCATTTTAGGATCCTCTTAATTTAAATCTATTTAAAAGTATATTCTTCTATAACAATAATATTAATCAAAATAATCTATGAAAGTTAATTTATGATCACGAAGAATACTAAATTTAAGTATGTTCCTGTGTTACTGTAATTACACTTCTGGATCCAGAAATAATATTTTTTTGTGCATTTCCTTCAATAAAAAATATAATTTTTATTATACCTCTAGCAATTGATTGATCTACACAACACAGACGGGTGAGTGTTTTCATTTTCATTTTATAGACGGAAGAGTAACTTAGCAAACATTTAGAATTATATGATAGCTTACAACTTCAAAGGTCTTTTCCTTCAATGTAATGTTACTTCACTTTGGCTTTCCGGTCGTTATGTGTCTTTGGACGGAGGCATTTCATGCCTTTAAGATTTTAACTTAACTTTATTAATTCAATTATTTTAATTTCTTATATGTTGCCAATTTAATTAGCTTATTTTATTAACTTTAAATCCCTTTCTCCAAAGTCACGTATCATCTTTCATTATGGTTGGAACTCGATCCGAACAGAACGCTAGTTGGGTGTAACTTTTAACGGCCAGTTTTCATAATGCCCCCTTCACTAACATAGTTCAATAATTTTTAATCATTTCATTCATTTTTGGTACTTATTTGTCAATAGATTCTTTTCATTTACCTCCGACATAAAAAAGAGAGTCCAAACACAAACTGCATTTCGGGTTAAATTCAGATCTCCAGTTTCTATACGTTAGTCTTTCCGTAGGCACGTTGCCCTCAGTGGTTGGAGATGGACTCATAACCAGAAGGCTTTTCAATTGACACACTGCTATTTAGATGCCGTATGTGTGCATGTAAAATCTGTAATATTCAATGATTCTTATTGAGAAGTTGCTATGGATGAAGAGACTTTCCTTTTAGGAAATCTCAAAATTATGTGGTAACTTTTCCTTTGTAGATTTGTCCCCCCTAGTAAAGTTATGTGATCAGTGAGAATGTTTGGAAAATAGCTTTTCTAAAGAGCTATTTTTTCACGTCATTTCTCAACAATATTTTTTGACATGTTGTGAAATTTATGCATCAAATAAAAATTATTCGACATCCTATTGTCATCTTTCATTCAAATAACAGAGTGAGTATTAGAGCTCTATGCGGTTCTGGTTATGCCAAATCCGAACCCGGAAATTCTCTATCTATACTAGGGATGCAACGGATATCCGGCAAATATCCGATATCCGGCACATCCGGCTGATTTTTCAATATCCGAAATACCGTCGGATATCCGAATCACAATCACCGGATATCCGACTTCTCTGCCGGATATCCGGCAATGCGTAGCAAAGCAAATATATAAGGAGAAGAGATATCGTTTGATTCAAACAATGCCGAACAACTTTTGTTTATAATGCAAAATATGAAAGTAAGTCCATTATTTATGAGTAAAAGGTAATTCTCAAAAGTTTAAAGAATTACCAGCTTTCCTAACATTGGTATTTGAACTCTCTATATAGTCCAGGCAATAGGGAATTTTACCTAGCAAAATTAATGGTAGTACTGGAAATCGGCTTTCTAGATGTTTTTTGGGTAGCTGAATCCGAATTTGTAACTTCCCACCAAAATTTCCCCCGGCAACCCCCTCAAATTTTGGTAAAAAGCCCCCAAACAAGGTTTTTATTAAAAAAATCATTTTTTTTATTGTTTTAGAGAAAAGGTATCTAAAAATTCAGAAAGTAGACAAAATTTCCAACAAATTAGATATATGACATTATGACTTAGGATGAAGGGGAACGGGGGATCTGCTTCGGAACATGCGCGCGGTGCTGCGTAAACTAAGTTGCGCAATTCCACTTAACCACTCACACGTTTACATTCGCCCTCCCATCTCCCCTCCGAACTTTCTCTATAAGGTTTACTTTAAGATTTTTGGGTCGCTGAATCCGAACTTTTAACTTTCCCCCAAAAATTTCTCCCCCGAAACCCCCTCCAAATAGTTGTTTTTAACTTAAATTTCTTATTGTTTTAGAGGAAAAACATTACGAAATTCAGAAACTAGACAAAATTTGCAACAAATAGGATATATGACATTATGAATTAGGATGAACGGGGAGGGTGATTGCTGCCTCGGAACATGCACTGCGGCACTACGTGCACTAAATGATGAAGTCAGGCAATAGGGGATTTTATCTGGCAAAATTAATGGTATTACTTGAAATCGGCTTACTAGATGTTTTTTGGGTCGCTGAATCCGAATTTGTAACTTCCCACCAAAATTTCACCCGACAACCCCCCAAAAAATTGATTTTTTGAAAAAATTTGGTTTTTGAGAAAAGCGCCCGGGGAATGTTCCGAGGCAGCCCCCTCTCTCCCCGTTTATCCTACGTCATAATGCCATATATCCTATTTGTTGCAAATTTTGTCTAGTTTCTGAATTTTGTAATGCTTTTCCCCTAGAACAATAAGAAATTTAAGTTAAAAACAACTATTTGGGGGGGGGTTTCGGGGTGAAAATTTTTGGGGTAAGTTAAAAATTCGGATTCAGCGACCCAAAAAACTTAAAGTAAACCTTATAGAGAAAGTTCGGAGAGAAGATGGGAGGGCTAATGTAAACGAGTGGGTGGTTAAGTGGAATTGTGCAACTTAGTCCACGCAGCACTTCGGCGCATGTTCCGAAGCAGATCCCCCCTTCCCCTTCATCCTAAGTCATAATGTCATATATCTAATTTGTTGGAAATTTTGTCTACTTTCTGAATTTCTAGATACTTTTCCACTAAAACGATAAAAAAATGGAATTTTTTTATAAAAACCTTTTTTGGGGGGCTTTTTACAAAAAGTTGGGGGGTTGCCGGGGGAAATTTTGGTGGGAAGTTACAAATTCGGATTCAGCGACCCAAAAAAACATCTAGAATGCCGATTTCCAGTACTACCATTAATTTTGCTAGGTAGAGTCCCTATACGGTCTCTATTGCCTGGACTAATAATAAATTTAAGAATTTATGTTTACATCTTTTAGAAAATTGTACCTTTACTTTCAGAATGTGAAACAAAATCTGAAGTTGTTTATTAAAGTATGACTTTATTAATTTTCTTTCTCTCTTTTAAGTTTAACAATTAAACAGGCCTATTTTTACTTTCTTCTATCTTCAATAGAAGAAAGTATTGTAACTGAGATTTTTTTCGATTTCTGGTTTTCGGTGGGCTTAGACGTTTTAGGGGTCAGAGATCCCAAAACATGCTTATACAAAATATCTGTCTGTCTGTCATCATACCATCAAAAAGTGTATGAAGTTATGCATAGAATTGAAGTAAATTTTTTGTGAATGTTTTTGACTATAGCCAGCTGGTCCTCCTTCAGTATTTTAACATTCCACTGGAAGGGGGTGCTGTAGTCGTGATTTTTGTGCTATTTTCATTATTGTGCCATCAAAAAGTGTATGAAGTTATGCATAGAATTGAACCAAATTTTTGTGTATGTTTTTGGCTGTGGCCAGCAGGTCCTTCTTCAATATGGAAGCATTCTGTCAGAAAGGAGTGTTGCTGTAATTGCGATTTTTGTACCATTTTCATTATTGTACTATCGAAAAGTGTCTGTTAAATATGTAATAAGTTATCCATATAATCGAACAAAATTTTTTGTGTATGTTTTTGGCTATGTCCAGCAGGTTCTCCTTTAAATTAGAAATATTCCTCCAGAAGGGTACGCTGTAACAGTGATTTTTGTGCCATTTTCATTCTTGTACCATCGAAAAGTGTATGAAGTTATGCATAGAATTGAACCAATTTTGGGGGGTATGTTTTTGGCTATGGCCAACTGGTCCTCCTTCAGTTTGAAAATAGTCTGCTGGAAGGGGGCGCTATAATAGTGATTTTTGTGTTATTTCCATTATTTTACCATCGAAAAGTGTATGAAACTAAGCTTAGAATTGAACCAATTTTTTGTGTATATTTTTGGCTATGGTCGTCAGTTTTTCCTTGAATTTGGAAATATTCCGCCAGAAGGTGTCACTGTGACAGCGTTTTTTGTAAAATTTTCTCAATTTTTTGCAGTTTTTGTACTGTATATTGGTGGCTCGTGAAGTCATGGGAACTTCGCATCCTGCTAAGCTGGCTATTCACAATCAGCTGATGTACAACAGAATAACGAAAAAAAATATTGATTTTAATAAATATCATGATTGAGATTTACTTATTCTTATTTTGATTAATTGACGAATAGAAATCTTAGATCAAAATCAAAGTTGGTATAATATTGAACTGATAATATCGAAGTATTAACATTTAAAACTACTTTTAGAAATATTAAGACGTATGAGATAGAAGAAAGTTTTGGGATTGGCACATCCAATTAGTTATATTTGTAACTTCATTATAAATAAAATATTTAAAATTAAAAGTAATTTTCTTTTTACTTATAAATATCACAGTAATTTAACTTAAAATAAAACTAAATGTGACTCAAAGCAAAACACTATTAAATAATTAAAACAGAAAAAAGGCATCAACTAAACCTATATTTGGAGAAAATCACTCTTTAATCATGGGTATATTAGTAGATATTTTATGTTTAAATTATAAAAAGAACGTATGTATTTCTTTGTGAAAATACTCTACAATTATAGGCATATTTAATTGGTTAAAATTTATTACACAAATTATCAACATTTCATTGTACAAATTAATTATTAGCAATTATCAATATAGTCAATCCCATATCCAAATCCAGTAGCAATTATCAGCATTTCATTGTACAAATAAACAGAATATTTTAATGTTTAAATAACCTTTTTTATACAACATTATTAATATACATATTACACGGCTTGAATGGCAGATACATGTCTTGAATTTCGAGATGGGATGGCAGGATTCTTGCCCTAAAGAATATTGGGGGCGGGAGGCTCCTGTTTCCAAAAAATCATTTTCCGAAAATGTTTCTTTGTAAAACGATGATGACGTCTCAGGACCGGCTGGCAAACTTCGTGATATTTTCTACTATCAATTGGCAGATTTCACAGTTTCTTCTTCGAACAAATTGACAAAATTCATGTTTGTTTTTCTGCATCTGACAAAACATTTTGCGATTTTTCTCCGAAACCGACTGACGAATTTCTTGATTTATTTCTGTAGACCGACTGGTGAATTTCATAAATTTTTTTTTCGCAATCAATTGACAAATTTAGAAATTTTATTCTGTGACCGATTGGCAAATTTCCCTGTTTGTTCTTGTGACATACTGATGAAAGTAACGATTGTTTTTCTGTATCCGATTGAAAAATTTTGCATTTTTTCTCTGCGACCGGCTGAGGAATTTCACAGTATTTGCTCGTGACGGACTGGTAAATTTCACGATAGTTTTCCATGATCGATTGACGAATTTCGTGATATTTTCCCACTGTCGATTTCCCACGAACTTCAGTTTTTTTCTCGCAACCAATCGACAAATTATTTTATTTATTTTCACCATGATTGACGAAATCAGCAATGTTTTTTCTATGACCGTTTTACGTATTTTGCGATCTTTTACCTGTCTGCCCAAAATAGGAAATAACTAAAAGGGCAGCAACGGCCACTGGAGACTAAGCTCTATCAAATTGGCCAATAGTCTGCACTAAACAAAATGAGATTACACTTGTGGTGCACATGAAAAAAAAACTTTGATGAACTTCAAAAAAACATATTTAGAAACAACAAGCTAATTGTTTCTCGCAATTAACAGAAATTAGGACATGACTTTTTGAAATCAACCTTTTCTCGTGTAATAGAAGAAATCAATTGACTATTCCCTTTTCAAACTTTGGATATGGATTTCATAGCGTAGATTCCAATGCGTAAAACATAGTTCAATTAACGAAAATACCAGGGATTACAGTTTTGACTATAATTCCATTAAGGATATAATAAAACAAATTTGTTCAGAAGTGACATACCATCACCGATATGCATTATTCATGCAAGTTAAAAATTAATGCACATCAGATTTTGCAAAGTTTTCTAAAACTTTTTAGGAGAGCATAACCATGTGTTTCCGATAATTTCTAAGTTATCGCTCTGTACTGTTTGTCAAAAGTGTAACTTCTGAAAGAGGCTAAAGTATGCAAAATGGAATAAAATCTAAATTAAGAAATTCATTTAGCAACCTGATTGTTAATTGCCCATAACATTGGGTGAAAATTGAAAAATAGACATGATATATATAAAGCTTGATTCTGTTCCTTTATTTTAATAAAATAAAAATTTTGAATAATTATCTTGAGTTGTTAATTTAAATTGTTTCAATGGCATTTTGACATGTCTGTATAAATGTAATTCTTTAAGTAGCACGTAAAAAATAACGGGGTGTAAAGATTTTTTTTTCCTTTCTAACAGTTCAACTCCCCTGCATTTATAAATTTTGGGTACCAAACTCCCCTCCTGGGAAAGCTTGAATTGCAAGCCATGATATTCAAAGAGATATAGTTTTTGTAAATTATATTTCAATACATTTAAAATGTTTTAATGATGTGTGAAACATGTTTGTAATTTATTGTTTTGAAATGATATTATATAGAGAAATAATTCAATATATAACTAAAAACATATCTAAGGCCGGATATCCGATCGGATATCCGGCCGGATACTCGAATCCGGCAGGCGAAGGAGCTTCGGATATCCGGTATCCGATATCCGGCAAAATCAATATCCGGTGCATCCCTAATCTATACAATACCAAAACTGTGCAAATCACTCACACACATGCGCACAAATTAAAAATTAGTTGGCATGCAACCCATCAAAATAATCTTCGTTGGCCTCTACTCGACCTGACCCGTACCCAAAGTAAAAAAAAATGTTCAAAGATATAGTTTTCCACCTGAAAAAAAATTGAATCTTTTTTTTTTTTGGTATTCTTTTGGGAAATCCTGTCAACCCAAACCCAACCTGCAAGTGCCAAACCCCAGTTCGAATCCAAAACTACTACAGTCAACCCGACTCACAATGAAAAAATAGAAATCTGTTGAAGTGATTCGAGGATCAGATCCGTTTCAGGTAAAATCAGGTTACCTTTTCCGATGCAGGATTCTAGTGAGTGTGTCATTGTGTCTGTTGTTTACTGGACTGTACACAGACAAACAATTGCACACATGTAGTCCTGCATTAAGTTTGGTAACATAACTTTACCCGAACACAAGCTGTGGTTGCTGTCGGGTTAGGTTTTGAATCTTTTGGGTTGGATTCGATTTGACCCGCATTTTCAAAAGAAAATTTTAGAATATGTTTTTAGATAAAAATCTATACAGTAAACTCTGTTCAAGGCGAAATCGATCGGGACCAAGAAAGTTTTCCGCAGTAGACAATATTCCGCTTTAGAGAAATTTTACTATATGTCTATGGATTCACTGGAACTTGAAAAATTTACCGAGTTAGACAGATTTCCCTCTTACAAAGAGTCCACCTTACAGAGAATTTACTGTATTTGAATATTAATGAGTGTGTTTGTGTTCATTTATCTACATAAAACAAAAATGTAAACTAGAGATGTAATTGTAATCAACTTTACCATTATTAGATTGAACTATTGGTTAGATTAATTTTTAACACAATTATTCGATTCGTAAATAAATCATACTAGTTGAAAATGTCCAAGTGGGTGAAAAAAGTCTGGGCCAGGAATCTGTTCGCTGAATCCGCCAATGCTCTACCGACTGAGCATTCCCAGATGAATCTGGAGGACTAATTAACCCAACTTAATTTTTTTACGATAACAACATCTGGTGTCTGATATCTGAAGGTTATTGTTTTGGAAATGCAGGAAACGCTGCTTGTCTAATGATTAGTTTAACCCAATTAGATTAATTTTTAACCCAATTATTCAATTGTAAATAAATCATAATAGTTGAAAATTTCCAAGTGGATGAAAAAAAGAGAGTGATACCGTGAAATCGTCAAAGATTTCACGGAATATTCAGTTGTCCGTGCTTATATTAGGGATGTGAAGAATAGACGTATATCAAATATTTGTCAAAAATTAATGCCGATTACGACCTTTTTTTTCCAAATAAGAAAATAAATTTTGATTACAAATATATTATTATCAAATGGAAAAAGAATTGAATAAACCTTGTCATTTTATTATTTATGTATAACATTTTTAAAAGCTTGATGTACTTCTTATAACATTTCAAACAGCTAATGTTAATAATAGAACAACTTTTACTACATCTAATTTATTCATTAGTTCATTTGTAGCTGTATTATTTTGCATCTGCTATATAAATTTATATATTTTTATATTGGATTTTCATTTGATTCATGTGTACAACACTTCGACAGTTTTTTTTCTTTCTTTAATGTTGTACTATAAATTTTGAAATTGGTTTTTCAAAACAAACAGTCTTAAAATTCTGGACAACGCTGGGTACTTAGCTAGTTGGAAATAAAATATCTAATTAATAATTTTATAGTTCTAATATATGCATTAATTTTTAGCAAATTATAACTTTAGTTTTAAAATGGGAAGTTTGAAAACTTCCCATTGAAAAAATGAAGTTTAAAAAAAAGAAAATTTTTGGATAACTACAAAGTAAGTTTGGTTTATATTCTAGGCGTATGTGTGTGTGGGGGGGGGATGGAGGGGGGTCAGCACTCAAACAGACATGATAGAATTTTATGTTGCAGGCCAGTAATGATGCCTGCTACCAGTAAACTCTCATGGTCACTGGTCCATGGGACTAGTGACTTTCTTTTTAATTCTAATGCTGTATATTTATATACAGTAGACTCCCTCAAATCCACACAGCTTGGGACCAGAGGTTGTGCGGATTTTAGAATTTTGTAGATTTCTGGTCATTGTTTTGTTTAAATTTTTTAAACATATAATTTGAACATAATAATGCATTTAAAATTATAATGAATGCTTGCAATACAGTAAAGTATTAAAATAATTAAGTAAAGTAATAAACTAAAATAATAACATTACGCTGATACCGAGTTTGAGAAGCTAAGCAAACCGATTCAGTAAGTAAAAATGATGGCATATTTAAAACAAAACGATCTTTTTTTTTTTTTGATAAAACTAAACATTTGACCAATACTAAATGGACAATGTTATGACAACTAAAGACAAATTTCTGAAATATTTTTTCGCGGGTGCTGAGATTAGGATTTAAAGTTTGTGCGAATGTTCACATG
Source organism: Maratus speciosus (assembly GCA_963932465.1). NCBI lineage: Eukaryota > Metazoa > Arthropoda > Arachnida > Araneae > Salticidae > Maratus > Maratus speciosus. The sequence goes on along the minus strand of OZ010797.1, from coordinate 139,407,604 downwards.
AAAAGTTGTAGCGGACAAACGTGACTTTAAGTTTGGAAATACATTCATTAATAATCTATTGCGCGTTAAAATACTTTCAAATTGTGAATTTGAGTGGTGCGTATGTAAATTATGAGAATTTGAAAATAAAGTACAGTTTAGATTTTATGGGGTAAAATTTTATGATGTGACAAAGCGAAATCCTTTTTACTGATTTTTCATCCCGTAAAAAGAAACATAAGAGCCTCAATCGATAACTTCATCATAATTACACATATTGATTACGTATTCTAACACAGTTTAATTTTTCAATAATTTCAGCAGTTGAAGTTTGTGGAAATAATATTTTGGTAATTTTAGGTTAAAAATATTATTTGTTTTAAGAGTTAGACAACCAATGTAAGATGAATTTTTTATTGTAATTATTTTTGTAGGTTTATTATAAATTCGATCTGACAGTTCCTTTCTAACATTTTACTTCGTCGAATTTCGACGGGTTGCAACTCGTTACATTAAAGGGATTTTAAAGATTTTAAACAAATTTAAATTTATTATTTTCAAATTTTTATTACTTTTATTTATTTATTTATTTTTATTATTATTATTTCTTGTGAGATTTAAAGTTTATGATTAAAATTATTGAGAATTTTGATGTAGACATATTGCATGCGCGTTAAAATCGTAACAACTTAGGTAACAGTAGTTTTTGTTTTTGTTTTCTTAGTGATCAGGTGAAGCATAAGTGCGATCACCAAAAAGTAAATTTCATTGATGCGAATGTTTTTCGTACTGTGAATAATTTTTTTTTAGCTTGTTACATATTTTTAAACTAAAAAGCGTCAAATAACAGGCAATTGAATATTTTCAAACAATTAATGTCCTATTTCATTGAATCTCTTTTATAAATTCACACAAGAACAGTGCCATATCTACATGTTTGTAAATAGTAATTTATGTAAGTTTATGTGCTATTTTAATCATTTTTTGAGTAGAAATTTTTGTGCATAATGAGAAAAGCTCAGTCTGTTTTTCAAGTATTTGTTTTTATATATAGAATTTTATGCCAATTATTATTCATTTTAGATTTTTGTGTATAGATGAATATTACATTTTATATTATGTTATATTTTAATATTTGAGTTTTTAATTTTTAATATTTTTATCCAATCTATTTTTTTTATAATAAATCCCATTTCACATTAAATAATACGGTGAGTTGGCTACCCCAACCACTTTTAAGAGATAAAATGGAAGGTCCCATCCTTACCATTCCATAAATACAAGATATGAGCAGGTATTTCACCCCTGCCGATTTTAGAAAACAGGTGAAGGTCCCGTCCCCACCATATTCAAAATATTTTCCATAATTCATTCACTGGTTTTGACATGACCTTGGTAACCCCACTTTAACCGTGGTAAATCCAATAGTGTCCAAATCCACACATACAATTTTTAAAGATGACCATGGTTCCACCCCATTAAGTCTTTAAATCAAAAAAAAAATTTAATTCAACTTCCACCAAAAACACCCCTATACAGACAAAAGGGATTCAGTGACCTGTGTAATCTGAGCAAATATGGCAACTGTTGATAGAATAGGGGTTCAGACAATCAACAACATACAAGACTATTAACAAATTTTGTCAACGGGTTACTATGCGCTTAAAAAGCTGTGTCATAATTCTGTTTGTTTGAACTAGGTTCTATTATTTTAGTAATTTTTTTGTTTGTTTTATTTATTTAATTTTCCTGTTTTATTTATTGATTTTTTTTATTTTTGCCAGTAGTAAAATTCTTAAAAAATTAGAGATTTTTGCTATTTGCCAAGAGCTGAGTGAGATGTAAATGTGGTTTATTAAATTATGACTTTAGTTTATTAATGCCACTGAGGAAAATAAATACCTTAGTCTGCAAAATAGTAAAGACCATTGCTTACAGGTAAATTGCATCTGCATCTCCACACAAAAAATAAACATAAAGCTCATTTTTCTTTTTTTTTTTTTTAATTTTTGCTAAAATCTCCATTGAGATTTAGGATATGCAAAAACCATAAATGGTTTAGGATGTGCTAAAACCTCCCTGAGGTTTAGGATAAATAATACTTACCTTGTAAATAGTCTTCAATATATTTTTCTTTATTTTCATTGTGCATTTCAATGTTATTGTTATATTTGTTTAATGTTTACATCTTTTTTTTTTTAATCAATTTTATATTTCAACATATTTTTTACATTTTCAAATTTCCAAATGAGTGAAGAAAAGTTTTAAATTTTTAAATATTTCTATAATTTGAATGTGTTGTGCATAAACCAATTTTTTTCCCTAAGTAATCATATGTGAGTATAGTTTTATGTTTATCATATTTTTTAATATTACCCGTATCTGTGTATTTTATCATAATTTCAATTATTGTGGAAATCATACCAATTTATACCATAAGAGACCAAATACAAAATTTACCTCGGAAAATAATGAAAAGATTCCTATATTATGTGAATAAATATCTTTTTGCAGAGTTTAACGTTATAAAACAAGGTGAAATATGTGCTTAAATACTCTAACTGAAAAAAGCACAAACTTGAGGACTTTCAAGTAAGAAAATATGGTCACTACTTTAAATTGTATCATTTTATTATTGTTTTTGCCCCATATATTTCTAGTATTATTATTGTTGTTTGTGTTTTCAACTTTTCTTCATATTTTATGTCATTATATTTTTCAAATATTATATGTAAAGTCCGATCGGATCGTCTCGAGAGCCTTATCCCAAACTTAAATATTTCAGCTTAAAAATTTATAATCTTAAATTTCTTCCTTAAAGTTTATACTTCAAAATTTAAATTTTAAATATATTTTCCAGCAGCAAATTTCAGTCCTCGCATCTTAGCAAACTTAACTTTAACGTTACATTTAATTTAAATTTACCTTTAGATTTAACTTTAATCCTAATCTGTAATGTCGCACTTATCTGTTTTTGTATTCGCCATTCTCCGTGCGAGTCCCCCCGGATTTGCAGGCAATTCCGGGTGGACCTCTTCTTGGAGGGGGGGGGGGGGTATAAAAGGATAAAAACCCTTTAAAATTCCAAATTAAATTTCAAAAATTTAAATTAAAATCCGAAGTCTGTATCTTCTAACTTTAAATCTATTTCTAAAACCAGTTTCTTACCTTGTAACTTTGTTTCCCAACAATATATCTTATTACTTTCAGAGATAGGACGATTCTTAAAAGTGAAACTGCTAATCTAAGCGCTTTTTGCAGGCATCTGTTGGTAGGGCTGATACGTCACAGTCCCTGGGAATTGTGCGGGCCTTGACCACAGATCAATCAAAACTTAATGAACCAATTAAATTAACTGTTCCTCCCAAATTAACAATTCTGCCCTCTGCTGGAAAATATTTGAATCTTCACCATATTACCCCGGACACGCGCGAAAAAAAGGGATTTTGGCCATTTGAGATGCTAGCTAAACTTACGCCAATGTAATCTCCCAAAGTCTACGCCGTTGGCTCCGGAACGAGCGATCGACTCGCGAATCAGATGTATGATGAACGCCTAATAAATGAGTTCCATTCGCATAAAGGTTCCCGAGTCACTTTCTCATCCCATCTGAGCCATCATCCAGGACGAGCCCACTGGAATCATTACTTTATTATTACAGATATATATATATACAGTGTATGTCGAAAAAAATGTTTAATTTTGTGTAATTAATGTAAATTTATGTAATTGTAATTTTAAAACTATAAAACACTCTTGAAACAGGCACTTTCGTTGCCATATTTAAAGCCGTCTGGCATTAACTTTGCAACCAAGTTTGTGTCTGGCAAATTAATTATAGTTGTCTGCTAGCCAAAGAGTAATATCTTGTTATTTTGAAACTTGATAAAATGACATAAAGATGACTTATAATTTTTAAACTGTAAAACACTCTTGAAACAGGCACTTTCGTTGCCATATTTAAAGCCGTCTGGCATTAACTTTGCAACCGAATTTGTGTCTGGCAAATTAATTATAGGCTGTCTGTTAACCAAAGAGTAATATGTTACCTATAAATGTGGATCTGGCAGGGTCTTAGCGACATTGGTAACGTCTGGTAATAATGAATTAATATCACAAATAGTTAGTAGAAACATGTTATAAACAAAAATTATGCTAAAAGGACGTAATTTTAAGTTTTTTGACCTGCATAACCCCTTTTCCAGCAGGTAAACGCAACGTCTCCCGACTGCCAGACCGCCCGCAAACGTACTACACCATAAATCGGAAAAACATATAGAAAAATGAACCTTGATAAAATAACGTAATTTTGAAGTTTTTTGACCTGCAGAACCCCTTTTCCGGCAGGTAAACGCAACGTCTCCCGACTGCCAGACCGCCCGCAAACGTACTACACCATAAATCGAAAGAACATATAGGAAAATGGGCCTTGATAAAATGACGTAATTTTGAAGTTTTTTGACCTGCATAACCCCTCTTCCCGCTGGTAAACACAACGTCTCCCGACTGCCAGACTGCCCGCAAACGTACTACACCATAAATCGAAAGAACATATAGGAAAATGGGCCTTGATAAAATGACGTAATTTTGAAGTTTTTTTACCTGCATAACCCCTCTTCCCGCTGGTAAACGCAACGTCTCCCGACTGCCAGACCGCCCGCAAACGTACTACACCATAAATCGAAAGAACATATAGGAAAATGGGCCTTGATAAAATGACGTAATTTTGAAGTTTTTTGACCTGCATAACCCCTCTTCCCGCTGGTAAACACAACGTCTCCTGACTGCCAGACTGCCCGCAAACGTACTACACCATAAATCGGAAAAACATATAGAAAAATGAGCCTTTGTAAAATGACGTGTTTTTTGACGTTGCTATCTCTTAGACTAGTAGAAAGTGTAGGGCAGGTAAAACGTTTCGTAAAAATATTAATAGAGATAATGAAATTGCGTTAAGAAGCTACTTCAGTCAAACGAAAAGACGCGTGCCGTAATGCTAATCCTGCGGAAGAAATTTATAAATATATATTATCTCTGAATTTATTAATTGATTGAAGGTATTTGGAATAGAATAATGTTTTCCATTTTTGATAAAAAAAAAAAATGACATGTCGACAAATAAGAGATTCTTGTCCGGACTTAAGGTTTTTCTCCTTTCCCGTGATGTCGCTTCCAGAAATGCAATTCAAAACGCTATCTTTAACAGTATTTTCTCATGCCATTATCAAAAAATGGATAACGCCATTCGATTACATAGTTTCTGAATAAGAACTCCTGCAATTTTATGTGTTTCTGAAAACAAATGAATTGAGAAATGTGTCAGAAAGTAGCTCCTTTGGATTTGAGAAAAGTCTTAATAAATGACAGAGAAATATTTTCACAACTCTACTTTTTATACACAGCTTCAAAAGTTATGATGTTTTTAACCCTTCTGTTTTTCTTTTATTCTAAACTACATTAATCTTTTAATGAATCCTTTTTTGAATGTTGAAACGTAGGACCGTGTGAAAATGATTCCCTACTTTTCCCTCTACAGGGATTTTTTGCCCATTGTTTTGCAATCCAGGATAAGGATTTTGTACTCAAATAATCCCTTCATCCTTGGCTGAAAAGGATTATTCTCATCACGCAAAAGAATTTACCCGGCGAATATGAATCAGGTAGCTGTTGATTCTTAAGAAAGATATTTGTAAATTTGTTTTTAGGGTTTATTAGAAATCCAAATTTGTTAATTTTTATACATCGAACTAACCTGCCTAAATAGTTATTACAGTACCGGACCTCAAATCCGGAATCCCAAAATCCGGAATGGACAAAAGAAAACTGAAATTCCGCGATGATCTCAAATATTTCGTAAAAACGTTCATAGATGGCGCTATGTGCACGCATAACACAGTGCTGAGCCAAACTAGACTCAGCAATTTTATTTTATTGCAATGTTTTTCATTCATTAGTTTTAATCCAAATTTTCTAACAGAATTATCATAGTTAGTGTGTGCACACATTCTAAATTTATTTTAAAAAGAAACCCTTTTCTTCATTTATATAGAAAATGTAAAAAGAATAAATAAATAACCACAAGAAAGAATTATTTTTAAAGGTACGTAGAATATATTTATATAATTTATATGTAAAAATATTTTACAACTCCCTCCCCCCACTTTTAATATGTTCAACAAATTTAATTTTTCGAAAAAATTCTGTTTGCAAGCACCGTACCAAAAAATTCTTTTCTTTAACTCAAAGAGGAAAAAAAAAAAATCTATGCAAAGTTCCTTTCTCCATAACAAAACAAGCTGTCCATCGAAAGCTAATGATCTCATTCTGATAACATTGACTTTCCACTTCACGCAGTTAAATAAACATGTTGAATAAGCAAAACAAACAGCAGATAGATATGTCGTTTTTCTTTACTTTCTTTTCATCTAGTGGCCTTTTTTTTTTTTTTTTTTTAGAGGTACCCTAGCTTTCTAATAACTTATCATAATTTAATAAAAATTTGTTACACGAGCAAATTTACTATTATTGTAACTTGCTGAAAATTTGAAAGAAATTCGTCAATTAGCCTAATTCGGCTCCCGCAAACAACGATCTATTTTCATTTTCTAAAAAATGTTTTTATGTTCCTAATAATGTGATGTGCAGGATTAAAAAAATTCTTATCCTTATTTTAAATTATTTTTTTTTAATTTATGTTTATGTTTGTTTACTTATACCTCATATGGCAATCCGCGATATAGATTCCTAGGCCTGACTCGCGAGCAACAAAGCATTTTCATTTTCTAAAAAATGCTTTAAAATTTCTAAGAATATGCAGTAATAGTATATATATATTTTTTTAAACTTATTTTTATTTTGAATTACTTTTTGTAATTTGTATTTTTGGCTTTATTTACACTAAGCCTAACATGGCAATTCGCGGTATAGATTGCTTCGTGGCATGTAAAATTTTGCCAAGGGCATGTACTTTATCTGTTTATTTATTGTTTTGGTTGAGGACCTAAAATCCGGAACGGGCGCGGTCCCGACCAGTCCGGATTTGAGGTCTGGTACTGTAATCGCTTCCGATGTGTGATATTATAATGCAAATGCACATTTATTAATAATAAAAAAAAAACACATATAAACAAGGTACTTTTTTCAAAATTCAAGTTGAGTATATAGTCCAGGGGAGATGTACATTTTACCTTGCAAAAGGTCGGGTAAAAGATTTTTTTAAATTGTTTATAATGATGCTAACATGGAAAAACCAAGTTTTTTAACAAGTTTTCTTAAGGCTAAATTTTCTGTGTCCAAAAAACAACAAAATTTTTGGGACTATCTATTTTTTTTAATATCTCGAGACTCGTTGCCGTAGCATATTATTTGTCAGTTGCAATATAAATGAGGACAAAATTCTCTACAACTTTCATACTTACAACTTTTTATACACTCAATAGCAAGCGCAGTACACCATTTCAAAAATAAGACAATTTTTTCAATTTTCTTTAAAACGGTGAAAAACGTAGTTTTGCCCTGATTATTCAAATGTTCCCCGCGGATTTAATCGTGATGTCGACTTCTAACAATTGATAGCAGTAAATTATCTATTATTTGCACAGTCACGTCTTTATTTTCATCTCAACAGACATTTTAAATTCAACAAATTTATATAATTTTAAAAGTAGGGCAGAGTGTAGATGAATGGGACAATTTCCATATTGAGACAGTAACTTTAAGTGTATACAATGTTAACTTCAATGCATTGTTTAAAAGAATACTTCAATATTTAGTAACTTATTTTCACGATAGTTTTAATTAAGAAAGATTTGGTTTGGTTTGTGTTTATGACAGTCGATTATCAACATGTGGGATATAGGCCCTGGGGGGGGGGGTGCCCTTCATGGGGGTCTTTCTAAGGGAACCTAACCCGTATTTACGCATGGGAATCCACGGTTTCGAAGAAAACCACGAAAACTCCAAAACGGTTAGGCCGACGGGCGCGATTGGGTTCGAACCCAGCACCTCCCGTCTACCAGCTTCGAGAGCAGAACCTCTCAGCCACTGGTGGGGCTTCAATTAAGAAAGAATTCTTGTTTAATTTTAATAATTTTTATAATGCATACATATTTTTCAAGGTATCAATGAGATAGGTATGAAAATTTGCGAAAAACGTATTTTATTCCACACTACAATGGTATATTTTATTTACTATTTATTGATAACATATGTTTTAAAGATAGCAAACATTGGATTGTAGTTCCATATAAAAGCGGGGACTCAAAAAATAAATATCTGTTATGTAAGAAATACTTTTACCTTATGAAACAGCTACAATAAAAACGACAACAGATTATTTAACTAATGTTATGCATTTTTCTCTTGTAAAATTTTAAAATTCTGTCAATAAAATATTTGAGATCACTGGTTTCATAAAACTATTTAAAAGATTAGTTAAAAAAATATTGTCAATATTTTTTCCACTTATATCAATAAATATAACAAGAGATTATATCATTTTAGCATGCAAAAATATATAAAACTTTTAAGATTATCTATTAATTGCTTTAAAGCTCAAACAGAAAAACTTACTTTGGTTGTTGAAAAATATACTTTGTGGAATATTCTAATCTTCTGTAACATGTACTGTTTTCAAACTATATCTGTTTAATTTTCTCCGTGATAGCATTTATCAAATGAAATACCAATTTATTTATGATTGTAGACCATATAAACATTTTTGTTTTCGCATTGATCACCTGTTTTATTCAACTCCACTTTCCCAACACAAAGTAAGGTACGTTCACTACCATATGACTGCATAAAGTAAATGGAAAAATGTATTTTAATAATAATAATTTCTAAAGACTATTTAACAATATTTTTTTCTTTTTGATGGCACTGTTGTAGGATTATTAGCATTGCGTTTCGACGGAATATGAAATACAGAATACGAACGCCAAATGAAGTTTTTATTTGTCGATTAATTATATGTATATATATGAAATATGAATAAAAATGTCTCGCAGCCATAAACTAAAAAAAAAGTAAAAAAAAAAAAAAAAAAACTGTAATCAAAATAGAAATCCACAATAACGATAATAGAAAAGGTAAACACTAATCCGGTTATAATTCAAGGTCAGCAATTCTAAGCCAAAAAAAAAATCATTAAAAACTATTCAATTGCAAGCGAGAAACTGTAAAAAGAACGTTCCCATAGATTTAACATTAGCGTTCTAATGTCTTCGTGTGACTAACGTAGTCTCACGCGAAAACATTTGCATGCTAATGTTAAACCTATGAGAGCATTCTTTTTAGAATTAATGCTGGAATTTGAATATTTATTTATTTTTTTTTCATATGATATCTGAGGTCAATATCCAACAATGTGCGTTTTTAATTTTTCAAATTTGGTTGCATTTTTTTTTAATGAGGATACTTTGAATTTCAGAATGGGTTCCAAACAGTTTTTCAAAAATGAAAGTGTCCGAATATTAAACACAAAAAATACAACCAAACCCGAAAAAGCACAACATTCGATATTGACCTCAGGTATCCCATAAAAAAAAGAAAAAAAATTAAAAGTAATAAAATGCAAGCGAGATATTTGTCAAGAATGCTCCCATATGTTTAATATTACCTTGCGAATGTCTTCATGAGATTAATTTAGTCTCATAATTCATATAACTGTGACTTTAAATGCCTCAATACTACAACTACCATAAAATATTTAAAAATGAAATCTGTATAGTCAACTCCCTCTAATCCGCACAGCTTGGGGCCCCATCAGTGGCCGAGAGGTTCTGCTCCCGAAGCTGGTAGACAGGAGGTGCTGGATTCGAACCCAATTGCGCCCATTGGCTTAATCGTTCGGAGTTTTCGTGGTTTTCTTCGAACCGTGGATTTCCACACGTAAATACAGGTTAGGTACCCTTAGAAAGACCCCCCACGAAGGGCACTCCCCCCCACTTAGTGCGTATATCCCTCGTGTTGATAATTGGCCGTCATAAACACAACGAACCATCCAACTGCACAGCTTGGGACCAAAGGTTGTGCAGATTATAGGTCATTACTGTGTTTACATTTTTTCTCCTGTAAATTAATTGGTAAAAAGGAAAGATATTGTACACATTGGGCTATTTAATTGAAAAAAGCATTTCATTTGAGGAAAAATTCTTTAAATTTTTCTTTAAATCACACAAAATCAAACAAATTTTGTCTATTTTCCTTGTCTACAATCCTTTTGTCTATTTTTATAATTATCAAACATAGTTTCAATTGTGTTTGTTTTTGAGAACTTTTTTCTTGGAGTCTATGTAAAGTATAATTATTTCTTGTTCTGAAACAAAACTCTGTTTCTGAAGAAAATCCAGATATTTATAACGATTGCTAAATTCTGGTCAAGAGTTACTTTTTCCAGTAAAGTTTAACCGAGTACTAGTACTTATAATGTCATCATCTGTAAAATTTTGTGTATCTGCAGCTTCATCTTGGGAGAACATCCATTTAATTATATTTTCTTCATTCAAAAAATCATACACAACAGTTAGTGAATTTTTTGCAAACATAAAAGTTCTGCAGATTTCCGTTTTGTACTATCCAAACTGAAGCCACCAAAGTCAATATCACCATCACTGTCTAAATGCTGGCCACAAGAAAAAAAAGCCTGATTTTTTACTTTTTTTTCCATTTGAAAAATAAAGTTTCACTTCATTGAAATGCAAAAATTTAGGGAGAAAATACTGAATACCAATCGTCCTTCAAATTGACACCATTTTGAAATGCTCTTGTGAAGTTAATGGTAATGAAATTTTCAATGTTTACATCTGAAACAGTGTGCAGATTATAGAGTTGTGGATTAGAGGGAGTTGACTGTCTACTGAATCCGGTCTTTAAGGAAAAAATTATATATTTTCAAGATAGATAATATGAACAATTATACCTGATAAGATGGAAACCTGTTTAAATTGGAATAATTTCGGTTCGGTTTTCAAAGTTTTAATGAATCAATATTTGGCAAAGCTGATTACGTATTTAATGATTACACACCTAAAATTTTCAAAATCCGGCTATTAGAGATTTATTAAAATTCTCGTCGTAAATTTTCTTTTTTTTTTGGGGGGGGGGGGGGGGCAATCCATGTTTGCTACGAGCGCAAAAAAGGCTAGTTTTGGCCCTGAAACATTTAATTTACTGATACCAATATATAGAAATTGACATACATGATTAAATCCATGGGGAAACATTTGAATAATCGGGGCAGAACTAAGTTTTTCACGGTTTTAAGAAAATTGAAAAAAATTATCCTATTCTTGAAATGGTGTACTGCGCTTGCTATTGAGTGTATAAAAAAGTTGTAAGTATGAAAGTTGTAGAGAATTTTATCCTCTTTAATATTGTAACTGGCAAATAATATGCTACAGCAACAAATTTTGAGATATTTTAAAAAAAGTCTCAAAATTTTGTTGTTTTTTGGCCACAGAAAATTTAGTCTTAAGAAATTTTGTTAGAAAACTTGGTTTTTTCATGTTGGCATCATTATAAACAATTGAAAAAAAAAAATCTTTTATCTGGCCTTTTGCAAGATAACCCCCTTTTTTTGGCACATTTCCCCTGGACTAATAGAACCATTGAGCATATTTAATTTGATTTTTTTTTTAATTATTATCAAAACAAACTGTCATTGTTTACATGTGTTATTTTATTTTAAAATGTGTATTTGCCTTATAAAGCCCCCCTTCTCCACGCACATAGTTACGCATGCAATATAAACAAGTGCTTGGATATCTAAATTTCTGAACTTCTAATAAAGTAATTTTTACATGTAAGACGTCATTTCATCTTAAATCAAGCACGGTCTATGATTATTAAAATGAACATTTATTATAATTATATTAATATTGTAAAATCAAAAAATAGCTTATATAAATTTTAAAATTTTATTATTGAAATTTATTTAAAACGAAGTTTTATTTGATTTAGCTTAGTTATAATTGTAATTTAATTTTGTGTCACTTAATAACAACTAAAAAATTATTAAAATTTTATTTAATGATCTAATTGGCAATAAAAAATTACAAAAGAACTCTCAATAATGGTAAAATATATTTTAACTGACTTAAAAGAAGATCAAAAGAAACATGTGAAATTTAACATAAAAGCATCATTGCGGATTGAACCCGAGATATCAGGTCTACGAAAAGAGCTCCTTTAACCGCCGAGCTACTGTTTTGATAGACAACTTTTCCCAAAAGTGAAGAAAAAGAAATCATGCGCAGGAATACATTAGTAACTTGTTGTGCATTTTCGGTAAAATTCCCATAGAATGGCGGAAAAAATATAGTCCGATTGTTCATACAGATTATATAACAAACAACAGTTTTTCTAGAGTTCACTAAAGTTTTATTCGCTTAATCTAAAACAGATTCATATTATATATTAATTTTAATAAAATCGCGCAGGTCATTTCTGAGAAAAAAAAAATGCGAATTGTATAAAAAACAGAGTTTTCCCGGAAACAAGTTATATCTAATTCTCTTCAAATAAAACAGATTCATATTATATATCAATTTAACGAAAATCGCCCAAGCCGTTTTCCAGAACAAGAAAAGACTCCTTTAAAAATGGGTAACGAGACCTCAAAATATACTGCGCGTAGAAATGTAAAAATTTCAGAATAGGATTAGACTGTAGATATAAGGCTGTTTTTAAAAAATCAGAACAATATGAACTTATTTCAAATGAAAATCATATTTCAAATTAATTGCTTAACAGGTGCAAAGGCCAGCCGAGTGAAAAAGATTCCATGCTGGGACTCAAACCCAGGGCATCAGTATAGCGCACTGACGTTCTACCGACTAAACCACATGGAACGATACCCAGCCTGAAACTTCTCACTATTACAGATTCGAAAGGCTACGAATGCAGCACAAGATGGAATATAATCCCGTGAGCCACCGACATGGGGCAAACATGAAACATAACTAAATCTAGCAGCGAAACTATATATTCATTCATGGAATTTTTTTTTTGCTTATAAGTAATTAATTTGAAATTTGATTTTCATTTGAAATATTGTATGCAAGGCGAATGTTTCTCTCTGGAAAAAAAAAAATTCCATGAATTAGTATATAGTTTCACTGCTGGATTTAGTTGTGTTTTGTGTTTGCCCCATGTCGGTGGCTCGCGAAAGTATGTTCCATCTTGTGCTGCATTTGTAGCCTTTCCAACCTGTAATAGTGAGAAGTTCCAGGCTGGGTATTGTTCCATGTGGTTTAGTTGGTAGAACGTCAGTGGACTATACTGATGGCCTGGATTTGGGTCGGAATATTTTTCACTAGGTTGGCCTTTGTGCCTACTAAGCAATTAATTTGAAATTTGATTTTCAATTGAAATGTTGTATGCAAGGCGAATGTTTCTCTCTGGAAAAAAAAAAATTCCATGAATCAATATGAACTTTATTTGCTGAGTTATGAAGTGGTGGCTTTTAACGTTTCCTTTGATCTCAAATTAGGTGTATATATGAGTTCCGCCATTCTTACGATTTATGCTTAAGGCTACTTCGAACTGGCCAGGAAGATTTGTTCAATATGCGAAGTGGGGATTCAAGGTGTTGAGAATGCCTCCATAACAATATTTGCTTAATCTATCGGTCGTTGCTGCGGCAACCCCCTTTTTATTTTTTTCTGATTACTTTTTAAATGAGATGTAAAATTTGATTTGAACCGTGACTGTCGGTAATAATGGAACTCTCAAAATAAGAGTAATAATCTTTTAATATTATTGTTATGTAAATAAATATGTATATACATTTTCTTTTTTTTTTAAGGAAGTTGATTAATTCGAGCTGTAGTGTGTGTGCATTTATTGAAGTTATTATGAATTTGATACTTGAGAACTGACTAAAATAAGTTCTTATTTTTCGACGAACTATGGAATAGTTTGAAGTTTCGAACCTGCAATCTGAATGATGTAGTAAATATCACAAGGCTGCCTGGTTAGGTCGCACTGACATGCACACGTGATAGGAAAGAATGTTCCATGCTGTGACGATTATATTCTGATATGCTGGAAAAATGTTTTAAAATAAAAATTAAATTGAAATAGATTTTTTTTTAATAATAAGTCTGGCTTATCAACAAACGAAAAATTTTAACTTCAATTATTCTTGTTTTAAACAAGAACGTAATGAGATATTCAAATAAACATAAAAAAGTAGTAAAATTTCATTTCAGCAATCGGTATCCACAGCTGGTAAAGTGTTTCTTTTAGCTTTTATGCAGCCCACTATATGACCGAGTCTTTATTCAAGTTAGAGCACAGGAAGGCAGACGGCCAGACAAATTGAATTCTTAAACACTTTCAACTATGTTAGAAGGGGATAAAACATAAAAATTGGTTTCTATATACCCATTTTGTGAACTGACTGATCGCATATGGTCACTTCCTGAATTGGCCGATCGCATCTGGACAGTCAGTTTAAAACATTGTTGGCCAGTTTGTGAATTGATCGGCCAGTTCACGAGTCAGCCAGTTTCGGGTTTTGGCCATAACATAGAGGAAGGTGGCCTAAAATGATCCCCTTAAGGGGAAAACTTGTGTAAAATAACATAACTGTTTAAATAAAACTTTCGCCCTATGCTAATATGTTTTACACTATAATTTACATTATAAACATATTTTAATAATATTTTAAACCCAAATTAAGTAATGAAAAAATTAGATTTTTGAAAAAGTGTTCAAAGGATCATTTTATCCTCCCCAAAGGGCAAAATGAGCATTCATTTAAAAATAATTGTAAAATTTTTTTTATCGACAAAATAAAGGATATAAAAGTAATTGACAATACATAATGAAATAAAATAAGTTTTACAATCAAATAGCATACATAATTTATTTTATGTAAATTTTAAAATAAAAAGCGTCACAAATAATTTTGAAAAAAAAAAAAAAAACAATAAAATGGAATATTTGAAAATTATGATCCAAAAATAATAGGATAACACATGGACTCAAAGAGAAAGACTTGAAGCAGTCACACATGACATTTGGCTCCAATGATGGCTAGGACCTGGTACCAGATTTTCTTCAGCATGTGAAATGGTAGTAAAACGATTCACATAATGGATCATTTTACCCGACAACATGGTCATCCATTTTATGTCATATAATTGGATGACGCCGAGAAACATAACAAATTTAGCAAGTGTAATTCACGTCTAAAAACATACTCTATTAAGTGAACCAAGTCATATTTCTGTACATGAAAGACTGCATATTTAAATAAATATGAAAGTTGGTGCTTATCTTATAACAAATGTTATAAAACCCACTTTTTCAAAGAATTCTATTCAGACGCATAATACTGCGATCACTTGAATATCGCCATTGCTTCTTCTTCACTTGGCACAACTAGTTTATGTGTTACCCTGTAGATAGGGTGACCTCTCTGGAAGAAAACATATGTGGACCATTTTGGTCAGTAGGATCATCTTAAGCCACCTTCTCCTATATTTTGAGAAAAATGATTTTTTTTCTTTGAATCAAAATCTGCTGATATAATTAGTTACATAATCAATTTATAAGCATATACCTTAGTGTTGGTTTAGTCACCTTGAATTACAGTTCATGGATGTGAGAATCTTCAATAACCATGTTGCTTTTTTATAACAAAGTGTAACACATGAATATAAAAACAAGTTTTTGACTTATAATTTAACAACATCAAACACAATGACTAACTTTAGCATCATGGGAAGCAAAGTGTGTTGGTAATTTAGCCATCTGTTAATCCGAAAATGCAACTTAATGTTTTGTTCTTGGAGGTGAGAATTTATTGTATGACACTGCTTTACATATTCAGAAAACAAACAAAAACACAGAGAAAGTAATTAACTACCTTAAGTTACTTAGCTCTTGGGATAGTAGAAGCTAGAACAGTAAGTA
Source organism: Maratus speciosus (assembly GCA_963932465.1). Classification (NCBI taxonomy): domain Eukaryota; kingdom Metazoa; phylum Arthropoda; class Arachnida; order Araneae; family Salticidae; genus Maratus; species Maratus speciosus. The sequence goes on along the minus strand of OZ010797.1, from coordinate 139,391,701 downwards.
TTTAACTACGTTTTAAAAAAATTAAATAAGTATTCAAACATTCTCCTATGTAACATTAGGTCTAAAGTAACTATAAAAATGTATGTACACAACACATTAACTCATCTTTCATTATCAATAGAAAATATAAATTAATTCAAAAATATCCATGTCAAATACTGAAAAATGTTGTGTGACTGGAATTGTACACTATTGAGAGAATGACCCATATTCAGTTCAGATGCAGAAACATATGACACAAGTTTTTTATGATGAGCGTTTATGACAAGTTTATGATGAGCGATTGTGTTGTGAGAAAGAGAGGGATAAATTAAGTCTGGAAGTAAAGGACATTGCACAAGTTATAACACCAGGTCATAATTTCGATAAGAACGTCTCTGCTGTCTACTATTAACTGAAAAACATGAATTAAGATTTTGGGGTAATTTACATAATTAAAATTTAATCTAACTTTCAAATTTTTAATATAAACATCGAGTTTTGAAAAAAATATTTTAAAATATACATCTAGACACCAAAATTCAAGTTGTTTGACTCAAAATTTTTTTGAATTACAATTATTTATTGGCTTGCACCTTTAATTAAATTACCCTTACATATTTGTTAATCAAATCATAGAAAAACTGAAAATTTATAGGGTGGCACTCAATTTGGCAATGTTTTGACAAAGGCCAATAAATGCAGAAAGTCTGGCAAACTCCATATCCAGTTGAAAGAGAAATTCTTTTAAAGCAAAGAGCTTCCCAGTTTTTGTGCATGTTCAGTTCATTTTTCGAATCTGGCTCTCAGACTGGTTGAAAAACATCAAAATACTAGAAAAGAAATAGAATCTTGTTTTTTCATCACTCTTTTGAATTAAGATTTCGAATTCAACTATTGTAGTGTAAATTATGTGTAGCCATGGAAAGAAAAAAAGTAAACACCAACACCCCCTACTAACTCCTCAATAAATTACTGTAGAAGAAAGTTACTGCTACCGAACGATTGGAAATAAAGTCTACTTTTAAATGATGTATGTAAAATTTGCTTAGGGGGCCATCTACATATTAAAACAAACCATAACTTTGTTTTTTTTTCAATAGCAGTACACCATTCTGAGAGCATAAATGAATTCTACATAATTTAATTAGCCTAAAAACAAATTTTTATGCAATTCGTACCATAAGTTTCCGAGAAATTCATTATTTTAAAATGAGCGTATTTTAAGGGATGTATCCAAATTGAAGTTCCATATTCGATTGTTAACCGAGAGAACCAACTTCTTGATCAAGGCACCTTAAGCGTCACTCAAGCAGTCAATGGAGTCTGCTAGATTACAGGACAGCGTAAGAAATTTCAAAATATCTAGTCACTTCTATCATAGACAGCCCCTTAAACCATCATTTTGTGGTTTTTTAAGCATAATTTGAAAACTACTTGGAAGAAAAATGTGAAATTTTGGATTTCCTTAAACCATCATTTTGTGCGTTTTTAAGCATAATTTGAAAACTATTTCGAAGAAAAATGTGAAATTTTGGATTTCCATAAAGCAGGACTTAATAAATCTAAATCCATAAAAAAAATTGTAGGTTACAATTCATAATTTTTTCGAATATTAATTTCATAATTCATATCATAGAATTATAAAAATTGCAAATTCAACGTATTTATGTTTGGGTATATTAGTATTATTGCGACACAAAAAATTAGCACATTAGGAGCATAATTTCAGGAGATATAAATAAAAATATGAAAATGTAATTTAACATTAGAAAGCACTAAATTTTGAATGTTTCTAATTCACAAACTTATTATTCAAATGACATGAAATTTGGTGTCTAGGCATAGTTTGAACCGAAAATTTGAAATATCTCGTTAAAATTGGGTATTGCTATTGAAAAAAAATGAAGTTTGGATTCGTTTTAATATGTAGATGGCCTCCTAAGCAAATTTTATATACATCATTTAAAAGTAGACTTTATTTACAATCGTTCGGTACCAGTAACTTTCATCTACGATAATTTGTTGAGGAGTTAGTAAGGGGTGTTCTTTTTTTTTTCCACGACTGTACTTAGCCTATATTTCTTTTAAAACCTTTTTGTTAAGTGTTTTTTTAATTAAAAATAGTTTGTTATGTATTTTAAAGCAGATGGGTTTACTATGTCTTTTGACCATAGCAATGATTTTGATGCTATTTTGTTATGTTTTAAATGTGGTTTTTATTTGAAGCTATTGTTTAGCATTACGATTAAGGGTTTATGTTTAAAACTGATATTTTTATAAATTAATAATTTCATTATTTAAAATCAATTAATTACTATCAAAGTGTAATATTATGCTTTAAAATTATTCATGTTTTGGGAAAAATTATTGTCTGGGAGGGAGAGGGTCAAGAAAGCAGAATTCCCCCCAAAAAGTTTTTTTACCCCCCCCCCCCCCACATAGGGGGGAGTGGTAATGAATGGGCCATGGGGATGAATGACCCATTAACAAAATATGAAAAAGTATTTGCATAAAATTATTTTAAATGCCACCAATAGATGAAGTTATTTGTTCTACCAAACTCATCCAATTTTCCATTGTTTCGGGGAAGCCATTTTCCCACTAGAGTAGGATGGTCAAGAATCTGATTGAAAAGTAAATTTTTTCACTTTTCAGTAAAATAAATAAGCTGAAAAGTATCTATTATTTCATTGCAGATATGTGTATTAGCAAGTCTTTGCATATCTGTAAACTAATTTTAGGATGTATTTAGATATTTTTTTAATTTAATGTACTAAAAAAACCTGAATATATTCCAGAAGTATAGGTGGGGCTGAATGGGCCACTATATCATGGTCATGAATGGGCCACCTTTGGATCATGAAAATGTGGTTTTTCTTCCTATTTTGATGATCTTCTCTTTAATATGAAACATAACTGGCTGTCAAGGATTTAGATTTAATTACTTTATAGTTAGAATAGGTTTATAGTGATGTCTAAAAAATAATTTGTACATTTTCACTCTAAGAAATATTAGTTATTAATTAGAAACATAAGTTAAATTATATAAATGATTAAGGTGAACTGTCTAGTTGTTGACCACAACTACCAGTATTTTCCCATTTGATATAAAACTAGAATAATTGTTTACATTCTGAATCTGATAGATAGAATAAATAATACCAGAAATTTACACTAAATAGTCAATTAATAGGCAGTTCAACCCTGTTACAAACATGCCGTTTAATATTAATTTTGAAAAATATAAATTTCGTTAAATCATAATGTGTATTATCTCTTATTTTTTATGCATATTTATGTTCTTTCTTTCTTATAATTTGATTATTTTGTCATTTTTCTGCTACAATAATGTGATTTAATAATACAGTAGACTCCCTTAAATCCGCGACCCTAAAATCCGCGAACGCCTAAAATCCGCGTATTTTTTCAGATGTAAACAATGAAATTTACAGTTAAGTTGCAGGAACAAAATTCAAGATGGCACCGAAATCGGCAACTACTGCAATGTTTTTTTTTACTAATTTTTTTGTTAATCATTCTCTTTTGGCTATTACAGCTGATTTATTACTAAATAAATTTACATTATTTTTGATTTTGATATAAATTAGCATATCTATATCAAAAATCCCAGGGTAAGAAATGGAAAAATCCACGAACCGAAACGCTATTCTAAAATTATTGTTCGCGAAATTTTTTTTTTAAATTATAGACAAATTTATCTCTAAACATACAAAGCAGTATAAGAAAAGCCTTCAGGACTCTAAATAACAATGAAAAAAGTTACAGTGAGCGCAATAAGCTATATATACTGATAATAGCATTAACACTGTTCTCCTTGCTATCACTAGATGGCAGCATAGGACTTTTGGAATCGAATTGAATCGATTTCATTCGTAATATTTTTATTTTACATAATTATTTTAATAATTACTTACTTTTAAACTAATAAATTATTTTAAAATTTTCTTATTTTAATGTTTCACTTTATTGTAAGCATTCATTATAATTTCCCTTGCTTAACTACCAATCAAATTAATGTTTAAAAAATGTAAACAAATCAATGACCAGAAATCTGCAAAATTCTAAAATCCGCACAACCTCTGGTCCCAAGCTGTGCGGAATTGAGGGAGTCTACTGTATCACTTTTGAGTTTATAAATTTTGATATGCACTGTGTATTACTTACTATTTCAGTATGCTTTCGATCATATCATGTCAAGTGCCATTTATTTTGTCATATTTGGTAAATAAAAGATTAATTTCACATTTTTTTCATTGAATTCATTTAGTGGCTCATTCTTCCCCATGTGTGGAGATGAATGGGCCAAATTTTTATATTTTTATTTTCTATTATCATTCGTTGTAAACATTTTCTAATCCAATTACTATAACTGTTTTATATAACCAAATAAGTAAAGCAACTGAAAAGCCAATTCTGATGCAAAAACAATTACAGTATACTCCCTCCAGTCCGCGACCCTAAAATCCGCGTATTTTTTCAGATGTAAACAATGAAATTTAAATAAATTTACATTACTTTTGATTTTGATATAAATTAGCATATCTATATCAAAACTTCCAGGGTTCGAAATGGAAAAATCCACGAACCGGAACGCTATTTTAAAATTATTTTTCGCGGAATTTTTTTTTTAAATTATAGACAAATTGATTTCTAAACATACAAAGCAGTATAAGAAAAGCATTCAAGACTCTAAATAACAATGAAAAAAGATACAGTGAGTGCAATAAGCTATATATACTGATAATAGCATTAACACTGTTCTCCTTGCTATCACTAGATGGCAGCATAGGACTTTTGGAATCGAATTTAATCGATTTCATTCGTAATAATTTGATATTTTTCTAAATTTTTATTAATTACTTACTTTTAAACTAATAAATTATTTTATTATTTTACTTATTTGAATGTTTCACTTTATTGTAAGCATTCATTATAATTTCCCTTGCTTAACTACCAATCAAATTAATGTTTCAAAAATGTAAACAAATCAATGACCAGAAATCCGCAAAATTCTAAAATCCGCACAACCTCTGGTCCCAAGCTGTGCGGATTTGAGGGAGTCTACTGTATTAGGAAAAATTAAAAACCAAAAATTGGCCCATTCATTACCACTCTCCCCTACACATGTTCCGAAGAACAAACATCGCTTTTAAAGTCTTACGGTATGTAACAAAACTGTTTTTTGGAATTTTGTATAAAATGTATGCTGAAAAAACGTATTTTTGACAATAATTTGTCAATTTATGCAGTGTTGAATTCAGCCACTTTTCTACAGGAGGTATTTATGTGGCTCCGGGCGGAAACATTATAGAGTCCTGGAGTGGAAATTGCACTTTTTGACCATTGAAAACACAAAATCTCAAATCTTCCAGGGGAGGGGGGGATCTCATTGTTTCAGGGCGGGGAGGGAGACCTCTCCCCCTGGGCCACACCGTGAATTCAACACTGAATTTATATCGTAAAAAACGTATTTGTACAACAACATAAATGGAGTTTACTAGCTTGTATTATTACAACTGTACTAATAATTGATATCAGGAAAAACCTGGTTAGTCTTCTATAATGACTGTTAGTAGAATATATACTGTATCTTAGTATAATAGATGCAAAGCAATTATATAGCATATAACAATCAGATATTATCCATACACAGTACATGGGCTAGTTTTAAGATAAAACAGAGATATTTATTCTTTTGCGGTTCAACACGAGATAGTATAACTTACACTTTAATTAAACATAATACTCCAATAAGATATAAGTAAGTTTTTAGATGTTAGATATAAACAACCAAACGACATTTTACTTTTATGCAAGTTCGATTTACGTCAAATATACATATCAATATCGATTCTGTTGAATCGATTATCATTGATAATTATGTTGGGTTAAAATGGTAGGCCAACGATTCGATTTTGTTCATAATTTTCAAACAATCTTTCATTACATCATTTACGAATGTGACGTTAGGCGAATATAATTGCTCATTTTTGAAATCATCCCTACTGCGAACTTTTCCGAATTTCAAAAATATCCAAATATCCATCTGTATCCCATAATTCCCAATGATAATCGTTAAATAGAATCGATATGGAAATACTTTTTTCAATCGAATTTACTTCAAATGTAAAATGGCGCTGTGATAGGGTTTTACTGTCGTAGAAACTTAAATTTAATTGCATCTTATTAGATTATTATATTTCATGTAAATCGTACTCTATACCTATTTCTGAAAGGTAAGTAATGATGCTTCGTGGTTTAATGAAAATGAATAAATATCTGTTTAAACACTTTAAAATAACACATGCAGCAGTGCTAATATCTGATTGCTATAAAATTGCATTTTATCTATTGTATAAGACAAATATATACTATAAAAGTCAGTATAAAATATTAACTAGGTTATCCATGATATCATCTATCGCCATCGTAATAGTGCAAACTTCTTGTAGTTGTAAACACCTAACATCGCATAAAAAAGGGAAAATTACCTTATCGTATATGATTCATCACCGTTTTCCCCCCCAAAAGAAAATAAATATGTCTATCGTTATCGTTGGAAATGACGTCTTTTTTATTTGATCTATTTTAAATTTTTATTAATGGTTTTATATATATATATATATTAAAATAAAACAAGAATTTTATTTTTTTCAATAACTCTCAAATTTGACACATACAGAAAAGTTTATTATGTTTAATCTCTGATTCTTTTTTTGGCTGTAATTTCGGAATATATATTCTTAAAGATGAATATTTGCTTTACTCTACTGTTTAAAAATTTATTGTATTTACTGTTTGCTAATTATGAATTCTCCCTCCCCCTTACCTAAGTTTTTTTTCTTTTTTACAAATAATGTTTTGAGTGCTGATTTTCTGTTTACAATTTTGTTGATGTTGTTTATGATTAATCTTTAAATTTTCAAGAATTAAGCATAAAGTGGCAGGGCCGTGTGAAGAAGGGGGCAATCACCCCGGGCGCGGAAATTGAGGGGGCGCAAAATTTATTCAACAAACCTCTTTTTTTCTTCTTTTTTGTAAAAAAAAGTATATACAGTATAACATCTTTAATCTGGACATCACTAATCCGGAAACTTCTGTAATCCGGACATTGTGGCCCGCTTATTCCTTTTTATTTTCAATTAAAGATCATAGATGGCGCCATAGCACATATATGAATGAATTTTTAAAAATGATTAAGAAAAATGAAAAAACTACCTAGTTTACTACTGTTTTTTTTTTTTTTTTTCAAATTTTAAAATTGTGAGAACTTTCTGAATTACATATGTCATTAAAATACAGATGTCTTTTTTTAATATTAAGTTGTAAAAAATTCTGAATTAATGTTAATTATACTATTTTTTTCTCTCTAAAGATACAAAGATGGCGTCAAAACATCGCAAAATCGGATTTTATTTTTATTATTTCTTTTAAGTTTTTAGTTTGGGATTTACTTCGATATTTGTAAGTACTATATATTTAATTTCTTATAACATTAGAAATAAATATCACTTTTAAATATGTTAATGTAATTATAAAGTTAATTTTTAAATTAATTGTAAGTTTTATTTAAATTTCTCCTTATAAATTTTTTTGTTAGGAAAATTTTTAATATTTTTATGATATCTCTGTTATTATTGTTATTTGTATTATTTAATGAATATTTATAAATCAGAAATCCTAATAAAAAGAAATTGTATAGTTATTGTCTTTTGTATTATACAACAGATGGCGACACTGCATAAAATTTACATTATTTTTTTTTTAAATATATGTATATATGTTCTTTTGAGCATTTTGAATTAATTTTTCTCAATGTTTTCAATTATCAAGCTCCTTGCATTTTTGTATTGCCATATTAATGAGAGGTACTGTATTATTATTTATCTAAATCCATTCTAGTTTCAAAACTTCTGTAATCCGGAATTTTCTATAATCCGGAATCGCGACGATTCCGGATTAAAGAAGTTATACTGTATATATATATATATGTATGTATTTACATATTGGGGATTTTTTTCCTAATGAAAGTACGTACATTTTTTGTTTCAAAGGTATTGCATTATCCTTTACACCATACTGAAATACAAATTTATGAATAAGGACTTCTTTCTGTTCAAAACTTGTTTTGGGTCTTTGTCTTTTGTTAACCTTATCTTTTCTGAGTTTGTGCTTGTGGCAAAAACATATACTCTCAAACTAGCATGGTGTTTCTTTCTTGGAATATGAAAGGGTTCCAAACTGTTATACTGTACTGTTAGATACATTTTTTTCTACACCCTTTTTCCAGAAACCCTTTGCCAAAATATAAGTGCAATTTTCTCTTATGTTATTTAGTTTTTAAAATTTCTGAATTAAAATTAAACAAAGTTTCAAAATAAATGCGAAATATCTATTTAATGGAATTTGTTTCTCTTTTCTGCACTTTTCTATTTTGTGACACCTGTCACAAAGAAAGTTTGGGAAAGGGGTGTAGGGGGGGGGAATTGAAACTTTGCCCCAGGTGCAGTTTTCTCTTTGCACGCTGCTGTAAAGTGGCTATAAATGAACAACAAAGAAACAAGATGGCAGACTCCGGACAAATACGGCAGCTGTTCCAAAAATTTATATACCAATCAGCTTGAATAGACATTTTCACGGTGTTTCTATGATTAGATTCTAAAAATATGTAAAGGTAATTTAACAAAGTAAAAAACGTCCAAGGCCATAAATAATTGTGATTCCAAAATTTCTGTGTCGAACAACTTGAAATTTGGCATCTTATTGGGTACACTTTTCCAGTATAGGGCATTGTACCTATAGCAATTTGTATCAAAATTGGATTTTTCTATTAAAAATTCAAAAGTCAGTTCAAATTCAATGACAGCATGTGTAGGTTACCTCCAAATTTAAATTCACTCATTTAAGTTAATAGTAGGCAGCAAAACTAGAGATGTAAATTTTCCGGAAAAGTTGAAGTGGCGGAAAAAAAAACAGTTTTTTTCTGGAAAAATGGGAAAAATTGATTTCCTATAAATGTTTCTCAAAAATAAGTTATATTTTCTTAAAAAGTATACAATAATAAACTTTTTCAATATTTTTGCACACTAAAAAAAAATTATTTTCCCTTTATATGTGAATATGTTATTAAAAAAAGAGAGAGAGAGAGAGAAAGCCAGCTTTTAAAAGTTTATCCTTTCAGTCTCAGAATTCTGAGAGTAGCTTTTCTTGTTTAATTTAACACCAGTGTTTGTATAATGTATCATGTGTCTGTTGAAATGATTTTTCAGTAGCACTTGTTTAATTATATCAGTAGAACTAATTTAAAAAATAAACAACAAAAAAAAATCTTTAGTTTCAACCAATATCACTGTAGTTTTAAAGCAGTTTTAAACTGTATTGTACATCTCATCTACATAGTACTCATAAAGGATGCCAGTGTAAAAGAAACAAATTATAGTAGTTATGGTATTATTATAAATACTATTATCCTTTTCAAATCTTCCGTTGTTTAAAAATTGGTATTATTTTACAATATTACTTCTACCTCCTCCCCCCCCCCCCCTACAGTTATAATTTTCATTTCCTGTATATGTAGTTTTGGTACAGCTTTCCAGACTTAACCCAAACTGTGTTTTAGTAAGATTTAGATCCTTAATATTGAAAGTGGTATTTTTTTTTAATGAAAGTTTTAAAACAGGTGGATTTTTCCATATGTTTAAAAATTCTTTTCAAATAGATTTTTCACAGAGATTTGCTTACATTTTTTTTGCAAAGTTTGTATGGACTGGATGTTATTATCAAAAGAAAATTTTCTAACAATAGTGAAAAATCACAGCCATGCGAATCAAAATAAATGCATGTTTCAAATTTTACATTAAATTTTCTATCTTACCATTTTCATTTATTGGTATAATATTGAAATACTTTTGCTCATGAATTTCCATTTTTAACCAGAAAAGTTCCATTTAATTATCTTACCAAGGATTTGCTTTGATTTTTTTTTCACACAATCATGTTTTTGCGAAATTGTGAACTTGTATAAAAACTTATGAACTTGTAAAAAATGTGAATGAAATGTAAAAAATGTAATCGAAATTTTGTAAATTAGAAATGACATATTTAAGTTCTTATCTAGACATTTTTGTCCTTTGTACATATAAACAGCTAGATAATAGATTCATTGGTTATTGCAGCTATTATACAACAGGTTTTTTTTTTTTTTATTCAAAAGTCATTACGTTTTTGAAGGATTTAATTTGGAGATTGTAAAAAAATTCTGAAATGTCTATTTTTAAGTGAAAGAATTTTGTTAAAGGTCATATCTTTTAAGGAGAAAAAACTGTGAAGGATCCTTTAAGAAACTCAAGTTCTTTCTAAAGAGATCCCTGCTTACAGATAAGATTTTCCATGTTAAGGTTTTCATGAGGGACACTAAACATGAAAAAAATATAAATAAAAGTATCAGAATGTAACAATTATAAAATTTTGACTACATTATTTTATAAATGAAATTTCTATTTTTCCAATTTGGAAAAATTGAAAAATAGCCCTTCGGAAAAAAACCAGTTTTTTTTCCCAACTTTTCCTGGTTTTTTCCGAGCATTCCCATCTCTAAGCAAAACCATTCTTATTGAAAGTGAGGACTGTTGCAGTAACTTTTGCAATGTTTATTGCTTCCAAACTGATTAATTCCCCATTTCTCACAACACAATCACCCTTTGTAAAAACTTGCATTTTATGCACATGCATGTGGACAGGAACAGGAATATTTTTGCTTCTATAAAAAAAAAAAAAAAAAAATGATTAAGCAGTAAAATATTCAACTGAATGGGGATATGTACCTTTACAGAAATGTAAAGATGTGTTATTTATTATATTACAAATAGTCTTTGAAATAATAGTTGACTTTCAGGGTTCGTTGATATATATCAATGGATATATATCATGATATATATCTTGATATATATCCGATATTTATTTTTAAAATATCAAGATTTTTTGATATTTTCGATATTTTCAAATTCTTGATATTTATTTTCAAAATATCAAGATGTTTGATATTTTGTATATTTGATATTTATTTTCAAAATATCAATGTGTAAGATAATTTTGATGTTTTCTTCAGTCAAAACAAGCGTAAATGAAATTTTCAACTGTTATTGACTGTGCTGTAGATAAACAACTTTTGTGTCTGGCAGTGACTTTTTTAGGCAAAGAATACATTTGAAGCAAAGAATACAAGAAGAATTTTTTACAAATATCTTTTCTAAACTATATGTTTGAAACTTTTATTTTTAAATGTAGAACTAATAATTATGAGAGACAATTAATTCAGAACAGCCATTGAAAGAGAAACTGTAATTTAGATAATCATTTATATGCAGCATTATTAGAAAAGAGTCTTCTGATTTTGGTTTAATTGAATCTAAACTGTACTACAGGTTTGGGAATAAACAAGAAGACAAGCTTACATTTATGTTAAAATCCTTCAATAAAAAAGAAAAACTATTTTGTATTTAAAATTTTATTTTATAAAATATAAAACTTTCCCAATACTTGATACAAATCCTATAATTTATATACATATGCAAATTGTATCTGTTTTCAATCAGTACATCTTCAATTTTGTTCTAAGTAAAAAAAAAAGAAGGAAAAAAAGAGAGAAATGCATTTTAGAATACTATTGTTTAAGTTTTTATGTTAATAACTAGGGATTGACCGAATCAGCAATTTTACCGAATACCGAAGCTTCGGTATTCGGCAACAGAATACTTGAAATTTTTTAATACGCATTTTTGCATATATTAGCTTTCTTAATAAGCTTTAATTGAAATTAAATTCTCAATAATTTAATTCAGTTACATTTTTATTCTAAAATCTAATTACACAAAAAAATTTAATGATTTCTTTCCACTCACAAATTCATTAACTCATCACTTACTTTTTTATTATTTTATCACTAGTCAATACCCAAAAATAACCTATGAAAGTATTAAACTATACAGGATATTATTAAGGATACGGATTGTCAGAAAAACAGAAGTTCATTCAAATAACTCTAATTATAAACATATTGAATAGGGATGTTCTCAAAATACAAAAAGTATTATATCAATTTGTACATTTAACTATTTTCTGTCAAATTATTAATAGAATATTTTGATTAATATTTTAACATTGTGGTGGTGAAGATAAGAAATTTGAGCGATTTTGATATAATGGTTATAAAAGCGGATAGGCATAGGAGCATACTTATTTGATGTGTGTATTTTCTTTAATATACACCTTAGATATACCGATGTGAACTCTGATATACTTATTTGATATGTATATTAAAGAAAATACACATTAAATAAATTTAAATTTAAAAAAACTAATATAGAAGTAAGTAAAATTAAATGATAAGGGAAAGATGCGCATCTTCCTTACTTTTTTTTTTCTCTGTTGTAGACAGAGTTCTTTTGATTTCACACCTATGTAGACTATTTTAGGAAGGAAAAAGTTTTTTAAAAATAAAAAATGGCCTTTGACACTTGTTTTTTGCAGTGCATCAGAACTCATGCGCATAATATTGAAACTCATTGTTTAGCCTATTTTACTGCTAAGTAAAAGAGAATTCTTCTACTTCTAAGAAAGTACTTATCTGCAATTATTCGTCCGAATACTTAAAAGTATTCGGCCGAAGCCGAATATTCGGTTTACATGCCGAACCACCGAATACCGAATCAACTATTCGGTATTCGGTCAATCCCTATTAATAACAAGTTTCTAAGTCTAACAAGTTTTAGTTTCTAATTTATATTATGCTTGAAAATATTCATTATCCGCAGTATGTTGACTATTTTGAAAATATCGGATATATATCGAAAATATCGGATATATATCAAAATATTGGATATTTTTGATATTTTCGAAAATATCATGATATTTACGAACCCTGCTTATCATTTATATAGAGTAGATGTGCCAGTAATCGACACCCTTAAGGAATTTCTTTAAAAAATTCTTTTTAATTAAAGTTATAATTGTTATATTCCAGTTTTTTCAATATTATATTAATCTATCAACAATATTTAACCATTCTCATAGTCTCATTTCCCAATATGAATCAAAATTTAATTGGAAATAGCATAAATAGTAATGGACACTCCATAAAAAGTAATATATATAATTGTTTTTATGACCGTATTTAGAATCAGAATGTAATGAAAGGATACTAATGAAACAAAATAGTTACAAATAAATTTAACAATTAGGATACCAGTAATTAATAAAATATTTGTGATAATCATACACTGTTTGCATGAATTATTATAATTATCAGAAGATCGATATTTTAATTATTTTAGATGCGTAGTTTAAAATACTAAATATCAGTCAATTACAGCTATCAAATTATTCAAACAGTGGGGAATTTAAAAGGCAATAATTAACAAAAAGAAAGTTTTGGAGTACAATGTATAGTTTCATCTTTCTATTTTTAACAATTAAACTTCCAGAGACTACTTGATATATTACAGTAGACTCCTTCAAATCTGCACAGCTTGAAACCAATAGCTGTGCGGATTTTAGAATTTGCAGATTCCTGGTCATTTTTTTGTTTACATTTTTAAACCATAATTTCAATGTAATCATGCAATCAAAATTATAATGAATGCTTACAATTTAGTAAATTATTAAAATAATTAAGTAAAATAATAAAGTTTAAGATGAAAGTTAAAAATGATGAAATTATTAAAAGTAAAGGTCAAATAAATAATAATTAATTAATAATGTATAATTAAATATGCATAATAAAGATGGAATACATTTATCTTGAATTATTCAATGAAACTTGCCTCATAAAGGTACCCTACTAATTCAGATCAAAGTCATAAAATAAAGAAATTTTATTTCACGTTTAGCCAGACTTAACAAACAAAAAAGCTTGATTAATACATTAATATGTTATTTGGTAAAAAGATTGGGATTATCAGTGATATCTTGAATTTTTTCAGAAAATAATTCATATACTGCCTTCATAAAAAAAAAAAAAAAAAAAAAAAAAAAAAACCAGGAGTTTAGCCATATTAACAAGAATTACATATTAAAATACCTACAGAATGATATAAAAATAAAAAAGTCTGTAAATTTGTCCCTACATCTGAAGTGAAAGTTTCATTGTTTACAACTGCGTTGATGTGTGGATTTGAGGGAGTCTACTGTATTTGTAATAATTAATATTACAAGTATGAAAGAAATGATGCCGTGAGTTGGATATTTTAAATACTAAATAAAATAATTTCAAAATAAAACTGTAGGCGTGATGTTTGAGGATCTGCAGATTTACTAGTTTCATGATTATTATCACTCATTAATATTACAATTATTATTATTATTTTTTTTTTGGTCAGAGATAAATAATCACATACATTTAAGACAGAAAATAGATTTTTAACAACTTCTGTAATTTAACTGTTTTTGTTTAAATGGGGAGGGATGATAGAAATTTTATTAACCACATAAAATAACTTAAAAGCAGCTATTTATAAAAGTTTTTGTCTCCCCCCCCCCCCCCCCAACCTCCTTGAAATCCCCTCAGGAAATTTAGGACTTGATACTAATTAAAGGTTTAGACTTGAAATTCCCACCCCTCAGAAATGACAAATGATAATCCAATGATAATGTCCTTTCACTCAACAAAATTCGCCCCTTTACTCGATATAAGCACCCTTTTACTGGACAAAAATGCCCTTTTAAGCAAATCCGCCCTGCTTTTTTTTAAAGAAATGTGAGCACTTAGGTGTTATTACATTTTGGTTAGTGTAATTTAAAAATTAAATTTTATTATTTAGATTTTTACTTAAGTCAAAATATTTTAAGCACTATAAACATTACTAAAATTGCATTTTTAGCAATGTCTACATGGTGTGTCCATTACTAAAATTGCATTTTTAGCAATGTCTACATGGGGTGTCCATTACTGGGAAATGACTAATTAAGGATCCCAGTAATGGACACCCCTCTTAAAACCTTAAAAATAAATGAAATTTTATAATTGGATGTTATTAGGGTAAAATTCAAGGTTTTCTATTACTACCAAAACAAAAAGCTGCAAATTTTGCAAGAAAATAAAGAATATATAAATTTATTAAATGAAGCCAGCTTTTAGCATGTTCAAGAAGATTTTCACTGAAAAACAGTGGAACTTTGAAACATTATTTTCTGCTTCCTGATTGGTTTGATTAAGAGTGTCAACAATGATGCAAGATTATAAAATATGCAAGGAGGAGTTATAAAAAAAATAATAAAAGCTAAATTTTTATAAACTAAAAACATTGAAGGTTGTTCATTACTGGCACATTTACCCTATATGTTTATCATAAGTATTTCTGAATCTGGCCTTCAATACTGGCCTCTTAACAGTAAATATTTAATTTGAAAATAAAAATTAAATTATAATTGCATTGCTTAGTTATCATAGTAACTTATCACACCACTAGCAGAATTTTCTGTGTCAGTCTGCACCAAAATAAAATTTATCTGTGATCCAAGAATGCTTGACTAAGCTGAATATCAGAAGTCTATGAAAAGTATCAGTAATCCATGAAAAGATTTGCAAGATTTGCATTTAGGAAGAAAGGTAATAATATGATACAATAAATTTGAACTTTTATTATATTTATTTATTTTTTAGGGTTTGGTACTTAACAAGTAAAAACAGAACCATTATAAGATCACTCCTGTGTCCGTCTGTCACAGCCACAGCCATTTTCCTTGTAAACTATGGAACATGGAAAGTTTAAATTGGGGGATGTAATAAAGACTGTTTGGCCCACATATTTACAGATTATTAAACATTCACAAATATATTTAGGAAAAATGTATAGGGGCTAATTAAGTTACTTGAAAAAAAAAATCTTTTCTTTGTATACCGTGTGGGGTATCCTGTGAAAGCTTTTCTAATGCTGAGCTGAAAAAAATTCTTTTAATTTTAGATATCATGTTTTAGAAGATATCACTGAAAATGTAGTGCAAAAATATGTCCCCCCCCCTCTATTTCCGAATCTACTGAAACTAAAATTATGAAAAAATTAGAGGTAGTAGACGTTACATTAAACCCTGCAGGAAAATTATAGGGATTACCCTAGGCCACATAGTTTTTGAGAAAAGTGCATTTTTCCATTACACACAAATTTCGATTTACGGGCGTTCGGCAAAGGTGTTGAGGAGCGCTGTAGGTACCTATCGTAACAGAAGTTTAAAACAGTATTGATTTTCGAAAAAAACTGGTGGTAATTAGCCAAAATATTACCCTTAAAGACACGGATGGTTTGAACATTACATAATGACAAAGGCAGCCTAAGTGTTGATTTCAGGGGGTGGCCCGGGGGAGGACATTCCCCCCCGGAGCAATGAGATGTCCCCCACCGGAAGATTTGAGATTTTGTGTTTTCAATGGTCAAAAAGTGCAATTTCCCCCCCGGAACTCTATAATGTCCCCCCCCCCCCCGGAGCCACAGAAATCCCTCCCGGAGAAAAGTGTATGAATTCAACACTGCAGCCTACTCTATTTACTATCATCTTTTAAAGCCTCGGTAACAACTTTTAATGATATATTATTTGTGTAATTCAATGCCTAGTAGCAGTATAAAAGCAATAAATGTCACATTGTTAAAAACAGACTAATTTAATTAGAATTAATCACAAATTCTATTGGATTCTCAACTAGTTTGCATTGAGTGGATCTTTTTATACACCTCCCGTGTCTTTAAAAGTTAATTAGTAATGTACCTGGAAAAACGCGGCACGGACCAAAGTGGCATTGTAATTTTGCAACCTCCATTCGAAGCGCGATTAGCACAATCCCAAGTTTAAACTTTGAACAAGGGTTTTGTTTTAGCTACACTGTAAAAAAAAAAGAGATTATTATTACGCTGAATTTAGTTCCATGAAATGCCAAATGAAGTTTAAATGTGCACTATTTTTATTATTAGTACCGAAATAAATTCATCATATACGGATTAGGATAATATTAAAAAAAAGAGTTATACAGAATAGCAATATTTGATATTATTTAGTCTTCATATCTCTTTCAACTTTTATGGTATATCTATTCATACTTTTCTAATATATGCAGCTATACCCAACCCTATGTTGTATAGTTTTTTAGAAAGTCTTATTATTCTTTTAGCAACAATTTTTTTAATAATATAGTTAATAATTCATATATTTATTGTACGGAACCTTCTGAGCGCGAGTAATACTCGCACTTGACCGTTTATTTTATATACCTGTTACCATTGATCTGTAAGATCTAAAATAATCTGCTATTCTTGCTGCCATGCTTCACACTTTCTGCTATTCATTGTACCAACAGCTTGTTTTGACTGCCTCATTCATAGTGTGTTTCAAGTAAGTGTTTATTTTTATGGAAAATATTATGTTTTGCAGTTTAACTGCTTGAAGACCATACAGAGAAATTGTGACCAGCTACACATTAACCCCCTTAATTGTCATGCCTGGTGCATTCATGGGCAGTCATTTGTGAAGAAATTCTGTCGCGCCCATGACCCTCAAGGGCTGCACACAGGGTTGTAAAAAAACCTGGGTTTTTTGTTAAAAACCCAGCCGGGGTGGGTTTTATTAAAAAAAACCCAGGTTAAATGGGCAATTTTCCCCGGGTAAATCGGGTTAAAATGCCAAAATGTGGAATATGATTCCACCTTCCTCCCAAATAATAATCTTCAGGGTTGCCACTGTATAGGAAAACTGGAAAAAGTGAGGGAATTTAAAAATGAATATTAAAAACATGAAATGTTACTAAATTTTGATACTTTGCAAAATTTTGAAAATTCTCAGAGGAATTACTCAGGGAAAATTTAATGTTTTGCTTAGGAAAGCGCAAGAAATTTGATTGCCGAAATAAGCGGCAATCCTGATCTCAAATACAATCTTTGTGAACACTTCATAGTCTAATAGATGGGAATGACTTCATAGTCTTAATAAGGATCTCAATATTTTTCTCTGTTCTTAAAATATATATATATATATATATATATATATATATAATCCCTTTAATTTAAATAACAAACAAATTTTAAATTGCAAAGCTATCAATTGTGTGTTATTTAATAATAAAATATAAATATAACTTAAAAAAAAACTTGCTCCTTTGAAATTATCATAGGATTAGCAAATGTTGATAAAAAATATCTTAAAACAAAAATTTTTCTTATATCTATGTACAGGGTGTCCTGGGGGTACCACTCTCAAGGGTGTCCAATCAGTGGCGTAGCCAGGATTTCGTTTTTTTTTTGGGGGGGGGGGGAGGGTTCCAGAATTTTTCCTTTAGGTTATATATATAGTAAAACCTTTCAAGATGAAATCGTAAATAATGCTGAAACTTTCCGTTTTACACAGGTTTTCATGTTATCAGGTGTATTTATATAGTATTCTTTTCCGTAGCACTATGGAACATTTCTGTTTAAGACAGAATTCTGTTATAGGCAGGTTCCATTTTTACAAGTTCTGTGTATTTATATAAATATACTTATTTATGTGATATGTATAGAATAAAACTTGTCAAAATAGTAATTGTCTATAACAGAATCCTTTCTTTAATTCCTGTCTAGCATCAAGCTGCACACGCTTTTCGCAACACACGTACCGAGCCACGTGATCTGGGATATTTTTAGATTTCTCCCCATCAGGCAGATGCGCTTTCGTAACAGGGACACTTTGGAGTTCCGTGGAAGGGGTAGCGCCATTCTAGACCATTAATAATCATAAAATTCCGAATCTTCCGACTGCACCCTTAAACGACTTGACAGGAGTATCAAGAACCTCATATCTGTATATTTCAGCATTCACAGTTGCACTGGTAAAAATGTGTCAGCCACTGCGGCCATTCAAAATGATGTCTGTCCATACCATGATTCCACGACCTTTGTATTGATGCCTTTCACGGATGTTTCCAGCCTTATTACGTGTGATTTTCTCCCTCCATATGGTAACACGTCTGTAGTAACTATCTCAACAAAATCAGGATTCATCGGACTCAGCTCCAGTTTGTGGTACTCCAATGACGATGATCTCTGCACCACTTTAACCAGGTGCATTTCGCTACCGGAGTTAGTGGAACACAAATCATGGGTTTCCTTGCATGCAGCCTGTTACTCACAGTAAACCAGGATAGTGGAGTTCTTGTTGCTGCAGCAAACTCCCTGCAATCTGAACTGACGTCAATTGTCTATTTCTTTTAGCAATCGTTGGCAAATTACAGTCCTGAGAGCCTATTGTGGTGCGTTTTCTATCTTGACCTGGTTGTTTGTGGACATTATACCAGTGTCTTTAAACCATTTCCAGATTCTTGACATGACGCTTTTGGCTATTTTTAAGCCTTTACAGACCCCTAAGAGTGTCTGTCCTGCTTCCATTCTCCCTATCGCACGCAATTTCTCAAAATCGGTCAAATGTCTTCTAGACAACATATTCCACCTACTAGAAGCGAAAGTTTTACCTAATTACACGTACAATCCTTAAAATTAGACTTCAAATTACCCACGTGCACTCCTTTTCACACATGAACCGAAAGAACGGGATGAGGCTGAAAAATTTGCATATATTTCTGTAGCAAATATTAATCCCATTGGACTACGTGATAACGTTGACATTGAGTTACCCTTCTGGAAGTTCCCTTAATACAAATAACATAAAGCACCTTTTTATGGTTGTTCTTTTAATTTTTCTCGCCAGTGTATTTTGAAATTGGTGACAAATAACCAGTCCAAAAATAAAATTACTTTTATTAATTGCAGGCAGCAGATTTAAAGTAATTGTTAATATAGTCCGTTATAAAGTGAACAAGGATAAGAGTCACGAAAATCAACCAATGTACTGTTATTGCGTTCGTTTAAACTAGTTCTTTCCCATAAGTGTCGACAACAGAACCCCATCGAATTCCAAGATAAAGAAGTTTTACGTTTAATCTAGTTACAGTAAATTTGTGTAAACAGAATAGCAGGTATACTTGCATAGTTATCCTTCCGTCTCGGGACATTAAAATGTTTTTTTTTTTTTTTGGTGAGAGGATTCGGTGTTTTCAGAAAACCTGCCAAGAAAGATTCACAATTGGGACAAGTTTCATTTCAGATAGGTTTCAAATGTTAGCAAGCACAAATATATAGTGTTGTTTCGTCGAACCTTGAATTGTTTTCCTTTGAGATAGGTCATCTTCACAGATTTCACTGTAATAGATTTATGCTCTTCTTCAGAGGTGGTGTTATAGCAGCGGTTTCCAACCTGGGGTAGCATATCCCTGGGGGTACGTGGCGGGTCTGCTGAGGGTATGTGAAAATAATATTGGTAATGGCGGAAGTCATAAAAATGTTGGGAATATCAATGTAATTTGCATCGATTTATTATTTGGTTGTGATAAGAAGATTACGAACGAAAAAAAGCATGTTTACGTTATCCTCTTGAGTGAAGGGGGTGCTTATGAGAAATGGGAGTACTCCGAAATAAAAAATCTAAAAAAGTGTATATGAAAGAAAAAAGTTTGGGAAGTGAGTACGTTTTAGCAGTTTTAAGGGATACTGTGAAAACGGAAAGTATTTATAACGGAAATCTGCCTAAAACGTAAAAGTTCATAGTCCCGAAGAAAGACATACCTTTGAATAATACCTTCTAAGACGAACACCTCTCTAAAGTGGAATTTTTTATAGATCCTTTATGGTTCTGTCTTAAAAGTTTTCACTGTTGTATTTGTATGTATACATGATTCAGTAAACCAGGTCTACTTTCGGGGGCGGACCCCCCCCCCCCTTGGCTACGCCCCTGTGTCCAATGGCTAATTCCTAAACCGTTAGTCATAGACATATAGTTCCAATTACAAAATTTTTTTAATTTGAGGCAAAGAAATATTTAAAAAGCGATTTGGGTCAATAAAAACATTTCATAAAAAATTACAAAAATTAAGTTTTTATACCGCTCCCGGTCCTATAAGTTATATTTAGTAAAATTTTCCTATTACACTGACAAGACAGACAAAAAAAGTCCCGCTCATATAACACTAAAATTGACTGAGTTATGAAACTTTAAAAATGCATGACTTATACCACTTTTCTGCATATGAACACAAATGAGTTTGGCCATGCTTTGAGGGATCATATCCTAAATGCTTAAAGTACTCGAAGAACTTTTCATGTGTATCTGCACTTTCAAAAAAATAGTACAAGTGTTACGATTGAGTTAACTTTTATTAAGTTTCAGATTGGCTAAAATTATTGTATTTTAACATATGTTTTATTTTGTAAGGATTTGAGACTATTTCTTTTCATGATTTCTTTTAACAAATATTATGTTATTTTATTTAACTTCAATGATATGATTTTATGCATGTTTTCCCAGTTCAAAATTTGTACTTGAAATTTAACTCATTTTCAAATATCCGATCGAGATTAAATTTGACATGTATACTGACATAAATCTGATGACAATCTAATATTATTATGATTTTCGGTGGTTACCATTCATACTTATTTTACAGGATAACACAAAAAATCTCAGATAGATTACTGCCACGAAGTTTAAGAAAAAGTTTTAGATTAGATAACACAAGACTGTGATGGTTGTGTTTTTTAACTTTTATGTATTTTTTAGCACTGAATTCGAGAATTACCTTAATTTTTAACCATCATCTCAGGATGTTTTGCAAATCATAAATTGTCAAAGTTAAAAAATAACAAAAATCAAATACTATAAAATAGAGGAGATGGCTGAGTTTAACTTTTGATAATTGATTTTTATGTACTTTTTAGTACTGAATCTGAAAATGACCTTCATTTCTAACCATCACATTATAATTTTTTTGCAAATCGTAAATGTCAAGTTAAAATATAGCAAAAATCTGATACTATAAAACAGATGTAAAACTTTTTTTTATTTAATTTTCCTGACGTGATGGTTAAAAATGAAAGTCATTTTCAGATTCAGCGGTAAAAAATGATACTATAAAACAGACGTAAAACTTTTTTATTTAATTTTCCTTAAGTTAAAAATTTCCTTACGTTATGTTAAAAATGAAGGTCATTTTCGGATTCAGCAGTAAAAAGTACATAAAATAATTTAATAAATATAATAAGTGTAGTAAATATAATATACTCTTGAAGCTAACTGAAAAGCTTAAATTTACATTTTTAATTAAAAGCTAAAACATTTTAAAATTATAGGGTTTCCAATCTAAAAGTGCAAGTAAATTAGTACAAATATATTTTCTAAGATTCAAAGAAGTGAATAAATAAAACAAAATAACCATAAACAACAAATACGAGGCATGTTTTTTAAGTAAGTACCGTTTTGCGATTCTGCCGCCACAGCACTACGGCCGGCGTTCCGCGCATGTGCGCTGGTTACCTACATCTCTTGTCTACGCACTGACGCCATTACAGTCTGATTCTTCATTGTATACGTTGTTTACTGAGTGTTTAAGATGCCTCCGACAATCGTGAGTCCCGCTGATTGTGAAGTACGGGCTGTTATACGATTTCTTAGTGCTAAAGGCGTAAAACCGATCGATATTCATCGTGAGATCTGTGAAGTTTAGGGACAAAACATTACGAGTGATGGAATGGTAAGGAAATGGGTGAGAACATTTAAAGATGGCCGCACAAATGTGCATGATGAAGAACGGAGTGGGCGTCCTTCGGTCGTTAATGAAGATTTGGTGCAGAAAGTGGACGAAAAGGTGAGAGAAAACAGACGCTTTACAATTTCATCATTGTGCGACTGCTTTCCTCAATATTCTTGTAGTGTTTTGTATCGCATTGTGACCGAGAACTTGAATTACCGGAAATTGTGTTCACGTTGGGTTCCAAAAATGTTGACGGATTTGCACAAAACCCAACGTTTAGGCAGTGCATTGACTTTCCTTGAGCGGTACCACAATGAAGGTGGAGATTTTTTAGACCAAATTGTTACTGGTGACGAAACATGGGTGGCCTACGTCACACCAGAATCGAAACAACAATCCATGGAATGGCGACATTCATCATCACCCAAATAAGTGAAGTTTAAGCAAACAATTTCTGCCCAGAAAATCATGCGCATAGTTTTTTGGGACAAAAAAAGAGTATTGCTAGTGGAGTTTCTGCCTCGTAATGAGACAATCAATGCAGCGTCTTATTGTGAGACATTGAACAATCTGCGTCGTGCAATCCAGAACAAAAGACGTGGCAAGTTGAGTAAGGGTATCGTTTTGCTGCATGACAATGCCCGTCCACATGTGGCTAATCGGACCAAAGATCTCATCAAATCTTTTAAATGGGAAACTCTAAATCATCCTCCATACAGCCCTGATCTGGCGCCCAGCGACTACCATTTGTTCCTGCACTTGAAGAAACACCTGGGTGGTCAGCGTCTTCAAGACGATAACAAAGTCAAAACATTTGTGATACAGTGGTTAAAAAGTCAGGCGGCAGAATTTTATGAGGAGGGAATTCAAAAACTGGTGCCACGTTACGACAAGTGCCTCAATAATCACGGAAATTATGTAGAAAAGTAGATGAAGGTACAGGCTTTCATGTAAAAATAAAATTATTGCGATATCTTTGCACGTCTTTTTTTAATTCCAAAACGGTACTTACTTAAAAAACATGCCTCGTAGATCATTTGTTCCTTTCCAGAAATATATATTTTTAAAAAACAGGCTTTAAACTGGTTTTTTATTTTAAAAAAAACAGCCCGGGTGGGTACCCGGGCAGCTACCCACTGCAACCCTGGCTGCACTCCTCGTAACTTTAGCGAATACATATTTTCTTTGATTTTGTCACTGCCGGAATTATTTTAAATACTTAAGCGCGCAATAAATGGTAGCATTGAATCGACAAACTTGATTTTAAGATTAGAATGCTCAATTTTAAGAATTAGGAGTTGGAAGATGTGTATGAATGGAAAAGATCGACGATTTTTCAGAAAATTATCCGCCAATTAAGGGGTTAAACTGACCTAGCTTATTTTCTAAGTCAGGATTTCTCAAACTGTGGGTTACTAAATGATTTGTTAAGTCTACAAAAATTTGTACATAATTAATTTTATCTGCTATAATACTATAAAAGCAGTATATTACAATTTTAAATAGAAAGAGCAGTGTAGGATTAATATTAAAAAAGTGTAGGATTAATATTTAAAAAGTCAATTTAGAGTATTACTATTGTTGGGACAAAATATTGCCATATAAATCAATTCAACTTCTAAACTTCCTTTTTCTAATATACCCTCTTTGCAAAGAAAACTTCATGAGTCATTTTGCATGAAAATGTTAAAAAATAGTATCGAAAAGTATAATAACTAGTGTAAACATAAATAAAATATGAAGAAATTCAAACTGAGAATACAAGAAAATAATTTCTATTGAGAAATTCATTGAAAGTTTAGATAGAATTATATATATTCTATGTGCAGTATTAGAAATTTCTGTCTTAATTTGCAACACACAAAAAAATTTATCTGTGACCCAAGATGCTGGGCCAAGCTTACTATCATAAGAAATTATAGTAACTCATAAAATAAGCAAAATTTGCATTTACAAAAAAAAAAAAAAAGAAGAAGAAGAAAATACAATAAAGACAAAAACTTTTAAATTGTTTCTTATCCTTGAATTTTTTTAAAATGTTAGATTGATCTGTAAAGCATAAAAAATCTGTAGTGCTCATTGCTGTGCTGTGTTCTTTCTGCTACTGGTATTCTTCGTTATTCTATCAACTTTTTACGTAAAGGTGGTGTTGACCAAAGCATTTCGGAAGAGGGGTAAGAGAAACCAAACCACAAAAAGAAAGTGAAATATTTACTTTGTGTGTAAATTATGGAAAAAATGTGTAAATTCGTTAGAAGTAGAAGGGGTTGTTGGACCTCTTTTTGGAAAAATTATATATTCTTTTGTAATTATTATAGACAGATGGAAACTACATTAAAAATCAATAATTTTCATTAAACCAATTAATTGTATATTAAAATTGAAATTAAGTTAATTTTAATTAAAAGGAAAATTGCATGCTGCAACTATAATTGCAGTTGAAATTAAATGTAAATAGAAACAAGAATTGAAATTAATTTGAACATTTTGCAATTTCAACTAAATTGAAATTGAGTTGTCAGAAATTAAATCATATTTCAATACATATGAATGATGTCACACATATATATAATTATATACACCATAATTTAGCTACAAACAAAAACAGTACCAACTGAATTTAGTTTGATTATTCCTAGTGTAAAATAAAATAAATTTATCAAAATTTATTTATATATTTTTTTTTCTTGAATGCAGTCAAGCCAAAAATAAAAATAATGCATGGGCACGGTACAGTAACAAATAAACTGTCATTTTCAATGTTTGATTGGTGGAAACTTCATTGTTCTGCTTGTATTTTCATTTAATCAAATCTTCTTGGTATGTCTTTTTTATCCAACCACGATTATTTTCAACAAGTCTTTGTATGGTAAAAAAAAAAAATCTACAACGTTCTTTGGCCTCTGATAAAAAAAAAATAATAATCATCAAAATTATCCCCTAACCTTAAAAATCTATGCTCTGCCCCCCCCCCCCCCACTCTCTTAACATACTGAGCTGTTCAAAATATTTTTAAATCTTTATTTTTATATAAAAAGAATCTTTTGCCCTACTGATTGCTCAATAGTGTAATCAGTTGGGTTAATAAGAATAAGAGATCAAAATAAGTAATCAGTCATATAAATTATCCCTTTTCCCTGAAATCTCAATTTCTCCACCCCTTCCCTCTCTCCAGCATACAAAATTAAAAATCTTTAAAACTTTTTTAAGGTACTGTGTAGTAACAATAAATAAATAATCTAAAATACCCCTTCCCCTGATCTGTTCTGCCTCTGCAAACCATTGAAAATATTTAAAGCCCTAGTTTAAAAAATATTCGACAAACCACAGAGAAAGAACAAGGACACTAAAGAAAAAGCACAGAGACCACCCAAACAACTGAAGAGTTCAAATGTGGCATGCATCATTGGCCTGTGCTCTTTTGGGACATATTCAACTCGAGTTTCTTCTGAATGCCACCCAGCAGAAAATTAAATGTTCAAAAATCTTTTGGTATGCTTTCTTATTCAGCATGCAGTACTGGCTTTGGGGTTTATTGGCCCCCAGTACGGTATGCTATTTCTTTCTCCCAGCTTATTTTGTGCCGTCTCCAAAAATTAACGTTACCTTACAGAAGCCAGTTGTAAAACAAAGCAGTACGATTAAATACTCTATAGCAATTTTTTAAACTTCTAAGCATCGCATATTTTCAATTTTTATACCGTCGTATTGGAAAAAAAGTGCTTTTAAATGCAATTTGTATGAAAACAGCATCTCCATTTATTTTTGAAATATTAATTTTTTTGTAGTTTTTGGAGCCATTTGCTTAATATTGGCAAAGTAAGTACTCCATTTCTGTAGAAAGTAAAGAAAAAATAGTTGTAAAATATTAATTATGTATTTTGGTTGCCATTTTTTCATAACAACAGAAAGAAAATGTAATTAAAATATGTGCCATTTTGAAAAAAATCTAAACGAATGATTTCTGTTAAAACATGGAGCTATTATAAACTATATTTAATTTTAAGTATCTATATTAATGTTACAAACAAATGAAGGCCTATGAATGATTACACAGCGGTTTTTTTCTCTTTTTTTTGTCAAGTTACTTTAATGACGGCATCTTTTTGCTGCATTTGTATATTTTTTCGCGATAGTGACGTCCTATGCCTACTTTACTGTATATATTTAAGAGTGGATCATAAATGTGGAATTCTTAAGCGGATGCGAATGACGTCATTTCACATAAAATAAAAATGTATGCTGTAAGTCTTAAAATTTAAATATGTTTTGTACTATTTATATATATTTTTTTTTTCATCAGGGGCGACACTAAATTCTGTAAAAGCAGAATTCCTGTTTTCTAGTTTTATTACTTTTCTCTCTAGCTTCTTGTTTTATCACACTCATTGATTGCTGCTGAAAGTGGATATATTCTTCATTGCATGCATTTTCTATACAGGCTTTTTTCTTTTTCCTACATTTGTCCCATTTCTTACAGCAGTTTTTCAGTTGCCCCTCCTCTTTAGATTTTCTCATTTTTATTTCTCACTCCTCATTTCTCCATTATTTCAGCCTTGACAGCTTGCCCCTACTTTATTCACTCTTAGTCTCTCCCTACCCTTATATATAGGGGAGATGGGGGTACATGTGAACAGTTCGCATAAATATATCTTTTTCTCATAATTGGATTAATTCTTATAAATAAAAACTAGTCAGTATAGTAAACAGAACTTTCTTTTATACATGGAAATTTTTTTTTAATCACCTGTATAGTTTTTCTTACATTTTTTAATAGTTTTATAAATTCAAAAAATTGTTCACATGTGCCCCTTCAGCGGGGTAGTTGTGAACACTCGTGGGGCACATGTGAACACAAGGAAAAAATATCCTTTGACATGCTTTTTCTCCTGTTATTAATTTGTTATCATAACCATTATTTATATTATCAGTTAAATTCACCATAAATAAAATAAAAAATATTTTTTTCTAGTTTCTGAGTGACATGTTTAAACAAAAGATTTTAAAATGAAACTAAATATATATAAAGCTGTTCTGACACCATACACAAGAATTATATTAGTTATCAATTTGAAAATTTTACATTTTAAGAATGTTACTGATATCCATCCCATTTCAAATTATCCTATTCATAGCTGTTGTTTGAGAGATGGAAGTAAGCCATCACAGCAAGTTTGAGACAAATGAAAAGAAAAAAAATACAAAGTTGTTTGTCATAATATTCTTTGTATTACCAATGCATAAAAAATATTGTTTTAAACCGTTTACTAAAATAGTACATAACACTTATTGCATTTTAGGAAACATTGAATTTATTTAAATTATAATTGAACTCAAATGAGCTTCTTGCTCTTTGTGTACTTCCTGACAAATGTAGAAGTGGAAGTTTCAATACAATATCACTCTTTTGTATGACAGAAATGTCTACTATTTCAGGGAAATTATATGAATTGGATCTGAGATTCTTTCTCGGGAATTTAACATACATTTTATCATTATCAATTCTTTCTATTCGCACAACAGAGAAAGATTTTGATTTTTGTGAACTGTTCATATCTGCCCCAACTAGTCTGTTCACAAGTGCCCCGCATGGCTGCTAGAGTTAAATTGATAAATAATTAACATTTATCAGTTTTAGGGAACAAAACAACTTTATCCAAAATATTCAATAGTAGTCATAGTATATGTTAAAACATTAAAATTCGAATAACTAATTAAATAAATAAACTTTATCATTTACCAAAGTTGAAACCGACATTTTACATTTGACATATACAAACAGTGTTTTGGCTACTGAAGACAAACAAAATGTCAAAAAGCTTCAAAAAATTTTTACCATATGTCTACAGGTGCTGCCATCTTTGGTAATTTTTTTCAAATAAAAAAACTTATAATAACTATTGAAAAACTGCGATGTTCACATGTGCCCCCATCTCCCCTATTTTATTTAACACTATCTATACCCTTAACTCCACTCTGCTAGTGGTGTATCCCAAACAACACTATTAAGTTGTCATCCTTAAATCTGCTTTTACTTTTTTGATAGGTGAATTAATTTCTGAGGTATTAAGAGCTTTTGCACTGCATTTTCAAATTTTCTCTTCTTCCCCCTTTATAATTTTTTGCTATTCTGGGTTTCTACCCTTTTAGTTCTACCTGTTCCTATGCCCTATCTGTCTTTAAATTTCTGTCGGGGGGGTTAAAGAACTGGAGGTTTCTTATCTACTTGTTTATATTTTTATCTGTCATTTATTAATTTATTTTTATTTGTTTGTTTATTTTTCAGGAATTATTATTGTCATTATTCTGGTTAATATGAAACATCACTTATAGAGATAGCTGAGGTTATTCAGTGTTTTCGTGTCATCATTCTTACAATACTGAATTCATTTTTAGTAAGTATTCAAAAGTTAATTATTTGAATACAGTAAAACCTCATTAATACTAGTTAATTCTCTAAGTTGTCCAGATTGAAATCAAAAGACATAAATGGTGAAAGTAAAAAGCAAAACTTAGAAATTTCATCAGTAGCCAGTACTAGTTATTTTATTAATAAGCACTTTTTTAATGAGTCGATAAATTATAACTGTCCAACAGTTCCCTTTTCTCATGTTTCTGGTATAGGGAAGAGTGAGGAGGAATCGGACACTTTTTACAAAAATAAAAAAATCAATTTTGTTTGACACAAAATCAAAAATTTAAATTTATAGAGTGTAAGATGAAACACTTTTCAATCTTCCTGAACAATATAGAAACATAACATGCAAAAACTATTTTACAATTACAGAAATTGTAAGTTTCAATATGTGTCCCATACCTCCCTACCAACAGCGAGGTATGGGACAGCTATAAAGCACAGATAGTCTAGTTTCGGCTAGATATACAGTCTTACAAAGATTGTAGGTTGATAATGTATGTGCCACAATATCAAATTCTGGTATCTTCATCATTGGAAGGAAAATTCAGGATTGTCAGTCACAGATGACCTTAAAAATCATCAGTTCAATTTACATTTTGAAGTAAATGAAAATATTATCAGTGTTATAATTAATATATTATCCTCTAAAAATATTTGCATATTAGCAATTTACATTAATCTTATTAAAAAGAAGGAATTGGACATGTCCCATTCCTCCCCGCTATTTTGTTTTGTATTAAACTCCTTATATAAATAAAAATGCTGCTTTTAGGCTTAATTTCAATTAATGATAATATACAGTTTAATGTTCCATAAATAGGGAAACTATTACATCTATGCATAAACAAGTCATTAATATACAAAAAGCATAAAAAGTATATGACGCAAATTTACTTTTCATTCTTGAAATGATCTTTTCCTTTATATAATTACAAGCTTATGCAGATCAGCAACTTTTTTCAACTGAAGATTGTTCTACCATTGCTTCACCTAGTATGGGATTGATAAAATGATTAGAATGATACATAAAGAGAAAAACCTACTGTCCCATTCCACCCTACTTCCCCTACTGATGACGGCATCTAGGGAGGATATGATGAAATAAATTTAAGGTGCTTTAATGGAATAACTGATTTAATAATAATTTATGGAAATGTTTAGTTCCTTTTCCTTTTAATTTTTAAAACTCTTAGTCACTTTTCTCATTATATGGTGATATGCACAAGCTAATTTAAAAATGTAAACAAAATAATTTATAATTATGAACTGAACTTATGATATTATGTGATATTTTGTCTTATTATTAGCCATACTCAGAAAGAATGGTTGTATTGAAATTTAAATGAGTTGTATTAGTCATTATATGTAATTCAAATATATTTAAGTAATATTTCTAACTTGAGAATTATTTTATGTTTCATTAAAATTTAATTAATTTATTCTATCTCATTTGGTGAAGTATCTCATTAGTTGAAAAACATTTTTTCCATTTTACTTTATTTTTAGTTACAATGTGCCCTTTTATTAAACAGTCAAACTTTAGATATTGAGAATTTATATTTGATCAGTGCATATCTGTTTACCTCCATCTTTTTTTTTCAAAAATTGAATATATAGGTTTAATGGTATTGTACAATTACTGCTATTGCTTCAAAATTTAAATAAGGTATCCTGGGGTAATAACGCCAGGGTGGATAATAACTCCAAGTGCTTAATATAACGCGTGATTATGAAGGAATCTGGAAAATGGCACCTACAGGCTCTGCACAGAAGGGCTCTGTGTAATCTGAATCACAAACAACCGCTAAAAGTTAATTAGTTCCATTTGTAGACTTTATCCCTGAAGAAACATGAAAGAATCAATGCCTAATCTAAAATTTGAGAGACAAGTTCTGTGATCTGAGGACTATATATTTATTAGGAAATACTTCGTTTATTACATAAATTTTTAGTGTATTTCATGTACTTTCAAAATCTTGTGGAGGATTTTGGAGATGTTCGCGAAGTAGCTTGTAGTTTAAAATATATTGCGGAATAAGTATACCGGAGTGATAACACCATCCATTGGCATTATTACTCCAATTGATTCTTTTCACATGGTGGAGCTACATTCGAAGAGGGTTTATTTTTTATTTTATGCACGAGAGAACATTATTGTCATAGTTGAAAACCAAAAAGGAGACAAAGGAATTTGTATGCCCTAAGTGCTGCTAATTTTTTCATGTCAGAAGAATAAAATATAGGATTTTTACGACATCCTGATATCGCAATTAATGGTAAGTAAGAGAAATTTGTCAATTTGTATGCCTGTAGAGTTTGAATTTGTAGAATTGGACAATTTACATGCCATTATTCCATCTTACTTTATAGTTTTGTTTGCATGGCGTTATTACCCGCATAGGTGGGTATATATAGGTGGGTAAAATATAGTTTAACTAAGGTGTCCTGGCAGTGGCGTAGCTACATTTTTTGGCGCCCGGGGCAGGAATAAATTTTGCGCCCCCCCCCCCCCCCCCCCAAAAAAAATCGCATCATTTTTCCATGGAAAATTCAAAAACTTAGAGGAACTTTCACGGATATGACTGTTGTTTTAAGCGCATGAGAGTAGCAACATTGAAAATAAATTGTCAAGGAAACATATTTGCTAAAACTCCCAAAATTCGCCCGATTATGAAAAAAAAAATCTTCTGTTTCAAAAAGTCAACTACCCAAGAATTCCAAATTGCTATACCATTTTTTAGGATAGAGGGGAAACCAAAAAATTTTCTTGAATCCTTCTATCAAGACTTAAAGATTATGGAAGAAATAAATTTGCATTTACAATTTTTTGTACATTTTCATTTTAGTTTGAAATTTTTAAGGGGCCGCCATTTTGAAACAGGATAGCGGATCAATATGTCCAACGAATTTGGTCGAGATCTTAATAAACCCGTAATATATGCTCAATCATATCCAAATCGGTTTATAAATATGAGTGCAGTCTTATGACAATCATCAGATCTTTATAGATACATACTATATATATATATATATATAAAGGAAAAGGATTAAAATCCTTTTTAAATTAAAATTAAATTTCAAAAATTTAAATTAAAATCTTTAAGTTATTTTTCCTAACTTTAAATCTTATATTCTAAAATCCGTCTTATCTCGTGTAACTTTGTTTCCCAGCTCAATATTTATTGCGTTCACCATTAAATTCAGAGAGCAACTTGAAAATGCTGACGTTTGAACAATTCTCCTTCGTAGGAATAGTAGGATAATGTTAGCCAAGCAATAATGGTACTTTCATAGAAAATGAGCCAGGCTTATTTTCATTGATTTTTAATTGAGCATAAACTTTATAAAATAAACAGACTGGGCCGAACTATTAGCTGTTATGCAAATTATAACTTATTTTCAGATTTTTTTAACCATTGTATAGCATAAAACACGTATTCAAGATTAACATTCTGCATTGTTTATTTAAAAAACCGTAAAATTTATATTTAAAAAAAAAACCTTTAAGTTAAAATAGATTTACCGTTAGGCTTAACAAACGAGTGGCAATTTTTTTTACTATTTTCATAATTTGATCTAATATTTAATATTAATCCATTGATGCCCAGTCGTTCCAAATGGAAATATGACTTTCAGTTTTGTATTATAATTGTTGTGCCTATCTGGTTCGGTTTGGATCCATGCAAAACGTGATTTTGTGGGCTTTTCATTAGCATTTTTTATATTTGCTAACAGATGGCAGCACGATACTAAGAAAGCAAAAATTCTTTCATGTTTTTCTTCAACACAACGTAGTGTAAACATGATTGAAAAAAATTATAAAAACTACACATTTTTTAATGAAATATTTTCAATTATTTTTTACTCTAGTACATAAATTTATTATATAATGAATCTTTGGCAAACTAGTTATATAAAAATAGATTTATATAACTATTTTACTGATTAGGACTTTCTCAAAAATAATCAATTAAATAATTTTGGCATCGTCCAACACTAATTTCTATATGTAAATGATCATCTAAGCATAATTTAAATATAGTAATTAATAGACATTATTACTAATGTATTGATTTCAATCCCATTTTTATACATTGACTTGTGGTAAGTTAGTATCGGCTGATCACCTTTTGAATCTGGACTGTACAAACAAAAAAATTGTTAAAAATGTTTTCTTCTTGTAAACAAAACTATTTTTTCATTTCCTTAAATTTCAAAAGTTTAAAAGATGTTGAAAATAATTCTTTTACTTTTAAAATTTTTTATAAAGATTTAACTTGAGTATGGTTTATTTAAATATAAAATTACTAATAAAATTATTCCATTAAATATGTAAAATATCTTTTCAGATCTTAAAGACAAACAAGGTTTCCTTCCTGATGCTCTGCATGTTTTTTCTTCTGTGAAATTTTTAACAGATTTGACTTCACAAGGTCTGAATAGAAAGAAAACCTAAAATCTTTTATAAAGGATTTTCCAAGTTAATATAAGTACAATTTGCATATAAAAACAAAAGCATTACTCTAAGATAAAAATTTTCCAAAAAATTGCAAGTAATGTAAGTGTTGAAAACAGGTCTTTCACCAATACAAAATTAAATATTTGTCAGATATTCTACAAAATAATTTTCAATACATTTTCTTTAGAACGCCGTTGTACTCATAATAGCAAGATCTCTTTTGTGCAGCATATTAACATCCATATATTCAGTATATTCTGCAAAATATTTTGTAGGAAGAGTATTGTATAAATTACTCTTGTACTACATACACAAAACTAGATTTTTTGTGTGAATTGTTTTCAAATATTTTTTCACATGTCTGCTCTGAACAAAGATTTACACTCTTCCACACAAGAAAAACTGTTCACTTGTGAAATATGTTTAAAAACAT
The DNA here is from genome assembly GCA_963932465.1 of Maratus speciosus. Taxonomy (NCBI): domain Eukaryota; kingdom Metazoa; phylum Arthropoda; class Arachnida; order Araneae; family Salticidae; genus Maratus; species Maratus speciosus. Next base: position 139,357,794 of record OZ010797.1, on the reverse strand, counting down.
TTTCTGTAAGTTTTTATTTAAAAAAACATCTTATAATTCATACAAAAGAAAAACCGTTCACTTGTGAAATATGTTTGAAAAGATTCTTTCAAAGAGGTAATTTAAAAAAACATCTTAGAACTCATACAAAAGAAAAACCGTTCTCTTGTGAAATATGCTCGAAAGGATTTTCTGAAAGCGGTTCTCTAAAAAAACACTTCCGTATACATACAAATGAAAAACCATTCAAATGTGAAATATGTTTCAAAACATTTACTCTAAGTGGTGGTTTTAAAAAACATCTTAGAACTCATACAAAAGAAAAACCTTTCAGTTGCGAAGTATGTTTAAAATCATTTTCTGTAAGTAGTAGTTTAAAAACCCATATTAGAACTCATACGAAAGAAAAACCATTTACTTGTGAAATATGCTCAAAAGGTTTTTCTGTAAGCTGTGCTCTCAAAGTACATGCACGTATCCATACAAACGAAAAACCCTTCACTTGTCAAATATGTCTAAAAACATTCTCTCGTAATGGTAATTTCAAAGCACATCTTAGAACTCATACAAAAGAAAAACCATTCACTTGTGAAATATGCTCCAAAGGTTTTTCTCAGAGTGGTTCTCTTAAAATACATATACGTTATCATACAAAAGAAAGACCGTTCACTTGTAAAATATGTACAAAGAGTTTTTTTGAGACTGGTGATCTAAATAAACATTTACGTATTCATACAAAAGAAAAACCATTCTCTTGTGAAATATGCTCAAAAACATTTACTCAAAGAACAGGTCTAAACACACATGTTAAAACTCATACAAAAGAAAAATCCTTTGCTTGTAAAATATGTTTAAAGACATTTTCTTTACATAGTTATCTAAAATCACATCTTAGAACTCATACAAAAGAAAAACCATTCGCTTGTTACATTTGCTCAACGGGATTTTCTGCGATCTGTAATCTGAAAGCGCATATGCGTATTCATACTAAGGAAAAACCATTCTCTTGTGACATATGCTCTAAAAGATTTTCTGTGAGCAGTTCTCTGAAAAAACATGTCCGTATTCATACTAAGAAAAATCCATTTACTGGTGAAAAGTTTAAAAGCATTTAATCAAAATGGTGCTCTACAAAGACATCTTATGACTCATATGAAAAATAAACATTCACTCACCATACGCATGCTCAAAAGGATTTTCTGTGAGCTGTTCTCTGAAAAAGCATGTCTGTATTCATATAAAAAAAATCTGTTCACTTATCGAATTCCTTTAAAACATTTTATGTTAATTATAATCTTTTGACAAAATCTTAGAATTCATGCTTAAGAAAAACTGTTCACTTGTGAAATATGCTTGAAATAATTTTTGAGAGCAGTACTCTCAAAAAACCTATGCATATTTATATAAAGAAATATATATTCGTTTGTAATACAAATTTAAAAACATTTACTGAAAGAAGTAATCTAAAGAAATCTTTATGCTGATACAAAGAAAAACATGTTTAAGAGTATTCATGCAAATAGTAAAAAGAACAATCATCCCAAAAAAATGTTTAATAATAATAACAATAAAAATAATTTTCAATCAAAAATATCTTACTTGTGAAATGTGTTGAAAAATATTTACAAAAATATGTTTTCTAAACTAGATATAATATAACTCATGCAAAAGAAAAACCATATACTTATGAATATAGATTAAGAATTTTCTCAGAGCAGTGTTGTCGAAAAATATGTCGGAATTCATACAAGAGAAAAACCATTTACTTTTAAAATATATTTTTAAATGTCTATGCAAGAAAATGATGTAGCTAGATATATTAGAACTCATACTAAAGAACACCATTCACCTGTGAAGTATGTTCAAAAAGATTTTCTGTGAGTTGTGTTCTCCAAAAACATATTTGTATGGATAATAAAGGAAAAATTCAATTTTTTTATGCTGTAAAAAAATTTCTAGCACCAATTATCTAAGATTCCATATCCTTATTTATTCAATAGAAAAATCTCCTATTTGAGAAATATGCTTAAAAGATTTTTTGTTATTTTTTTAAGAGGACATAATTGAATCCACACGAAAGAAACCCTTTTAATTATACAATGTGCTACTGAAGTATTTCTATAAAAATACTAAACTTATTACAGATGATTCATCTTGTCTGTGAAATATGATGTGAATTTTTTTTTTTTTGAAAATGTTTATCTAGAAAGTCATATTTTAAAACTATTGAATAGGAAACCTTTTAATTGTGAAATGTACTCGAAAGCATTTTTCCAGGATGGGAATCTAAATGCAAAACTTCTTATTTATACAAAAAAAATATCTTTTAGTTGAGAAAAATGCTCTTTAGTATTTTTTGAGAGAGTAAAAAAAAAAAAAGGGAAAATCTATACAGACATACAAAAGAATATATTTTTTATTTGAGGAGTATGCAGTGAAAGATAAAGTGATAAATATGACGTATAATTGGATAAATGAGATTTGAAATAATTTATAATCATGATGATGCTGCTTGTTAAAAAAAGAAGGTAATCTAAATAGTAATTTAGATATGTAATCACAAAAAACTTAAATGCTTGGACTATCTTGGATAAAGGCTGTACAGCGAAAGTTTGAATTTTCAATTAGTAATACATAAAGCTAAAAGATTGTGAACCGCTGGTCTAATGGATCTTTTAGCAAGTAGTAATAATAAAAAGCATTGAACATCAGCATAGATTCCATGACATAAAACTACACATGTTTTAATTATGATGGAGAGCAATAAAAGTTATTTTCATTATGTCCACAAAAGAATGCATTAAACTGGTTTATAACTGTTTCAAATAGGTTTTAATTTATTGCCTATTTCACAATCATTTATAATGCTATCTTTATGCTATTTAAGTGAGTAGACTGTCATATGTGAAATTGACTTTATCCTTATATAAAGAGAGGAGATTACATAGCTTGAAATACAGTGCTAATTTTCATGAACAATTCATTAAAAGGTTTTTTAACAAAACAAAAGCATGATTTTAAAGTATATTCTACATTTAATTTCTTAAAATATGTATCTGAATACCACCATTTGGAATACACTGCCTGTAATTTGTAAATTACATTTGAAAAAGATCCCCTTTTTCAACGTTCTTGAAGTATTCCTATCAAATATAATTTATCTTAAATAATTGTCCTCACAATATCCAGCTTGTGCAAATAAATTTATCTCTGTAGCTCTATATTCAGTTCAGGATCATGGGAAACAATTTTGAACTTCGCTTTCTTAAACATGAGCCCTGGTTGTCATATAGTATGTATCATAGTTAGGTGATTAAACTTATGCGGAACTTCCAGTGATTAGTTCCCAAGCAAGACTGCTGCTCATATTATCTACTGAGATACGGGGCATCGAAGCTTGTACGATATGAAAAAGAAAAATAATTTTGTTGAAATCTATTCAAAGACAGATTTTACTAAAAGAAATTAATAAAGAATTCTTTTCTTATATTCTAAAAAGTTTTTTCAAGTAGTACTCTATATTTTTAATCTGCATCATGAACAAAATATGGCAATAATCTGCTTTTCTTAGTTTTTTCCTGAAAGCATAATGAAAGTGTGCCTTCCTGCTTAGTACAAAACTACATATATTTATGTACTTACATACCATTCAATGAAAGATAAATTTGGAAAGTTTAGTGAAGATCGTATTTATCTTTTATTGCATAAGGAAAGCAAAGTTTGTGTAGAAAGACCTTAAATGTATATTTCTGTGTCATATTTCAACGAAATTATTCTTTGTTGAACTATCTAATTAAAACCTTTTCTGTATGGTTTTATGTTCTTTGCAATCAACTTAATTCATTTAAAGGATTTTTTAAGAAATAGAGAAAATTTGTTTTCTTTGTATGAAAAGATTTGGAAGACTTTTTAGCGATGACATGGAAAAATTTACGTAGGTTGGCACATACGCCTTCTGTCATTTCCTGTATGTTGCCCTTCATAAATAGTGTTGGTGGCTGATCAGCCCATGAATTGTCTTTTATTGAAATTGCCATGTAAACTGTGACCGCTCTGTGTAATGTATGGACTAAGAAGAATCTGGTTATACCATGTTTGACTGATTGTATTGCAATTTCCTTTGACAATATAAAAGGGCCAAAATTTGCTCATCCCGCAGTTTCCACAAGAATAGCTTGATAAATATAACATGACTATAAAATGTTCCTACAGGTCATGGCATTTTCCTGACTTTAGGTCAGATCAACTCCATCATTTTCTCGGGGAAAATCTCTTCTTTTGCAATCAATCGATTATTATATAAGTCGAATTTTTCGACCTAAAAATACTAGTATTTCAGCTGAACCCTGACATAACATTTGTTTTATAAAACTTTTTTATTTGGAGTGATTTAAATAATATATGCTAAAAATAATTTTTGTAAAATTGACATAGGTTGGCACATACGCCTTCTGTCACTTCCCATATGTTGTCATCCATAAATAATTTTAGTGGCTGATCAGCTCATGAATTTTCTTTCATCGAAATTGCCATGTAAACTATGACTGCTCTGTCTAATATAGAGACTATGAAGAACCTGGCTATACCATGTTTGACTGCTTATATTGCGATTTCCACATGCAATATAAAAGGACTAAAATTTGCGCATCTTGCAAGTTCCTGAAGAATACATTCATAAATATAACATGAATATAACATTTGTTTTATAAAACTTTTTCTTTTTAAACTTGATCTAAATAATGCATGCTAAAAATAATTTTCATTAGAAAGAAATGCTATATATTTTGATTGTCAAACATGTGCAGATTTGAAATGTGTAATAAAAATTATGCAATTTTTTAAACGGCTGATTAAAAAAAATTAACATTCAGAGTTTAAAATCTGGATTTATGCAGTGTTGCATTTGCTTGAAAATAGAGTGCTTTTAAAAATAAGAGTATTGTCATACAGCTAATAAAAGTTTATTAGTCAAAGTAATTTTTGACAAAAATTTGGCCATTATTGTCAAGCAAATGTTTGTTGACTTATCTTAATTAAATTTCTCTTGAACAGTATTGCCATGTTCTGGAATTTTGTTTGACACATTTCGGACAAAAACTTCCAATCTCAGTATGTGTGCCATTTTTGTATGTCATTACTCTATTTATAAAGGCATTTTATTGGCAACAATATAAATTAAGTGAAGTGTGGATTACAAACAAGATTTATTGAAAAAAGACCATTGTGAGAAACAACTCTTGTTAAAACACATCAGTTGGCTCACAATAAATATAACAAAAGTTAATGTTAATAATATAATTTTTTCTTTGATTTTTTTCCCATTTGCACAAAAATTTAAGATTAAGGAATAGTTACTTGAAGTTACTTTAACAGATATATCCGTACTTGCATGCATCTTAGGATTTATAAAAATTTTCTTAAAGATCTCTATCGATGAAGGTTGGTTCTAAAATCAGCATAAAGATGCGCAAATACCCCCCCCCCCTCCCACATCGTAAAAATATTTAACTTAGAAGCTGGGTTCGCAAAGCTGGACCCAGTCTGAAGAAAACCCGGTGGGTTTTTCCAGACTGGGCCCACTAGAAAAAGGCAACCAAAAAACCCATAATGTGGATTTTTTCAATTTTCACAAATGTTTAAAATTTTAAATAACATATTACATTTAATGAATTTAAGTCATTTCAGTTAATTTTGAAAATATATACATATATAAAGCATTATTTAAACATCTGAAGTAAAAGAAAAATATATTTTAGCATATTGAAATATTTTAGTAACATAGAACATAGTAGGCAACATACATAGTACATAATTATAGATAAAGGCATATGTTAACAATGTTTTTATATGAAAAATTCAAATCAACTGTATTCATGAAAATAAAACTTCTAACTGGATCAAAATTTAACTTTTTTTAAACTACATTCATCCAAAAAAAAAAAAAAAATTACAAATTTAAGACTCTGCATGTAATGATCTGTAAACTTTTATTAATTTCATTGCTTTTTCGACGCCTGTTTTATTTCGCAATCTATTCCAGACCAATCCAGTGGTTGAAAAATATATTTCTATAGACATTGAAGATGCTAACGCGGAATGAAGAGGATACATAAAATCACAAAAATCTGGTGACAACTTTGATCCCTTTGCTGCTTTTTTTCTCATAATTTCCGACCATTTAGATGACGAAAGCTGGTTGACCACATTTTCTGTCATCATTGAAGGTGGATAATATTCGGTATTCTCAATTTCAAAAGTCAGTAGTTTGGATATAGTTTTGTTAGCCATTCTTAAGCTGTATTTTCTTGTATACTGCCCAAACGTCGTCCTTGAAATTTAGGACCTGTAAGATTTGCTAAAATATCTGGTGGTTTCATTGCTTGCTCAAACTTTTTCCTAAAATATTCGAAGTATAGTTGCAATATTTCTTCAGATAATAAATCTAACCATACTTCAACTGCTAGAAAAATTGACATAGAATCCTTTCGCAGATTATCCAGATTTTGCAACTGTTGTCAGTTGTTTTTCTAAGTTAACAGCTTCATGATAAATGTCGATGTTTTCCAATATTTTTTTTAATGGATTTTTTCAAAATTTCCCACATTCTCTAAAGCTATTTCTCTATATTTGTGGTAATTGATTACAAATATTTTCATACATTCAGGATGAGAGTTCCACCTCATATCATTCGGGATTTGTGGCATTATGCCTTTTTCTTTAAGACAACCATGTGCTGAATGCATATTACAGAAGTACTTGTGAACTTCAAAAGTCTGTTTCACATTCTATTCAATATTTGATTTTCAAAGCAAAGTTTTTAGGTGAAGCAAATTAACAATTTATATTTTATGTTAAAAACTATTTTGGGAGAAATACTAACATTTTATTAATTTAAAAGAATATAATTTATACAATTTATAATTTGTAAAATAGCATTACGATTGTATATCTTAAATATAAGGAAACAATATATATATATATATAATACAGTATACAATAATATCACATATATTATATTTTTGAAAAAACCCATGTGGTTTGGTTAAAAAAAAATACGTGTTTTTGCGAACCCTACTTAGAAGTAGAATCCTACACAGGATCAGGTAACCCAATTTTAATAACACACAACCCAAGCCAGATTGCGTCGAGTCAGGTGCTGGTTAGTTTTTAAAAAATGACCCGAGATTGGTTTTAAAAAAACCTGACCGGATGTGTGGATCTGGTTGCTGCTAATTTTCTTCTTTGCAAGTTGAGTTTGCTATAATTGTTTCCGTTTTGAAATAAGTTTTAAGTGTTACATGTAAGTTCGGTTAATCTTATTTTTCAAAATGTCCAGAATATTGTTTCAAATAAATTATGATCCTGCATCGTGTTGGGAAATGTACTTTTACCTCAACTGGACTCTATTTGTGGTTTGAAATTGAGCTTTTTCTTTATTATGGTTGGCTTCGGGTTGGTTTAATTCTAATTGTTACAAGTTTGGATCAGTTTCATGTTAAGGTCTGTTACTTACACTTCGGGGTTGGGTTAGCTCGATCCTACAAAAGAAGGTGCTTTGTTGAGTTTGCTAGTTGAGTTTAAAACCTACAAAAAAAGGTCTAGTAGACTGTTTCAAATAAAAAAGTATGTATTTAAATATGAATGAATCTCTATATGTTTATTTTTCGATATAAAATGTAGAATTTTTATTAAATGATTGCAGACTATTTTTCCATAATTAAATTTTATTTTGGATGACTTTTCTCTGATTATGAGCTTCAGATCGGGTTGGATTGAATTATTTTGTGTTCATATCAGGTTTCAAGTTAACTTTAAATAAAGTTTGTTTGGTCGGGTTAGGTATAACTCGATCCGAATAGAACTCTAGTTCGGTGTAATGTTTAGCTGCCAATTTTCATGATGGAACCTTGGCTAATATATTTCACAAATGTTTTTGTCAATTCATGCATTTTTGGTATTTATTTGTAACTAGACTATTTTTAGTTACATGCGACATAAAAAAGAGAGTCAACCCGCCCTGAACACAAACTGCATTTAAAAGTTAGAATCAGGACTCCAGTTTCTATATGTTAGTATTATTTTAGGCACGTTGTCCTCAGTGGTTGGAGTTGAACTCATAACCAGGGGGCTTGTCATCCTTTGTCATTTCATACTCAAAATTATGTGGAAATTGTTTCATTTGTAGATTTGTCCCCCTCTAAAGGTTCCATGAGCAGTAAGAATGTTTCAAAAATAGCTTTTGTAAAGAGCTATCTTTTCACGTCATTTCTCAACAATATTTTTTGGCAAGTTGTGAAATGTATGTATGAAATAAAAATTATTCATCTCCTACTGTTCATCTCTCATTCTAATAAAGAAAATGAGCTCTCCACGGTTCTGGTTATGCGAAATCCGAACCCGGAAATTCTCTATCTATGCAACACCAAAACTGTGCCGAATGATTCACACACACACACACAAATAAAAAATTAGTTGACATGCAACCCATCAAAATAATTTTCATTGACCTCAGCCTGACCCGAACCCAAAGTAAAAAAAATAATCCATATTGTAATTCAATGATAGAAATGTAATCTGTATTTATAACTTCAGTATCCAGTTTATCTTTTAAGTAGAAATATCAATATATACTTATTAATATTCAAATAGAGTGAACTGAACCCTCCAGTAGTTGAGCAAATAAAGTCAGTGCTACGGGTTTTTTATTATATTTCCTTCCTTTTAAGTTTTAGAAGTAAACTAACATGATTGCTACAACCCTTAATGAATGTCCTATAATGGACAGAAATGAAATTCGCTGAAATTAAATAGTAACAAAATTTTAAATAGTCGAACCTCATTAACACGAAATTGAAGGGGCTGCGAATTTTTTTCGTGTTAGCCGTCAAATTAGTGGTGCCATTTATATTAGATAAAAAAACTAAATAAATAAGCTTACAAATATGTCCATGCTAAAATCATAAATTAATAAGAAATAGAAAATTTAATTAAGAAATAGATAATTAAAAAATAAAACAAATTGGTCATAATTTTAGGCAATATAATAAGTTTATTTACCTGCTAATCATTTTTTAAAATCCGTTATTGACTTTTGTTTAAATTTTTAAGGACTTTTTTTCTAGGAATGTATGGACCTCATCTAATTTGTCCAAAGCTCGGGAAGCATTCTCTTGTTCCATAAAGAAATGTTGTACAGTTTTTAATGCTGCTGTAGTTTCATTTAATGACACTGAGCTTTTCAGTTCTGTGTCGATTTCTTCATCCTCGTGTGAGATGTCGATGTTGTCATCTTTTTTTTTTTTCAGTTAATGAAGCAATTATTTCTTCATCTGTCGTCACGTCCGAAGTCGGCACATCTTCATCTATGCAAATATATTCGACAAACAGTGTCTGCGAAATAATTCCCCGTTTTTCGGCTTCTTCTATTAAATCACTCATCATTTCAGATTCTGTTTCATTAGTTTGTTCATTTATTTCATGCGTAAGTCCCGCGTGTCGGAAAATTTTTTCACAGTTCCAGTAGTGACACCGTTCCAGGGACTTCTTAGGTAAGTTATAGCTTATGTAAATTAACAGAAAATTCCGTTTTATTATCAAAACATTGAATCATTTTATGAACAATTTTTTTTCTGTATTGCACTTTTAAGCATCGGATAATTCCTTGGTCACAAGGCTGAAGTTTTGCTGTAGTGTTCGGAGGAAAAAAGCCACATTCAATTGCTTTTAATACTGGAACATCTTTATGAGCACTGCAATTGTCCAGCAATAAGCAGATTTTTCTCTTTTCTCGATAGAATTTTGAGTCCAGATCAAGTAACCATTTAGTAAAAATAACATTGTTTATCCATGCAGTTTTGCTGGAAGCGTAGCAAACTGGAAAAGTTTTAACTTTTTTTTATACAACGTGATTTCGCCGACTTGCTGATCACAAGTAATGGTAATTTTTCACTTCTGCCCATGTTGCAGCCGACCATTATCGTAATTCTTTGTTTGCTGAATTTTCCTCCAGTACATTTTTCTCCTTTTAAAGTAAGCGTTCGCGAGGGTCGTGCTTTGAAAAAAAGCCCCGTTTCATCGGCTTTAAAAATATCACGGGATGCATAATTTTTTTTAACATCTAACCATTTTCCTAATAAAAAAGACTGTATAGAATTCTCATCTACGGCAGATTCTTCTCCACATATCTTTTTGCAGACAATTCTATGACGCTCTTTAAATCTTGTCAGCCATTCGTTATAACATGTGAAATCGTTGTAACCGACAGCATCAGCAAAAGCCTTTGCTATCTCTTGAAAAACTGCACCAGTTAAAACAATGTTCTGGCTTCTTGCTTCTTTTATCCACCGTAAGAGAGCAATTTCAATTTCTTCATTTTTTCCTGTACGCATCCGTTTTCTTGCTGGTTCCGGCATAAGCCGCTTCAATCTTTTCACGATTCTTTAAAATTGTTGAGAGTGTGATATTGGGTTTTCCATACCTTCCGCAATTTCTGATTTTTTCAGAACTATATCGCTGACTTCATTTAAAATCTTTTGCTTTGTTTCTAAAGATACAGCTTGCTGTTTTCGACTCATCTTTCAAAGAATTCTACAGAGCAACTGCGAACAGAGTTTCAGTAGTCAGGTATAGAAGTAAGGATTGTCACTTCTTTCACTCGAAGGTATGGGATTTCGGAAACACAGTTTATGGTTTATGTCACTATCAATAGAGTCAAACAATTAATAGAACAATCCCTTTCAAAAAAGAATCTCCTTCACCCAAACATTCATTGTGGCCTCAGTGACGTCCGCATAAAGGACCAAACAGATAGCTAACAGATACGACTTCTAAAGATCAGAGGTCAAGAGCGAAAGCACCTGACAGTTCGGAAACCACTCCTTTCTATTAATCAACTACCCTTTCTTTTGTTCATCTCCCCTTCTATCTCCTTTCTTTTGTCGGCCCCACCAGTGGCTGAGGGGTTCTGCTCTCGAAGCTGGTAGACGAGGGGTGCTGGGTTCGAACCCAATCGCAACCGTCGGCCTAACCGTTTCGGAGTTTTCTTCGAAGCCGTGGATTTCCATGCATAAATACGGGTTAGGTTCCCTTAGAAAGACCCCCACGAAGGCATTCCCCCCAGGGCCTATATCCCAAGAGTAGATAATCGGCCGTCAAAATTCAACCAACCAACCAACCTTTCTTTTGTCGATGACCACAAAATGTAATTCGTTAAGAATAGGAGGACATATGATTGATTCTCATCTCAGGCATACTTGCTCAGGATGTGAATAAATCCAACTTAAGCGAAGGGAGAAAATGCGGAATATCAGAGGATAAAGAAAAGCACAGATTAGTCAAATATTTCACCATTATTTGAAACCCTTTTCCTCTTTGTCATTTTCAAACAGTGAGAAAAAATCCATTTTTAGTAAATAAGATGTGACATATAAGTTTGAAATGTCGAAAACTTCGCTTAAGAGAAAATGCTTTGATTTTCAAGCAAAAAAAAAATTTCGCCTTAAGCGGGATTTTGCGAGATTCTATTTCGTGTTAAACAAATCAATTTACATTGATTTTCAGACTTATCTGACGGGACCTCAGTATTATTTCGTGTTAAGCGAAATTTTGTGTTAATGAGGTTCGACTATAGTTTTTTTAATTGTCATTTTCCCAGTGGTTGATCAAATGAAGAAAATTAACTAAAAATCTAAAAATTAATCTTTTAAATGTCATCCTTGGGCTATGATTAACTATAATTTTTATAAAAAATATTAATTGAAATAAGTAATATGGAAGTAGATCATTTTAACTTATCGTAATTCTCTCCAACTAATCAAAAACTAAATATTTACACTTTCTAATTAAAAAAAAATCATAAAATGGCCTCTCTCAAGGCAGGCAGCTGACAACAATGTAATAATAGGTGCACTAACATTCAAACAAAAATATTATATCTAGTGTCATGTATACAACTCATTTCAGTCTGAAATGGCACAATATTTCTAAAATTTTATCAACTACTGTCAGGGTCACCTATATAGTTTTCAACATGAAAAAAATATTTTGGATTTTTTAAATTTTGGATTCTTTTGAAAATCTCGTCAACCCAAACCCAACCTGCAAGTGTTAAACCCCAGTTCGAATCCAAAACAACTGCAGTCAACCCGACTCACAATGAAAAAATAGAAAACTATTAAAGTGATTCGAGAGTTAGATACGTTTCAGGTAGAATCAGGTTATCTATTCCGATGCAGGATACTAGTGAGATTTGTGAGTGTATCAGTGTGTCTGTTGTTTACTGGAATGTACACAGACAAACAATTGCACGCATGTAGTCCTGCATCAAGTTTGGTGACACGATTTTATCCGAACACAAGCTATGGTTGGGGTCAGGTTAGGTTTTGACTCTTTTGTTTTGCTTGCATTCGATTTGACCCGATTTTTCAAAAGAAAGTTTCAGAATATTCTTTTAGATAAAAACTATATATTTGAATATTAATGAGTGTATATGTGTTCATTTATCTACATAAAACAAAAATTTAAACTAGAGATGTAATTATAGTTAACTTTTCCATAATTAGATTAAACTGTGGATTAGGTTAATTTTTAAAACAATTATTCAATTGGTAAATAAAGAATAATAGTAGAAATTTTCCAAGTGGGTGAAAAAAGTCCGGGCCAGGATTTGAATCAGGAATGTAGTGACTGAAGCCGCCAGTCCTCTTCTGACTGAGTTATCCCGGATGAATCTGGAGGATTAATTCACCCAACTAACCTTTAATGACCACAGCATTTGGTCTGATATCTGAATCAGCTCAACAGAATAAATCAGAGATTATTCTTTTGGAACTGCAGGAACCGCTGCATGTGTAACTATATCAGATTAATTTTTAACACAATTATTCAATTGGTAAATAAAGAATAATAGTAGAAATTTTCCAAGTGGGTGAAAAAAGTCCGGGCCAGGATTTGAATCAGGAATGTAGTGGCTGAAGCCGCCAGTCCTCTTCTGACTGAGTTATCCCGGATGAATCTGGAGGACTAATTCACCCAACTAACCTTTCATGACCACAGCATTTGGTCGATATCTGAATCAGCTCAACAGAATAAATCGGAGGTTATTCTTTTGGAACTGCAGGAACCGCTGCATGTGTAACTATATCAGATTAATTTTTAACACAATTATTCAATTGGTAAATAAATCATAATAGTTGAAAATTTCCAAGTGTGTGAAAAATGTCTGGGCCAGGATTTGAATCAGGAACATAGTGGCTGAAGCTCTACCAACTGAGCTATCGCGGTCGAATCTGAAAGAGACTAATATACTTAACACAACTTAACTTTTTATGATCACACCAACTGGCCTGAGATCTGAAGGCTATTTTTTTCCCAAAAAAACGCTGCATGTGTAATTATGGTAGATTCATTTTTAACACAATTATTCAATTGATAAATAAATTATGATAGTTGAAAATTTCCAAGTGAGTGAAAAAAGAGTGATCCCGTAAAATCCTCATAGATTTCACAAGTATTGCATTTTATTCGTAGATAAAATAAATTGATTTTCTGCAAGTTAGGATGGCAAGTTAATATTTAATTAAAAATGACATCATTTTCATAATTTTATTACTATCCATCATATAAAAGTGTGCTTGGTGTAAAATTCGATGTTTTTGGTTAAAACAGTTTGCTTTTAACACTTTCCAAGATAGTTAAAAAGTTCTTATGAATGAGATTTGTCAGACTACCTGTCCGTCTGTCTTTCCACACTCTAGGTGGTTTAAATATACTCATATTGCCATGTAATTGGTATATTATTGAAGTTTACCATAACATGTTCGGAATAGAAAATGAAGTGCTTAGCTTTTATAGTTCGTTTTTATTTTTTAAGTTATTACTGTAATGGAGGTATTTCTGTAAAGGGAAATTATTGGATTACAGTATCCTTTTGTTGCCATTTTCTGATAACAACTGAAAATTATTATTTTTTTTTAACTTAATGTACTCTCTGTACCAAGATTATCACCTACTGTAAAACTCTGTCAATAATTATCTTTGGTTTTGTTTTGTTATATAAATCAATTCAGTGATTTTTAGTTTACTTTTTATTTATGAAAATGCATTTTAAAGAATATTTGTGCAACTTATTTCTTCCACATTCACTTAATTAGTACCAAAAGGATGAAAGAATGCGGTACTCTTAATCCATGTGAAATAACATTTTTAGAATTTGGAGAAAATGATGTGTATTATTTCTGAAAGAATATGGAACTATTATAAACTGTATATTTCAGTATTCATGTTAATGTTACAAACAAATGAAAGCATATAAATCATTACTTATTGGATTCTGCTCTCGAAGCTCGAAGCTGGTGGACGGTAGGTGCTGGGTTCGAACCCAATCGCGCCCGTCGGCCTAATCGTTCAGTTTTCATGGTTTTCTTCGAACCTTGGATTTCCATGTGTAAATATAGGTTAGGTTCCCTTAAAAAGACCCCCACGGAGCGCACTCCCCCCTCGGGCTTATATCCCTCGAGTAGATAATTGGCCGTCAAAAATCAATTCAACTCATTATTTATTGGATTTGTTTTGACAAGTTTCTTAAATGAAAACATTGCTTTTTGCTGGGTTTAGGTACCAGTGTTTGATCATGACATCATATGCATACTTTTCTATAGATATTATTTAAGATTGTTCTCAAAGATCTTAAAAGTCGATGCAAATGACGTAAGTTTGGAAAAGACAACATGCCATTCTTAAAAATGAAATATGTTTTGTAGAAATGTATTAGTATCACTTCGGTAGCTTTTAAAGTCTTCATAGGAGGAAAAACTTCTGACAAATGACGTATTTTTTGAAAATAACGTAATTGAAATTGCACACTGATAATACTTAACATTTTACAAAAATTTAGAGTGCCTTTTTGAAGAGCAGTGATATATGCTCATCGTGCATGCTCAGATAGATCTGAAGTCTTTGTCTTAAACACTGCAAATCCACATTAGAGAAGTTGGTGATTCTCGCCTGGATAAATTTGCTTTCACGAGTTATACAAGCTAATAAAAATGTTCTACTAAAAAATGTTCGTGAATCCTTGCGAATATTGTGCCATTAATATGCCCAACCATCGGGGCAATCTAAATTGAATTTATTTTCATCACTGACAAGAACACTCAACCATTCATCTGACCAATTCCTGTGATTTCGGGTCCACTGAACACGTGTCTTTATTTCGCTTTGTAATCTTTGGCGAATGACGCATTTTGCGAAAAGCAAGAAATGTACTTGCTAGCAGTCGTAGATGGACCGTGGATATTGGTATTGAAACGTTTACTTTTATAGAAACTAGCCATACACACATGTTTTGGGTTGAAATTACTGTTAAAATTTCTCTGTCTTATCATTTAGTCGTTTTCTTTGGTCGTCTAGAACGAGATTTTGCTTCAGATTGTCACCTTTTGACAGAATTCGGTAAATACCAATCCTGCTGCATCCAGTTTTTCTTGAAATGTCCACAACTTTCCATCCACAAGCCGTTAAACGATAGATTTCCAAAATTTCCTTTTTGGAAAGCTGCACATTGCGAGGCATCTTTGCAATCAGTCGGAAACGGAAAGACAGATTCGATTTTATCTCAGGAAACTATTGCGTCACAAGTACATGACCTTGGAATATGCAAATTTTGGGCATCAGTACTTAAATTAGCTTTTAACACCGTTTGTCTATATATTTTTTGGGACAGCATGTTTTTGTTTTTAATTTTTTATATTAAATCTATGACTTCTAAAAGTTACTTGAGTATTTTATTACTTTTATTTCATCATTATATATTTTCATAATTTATTTCGTCTTTTTTACTTGTTTAGTAGCTCTTAAATCCAAAAAAATGGTTGTCTATAAACTTTTGGGACGCACTGTAGTACTTATAAAAATATTAAAAATTGATGTACACCTATGAGATGCACTATAAGATACTTACTATAGAATAGGATGTGCATTTAACTTTCATTTACTAGGATATATAAAAGAATTCAGTTACAATATTGTCTATGAGCAATAATTGTTTGAAATGCGTTTTTAATTGTTGTATGCATTATTAAATTTAACTAATTTTTAGGGATGCACCGAATATTCGGTATGTATTCGGTATTCGGCGTAATTACCGAATATTCGGTTAGACCAAATGTCAAACTAGTCGGTTGGCCGAAAATCAAACTATTTGGTCTGCTGAATATTCGGTTTGGCCAAATATCAAAATATTCATCCGAACCGAATACTTAAAAACCCCTTTTAAAACATATTTCTAAAAGACTTACACAACTTCTACTTTTAATTAACAACTTATAAAGATATCCAAAAGAATTAGATAAAGAGAAACATATTTAAATTAAAAAAAAAAATGCTTTTACATTATTTATTTGGTGGTTGTAAAATATCACTTAAGGAAATTAACCATTAATGAGGATTTGCATAGCAATTAATGACGTACAATTGCAAGTTTCTGAACATTGTCTAGTAAATAATCTGTTTCTTGCTTTTTCACAAAAATGGGGTGTTTCTAAACAAAGTAGAAAAACGTTCAGAGTTTCGATAATAGACATCAAGATATACAATTTTTGTCCAGGAAATCATAATCACAATCCACTTATTCAGTCATAAATATAGTGTATCTTATCTCATTCGTGGTCAAACTTGGATTGTCGTTTGTTACTTTAACACTAATGAAGATATCATACCTATATTGCTTTAATTTCGTGAAATATTATATCATGATGAGAAGTGCTGGAAATTGCCACCATTCATATCTAAACAACTATGAGTTAGACATTCCTTTATTCAGAATGCAGTTGAAAGTATTTATGGGAGATTCTCAAAAGGTGGGATCATTAAACGTTAACTAATGTAATTTTTAAAATTTTCAAATTTAAGGCCAATTTTTTGTAATAGTATAGTATTTTGTCTATAAATATAATATATAAATATTTTTAATAGTATGTCAACAAAATTATACACAAACATTAAAAGATAGCAACTATTCTGGAAAATTAATTATTAAAGCATTTAATTAGCAGTTGTGTACGTTACAAATTTTGGACATTTTTTTCACATGTACGTTACAGATTTTGGATGTTGCTCTTAGTATTTAAAAAATTCTTAAGACTAAGAATGTAGTAAATGTGTCTGTATACATATATATATGTATAATTAACTTTTTGTTATCCATTAATAATAATAATAAAATCAAATGCTTTGTTACGTACGTTACTTTCGGACATAACAAAATACAGAAAAATTCTTTATAGAAAAGTCCTTCTATCTTCAAAAAAGCAATAAATCAGCCTGCCATCTCTTAACGAAGTTATCAAAAAGTCATCCGTTTCCTTTATGCATTCGTTGTTTACCATTAGAACCACCTGGAAAAAAGTTAAAACTATTTTTTTTGGTGTTACATTGAAGCAGTTAACTTTATGAATGTTTGAAATTGCCTTCTTTAGCATAAAATAATAAAATTTTAAGATATTTATACAAAGCTTTTACAATAAATTATGTCATTTTCTGTCTCTAAATAGAATTAAAAAACTCAAGTGTAAAAAAAAAAAAAGTCAATGATAATTAAAGTTATGTTTGAAAGGCTTAAATTTATGACGTGTGTCCAGTGCCCACCTTTGGAGAATCGCCCTTATACCGGGTTACTGGCCAAAATTCAGACATTTCCAATGATATTATCGCATTTAATACTAGTAAAATTAATATGAAACAAATCTCTAAAATACCTTCATTATTGATAAAGGTGTGAATGAAAATTCAGATTCAACTTGTAATTACACACTTGACACTTAGTATTTTGATTGAATGTATTATATTCTTGATGGAATAAATGGATTGCGATGTTTCTGATTTAAAAAAATTGTCTTGACCATATTATCTCCGTTAAAAGTTTGTTGTACGATTTTAGGGACAACCTGTATGTTCAGAATCTCTGAAAATGACTGCAAACTCAAGACACTGATCTAGGATTCATTTAAAAACTTCCATGCTAAATCGAATGCAATAGAAAAGTTATTCTTGCTTAGTTGCCACCTTTTAAATAGATTGTATTATTTATTTATTTATTTTTACTTTAATCTTCTCCTGACAAATAAACAGTATATGAATCTGTACAGTTTTTTTTTTTCAATTTGTTTTTCACAATTTCTCTTTGATTTTAAAATGTTTGTTTTAGAATATAAGAAAATGTTTATTTGAGCAAAAGCTATGAGATTTAAAATTTTATTTATTAAAAGAGTTTTATAAGTATCATCTTCTTATATAACGCTAAGTAGATCTTTTCCAGTATAAAGTTTACTTGTAAAAAGTTTTTTTTTTATCACATACAAGTTTTAGTATTAAATATGTAAAATTGTATTAAAATTTAACATGTTAATGCCTTTAAACTTTCAAATATAAAATTATTCTGCCAGCCGAATATTCGGTATTAGGCCGAATTGTTACTATTTGTCTCGCCGAATATTCGGTTCACTTATAGGCCGAATGTTCGGCATTCGGCCAAAATCACTATTCGATGCATCCCTACTAATTTTTTATATATTATTTGGTACGTATAATTTTTATAGCTCATGTACAAGTTTCAGAAAATAATTCAGATATTTTCCTTCTGTTGATGGTAATTTTCGAAATTGTGGTTATAAATGTGTTATGTGTTTTCAAATTACTTACTAGACATTACATTTCACTAGTGAGGGGCGATAACGAGATGTTTTTCTCGATTTTCTCGATTGTATGGACATCTCGATATTTTTCGATTGTGTAAATTTTTTCTCGATGACTACAGTTTGCAAATTTCTTTTATAAATCATATATTATGTATTATATACGTCATACATTTATCAAGAATCGTCTGCGGGTGAACTGGAATGAGTCGATGTTAATAAAGACTAGGTGACTATGACCGCTAGCGGGCCTCTCCTTTAATCGGGGCCCCTAATTTATACGTAATCTTGTAATATGAAATCACGAACCGATTACCCGCTATATACGGCACTGATATATGATAGCAGGCGGGTGTGGTGTGCACGCACTACAAAATCTTGTAAAAAATATAATATCGAAACGAATGAACCTCGGACCAGATCTCTTGGGGGAGGGGTCAAAGCGAGCGGAGGGGCACAGCAGCTGCATAATATGATTAAGTCGTCACAGGTCTTTAGGCCTTTCCAACCATATGTCACATGAGAAGTCTGGATCTGAATTTATAAAAATGCCCTCCCCGTGGGGGCAAAGGGGGGAGGGATGCGGGAGGTGGATAACATGAGTAAGTGGTCATAAGCCTTTCCAACAATATGTCACATGAGGACTCTCGGCTAAATTTAGAAAAACACCCCCATGGGGGAAATGTGAGGGGGGCTGTCACCGGAGGTGCATTACATCAATAAGTAGTCACAGACCTTTCCAACGATATCTCACATGTGGGGTCTTGGCTAAATTTTTAAAAGTGTCCACCGAGGGGGGTGTAAAATGGGGGGATGGACACCGGAGGAGCATAACATCAATAAGTAGTCACAGACCTTTCCAACGATATCTCACATGAGGGGTCTTGGCTAAATTTGAAAAAGTGTCCCCCGGGAGGGGCAAATTGGGGGAGACTGTCACCGGAGGTGCATAACATCAATAAATAGTCACAGACCTTTCCAACGATATCTCACGTGAGGGGTCTTGGCTAAATTTGATTAATGTGCCCCCAGGGGCGGGCAAAGTGGTGGTGGGGACACCGTAGGTACATAACATCAATAAGTAGTCACAGACCTTTCCAACGATATCTCACACGAGGGGTCTTGACTAAATTTGAAAAGTGTCCCCGGGGGAGCAAAGAGTGGGGGGGGGGGACTGTCACCGGAAGTGCATAACATCAATAAGTAGTCACAGACCTTTTCAACGATATCTCACAAGAGTGGTATTGACTAAATTTTTTAAAGTGTCCTCCGGGGGGGCAAAGTGGGGGGGGCGGCCACCGGAAGTGCATAGCATCAATAAGTAGTCACGAACCTTTCCAACGATATGTCACATGAGGGGTCTTGGCTAAATTTGGAAAAGTGTCCTGAAATTTCATATATTATAAATAATATTTAGCGAAGGGCTCCATAAAAATATCCGATCTAAAATGATAAAAACGGAAAAAACTACTCTCGCAGTGGGGGCCAAATTGGGGAGGGGAGGAAGAAAGTCTCATAATATGAAAGAGTCATCCGAGAGCTTACCGATGACATATCACATGACTGGTCCAAAAAAAGTTTGAAAATTGCTCCCCCTCCCTCCCCCTGTGGGCCCACTCTTTTGGCCCGGAATTCACACAGCCGCCACTTTAAAATTTTTATGTTCAATAAATAATATTTACCGGAAGACTGCATAAAAAACCCACATCTAAAGTGATATTAAAATTTATTATAGAAATCGGCTACGGTTTTAAAAATTTGTTCGCCCCTTCCCCATCCCCCTTTGGGCGAAGAAAGTTTCATAGTATGAAAGAGTGGTCAAAGGGCTTTTCGATTATATGCCACAGGAAGGGTTTGGTAAAATTTTTAAAATTGCACCCCGCATGAGTCCACTCCCACGTCCTCCTCCCTCGAAATCACCCGACCCACCTTCCTCTTTGAAATTTTTATATTTAATAAATAACTTTTATCTAGGTATAGGTATGTTTTTTTATTTTATATTTTTAGGTATGTGACATCTTGGTAGGGCTAAAATAAGAGAAACTTTGAAAATTAGGGCTTCATTTCACAGCTCATTGTCATGCCTCTTTCTCTATCTCGTCCCTTGGTACTCTCGATAAATTTTCTTACTTTTCTTCTCTGCCGAGGACGAGAGAAATCCTCGAAAAGCTTCTCATAGCGAAATGTTGAAAAGCGCGAGAGAAATCCTTTCATTGGGAGATTTCGAAAAGGACGAGAGAAACCAGCGAGAAGCTTCCCATCGGGAAAGGTTGAAAAGGGCGAGAAAAACTCTCGAGAGACATCCCGAAAGGATTAAAACCGCGAGAGAACCAACCATCGAGCAGCTTCCCATCTAGAAACGTCGAAATGCTGGAAAAATCATCAAGATGAGATTTGCCGAAATGCGAGACGGAAATGAAGCTTTCAGAGTCAAACTTACCGCATTTCTGGTTTAAGTCATAATTTCTCAAAGGAGTCCATCTGCTTATCCGATCTCTTTTTAGTTCACAGGCTATCTAAGCCTGAGAGCTAATGTACCCGTCGGTTCTGTGTGTATGCATGTACGTATGTATGTACGTAACGCGATAACTCTTGATTAAAATGTACGATTTGCTTCAATTTTTTTATGTTCATTCTGATAAGGCTTTTCGCTGATTAGTTTTGACGGTTCATTGGTTAAGGATAAAGGGAGAGAAGGGGGGCTGGTCCCCCCCCCCCTCCTGAATTTAGATAAATTGGTTTTTCATGCAGAATTATTCGATTTGCTCCAAATTTCGTATACCGGTTTATTATGTTAAGGAGCTTCCCTGATTAAACTTGGAGGTTCATTAGTTAAGTATGAAGGGGGGGAAAGGTGGTAGACCCCCTCCTTAATTTAGATAAATGGGTTTTTCATGCAGAATTATTCGATTTGCTCCAAATTTGGTATACCGGTTCATTATGTTAAGAAGTTGCCTTGATTAGATTTGGAGGTTTACGGGTTAAGTATAAAGGGGGAGAAGGGGGCTGGACCCCCCCCCCCTTAATTTAGATAAATGGGCTTTTCATGCAGAATTATTCGCTTTGCTCCAAATTTGGGATACCGGTTTATTATGTTAAGAAGCTGCCTTGATTAGATTTGGAGGTTTATGGATTAAGTATAAAGGGGAGGGGCTAGTCTCCCCCTTAATTTAGATAAAAGGGTTTTTCATGCAGAATTATTCGATTTGCTTCAAATTTAATATACCGATTTATTCCGATATGGCGCTTCCTTCATTAGATTTGGAGGTTCATTGATTAAGTATACAAGGGCGAAAAGGGGGCAAGTCCACTCCCCTTAATTTAAGATAAATGGATTTTCATGGAGAATTATTCAATTTACTTTAATTTTTTTTTTCTATGTTGGTTCTGATAAGGAGCTTTCCTGATTAGATTTGGAGGTTCATTAGTTAAGTATAAAAGGATTAAAGGGGTTAGACCACCCTTAATTTAGCGATATGTTTCTTTTTTTCATGCAGAATTATCCGATTTGCTTCAAATTTGATATACTGATTTATTATAGTTAAGGAGTTTCCCTGATTAGATTTGGAGGTTCATTGGTTAAGTATAAAAGGGGCAAACGGGGGATATTTCCCTTCATTTATTTTTTGAAGGACATTATTCTTTGAAATAAGAGTATAATACAGTAGACTCCCTCAAATCCGCACAGCTTGGGACCAGAGGTTGTGCGGATTTTAGAATTTTGCGGATTTCTGGTCATTGATTTGTTTACATTTTTGAAACATTAATTTCATTGGTAGTTAAGCAAGGGAAATTATAATGAATGCTTACAATAAAGTGAAACATTCAAAAAAGTAAAATAATAAAATAATTTATTAGTTTAAAGGTAAGTAAATAATAAAATTAAAAAAAAAAATATTAAATTATTACGAATGAAATCGATTAAATTCGATTCCAAAAGTCCTATGCTGCCATCTAGTGATAGCAAGGAGAACAGTGTTAATGGTATTATCAGTATATATAGCTTATTGCACTCACTGTAACTTTTTTCATTGTTATTTAGAGTCTTGAATGCTTTTCTTATACTGCTTTGTATGTATTGTGTAGCAATATATTTTGTTTCCTTTCCCCAGGCAGTTTAATTAATCTTACTTTTAAACATCTCTTATTTATTTAATCTAACCTTGTCTGTTTTAAATTTACTGGTTTCATTTCCCATTTTCAGTTTCAGCACTGTTTTCATTTCAGCACGCGATGTTTAGTAAATTGCATTTTGCGATCCTCTTTGCGCCGTTTTAGCGAGGTCGTCTCGCTCCTGTCTTTTCTTGGCGCGCTCTCACCTTTTTACGGCAACCCTTTAGCTGCCGCGCGCGAGTTTAAAAGCGTTCTCTCTCTCTCTCCTAGCAGGCAGCCTTAGTGCAGTTACTGGTATACAGTAAAACGATTTAGCTCGCCGCGCATTCCGCGGGCCTCGTGCCCCGAATGTGCCGGTAATGTCGGAAGTCAATGCCGTAGTTTTGCTAGAGAATATTTTTATAACGAAGCTAAGTCTCCTTTCCTAAGGACCTCTTCTTAGTGTTTTATTCAACTAGTTTTAGCGTATATCCACATGAATTATTAAGAAGATCCTTTGTGAAAATCAAGACTGATTTCTAGCCTCACAGATGCTTCATGATCATCGGATGCCGAGCAGTGGACCCCACCTTTCACCAGCATACCTTTTACTGAAAGAATAAAAGTCTTCCTTGTTTAAAATATATGCAAGTGTTAGTTTTTCATTGCAAGAGTGGAGGTACTGTATTTTATTTCCTTTTTCTTCTCAGCTTGATCACCCACTAGGATCGGGTTATTAGTGTACATTCACAGCGCATATGTAAATGATTAATCGAGGCAACTGGACGATCGCGTTTTATTCTAATGAATCCACTTCTAGTATGCAAAAGACAGTAGTGAACCCTTTTTTAGAAATATTATAAGCACCCATTAGAACAACAATTATTACTTCTTAATAAATGGTGCTAGTGCCAGGTGCATAGATAGTGCATTTGAGTGATCGAGCAGAAATATAGAAGCATAAGTTTTTCAATGACTTTTTATGTATATAACAAATTTTACTGATTAATCGTATTTACTCCAGCTTTTTCTTTTACTGATTTTCATTTTTACAAGTGTATTTTAATGGATGCATTCGGATTTATGTCTTATAGCGATTGCATCATCATTTTGTTCGGCGACCACGTGCTCCAGTTGGCGGTTTTTTTTTTCCTCTTCAAAAAAAGAATTTCGAACAATAGTTTAAGTAAAAAGAATAAATAAAATAATAATGTGGCAGTTTTGTGAAAATATAGAAATAAATAGATGAGAATAATTGCTGAATAAAATGAAATATTATACACGTGTAGTATTTGTTCTAAGTTCAATTTTTTTTCTTTCAAATATTCAATTGCAATGAAAATTTTAGTGAATATGAGAAAATATGATGTCTCTTACGACATTTATAACGCTTTTTTCAAGATTTAATAGTTCAAATGATGGATGTTAATAGATAGAAATGCAATACAAGATTATGCCTTATTTTAGCACGTTGTGCTCTCTCAAGATGTGATATAACAGTTTTACATTTTAAATAATTTTTTGCCTCAATTAAGAAGATTTTGTTTTTTTAAAGAAAATTTTAATAGTGTTGCTTTGTATTGTGTAATGTGGAGGATTGACAAAATTCAAGTGTTTTAAAGCTATTTTAGAGAGCAGTCAAGTCTTGTCACAGCATTCAGTGCAATGTTTTATTTTTCATGAAGTTAAGTATTAAATACAATTATTTCTCAAGATTTTTTTTTAAGAATGCTTACAAAAGCAGATATAAAAGTAGAAGAATTCAAGATTGCATCAAAATTCACATATATATATTAGGTGTCCATTTCATATGGAATTTTTATCTTCATGTTTAGCACTATTGGGCTTATGTGCGGCATGAAAATTTTTTTCTTGCATTATAAGGGTACGTGCAAGAATTCTTCCATTACAATAGAAAATTAGAGTGCTGTATTTTAATACAGAATTTGTGTGGTCTGCGTAGTCAGCCATTATACGATGCAGTTTGTTTTCTTCAAAACATGTCCATGTTTATAGCAAAATTTTAAATAGTCAATTTTTATTTTAAGGAATGGTATAAATAATTTCAAGTTTTTTTATATTTTGTGTCAATGTTGAAATTGTATTTCAAAAAGCTGTATTTTCTTATACAGATATATAGTGTGTGTATGGAACCATTATGACACAGATTTAATTACTTGGATGTTTTATCCCTGTTTATAAAAGTTAAATAGTGATTACTAGTTTGTGAAAACAGAAGAATACCAGTTTAGTGAAATGCCTTTACAGCAGTGTATCATGTCATGTGGAACAGTATCCAGTTCTTTTTTTTTTCTTTACGAAACCATACAATAAAAAGTTGACTCTACAGTGTTATAATTTCATTAGCATATTCAAGTGTTTTCATCATTTTTTTCTACTCATCAGTGTTATGTCACCATGCTATTTCATACTGTTCGCAAAATCAACATTTCAGAGAAGACATAGAATTGTGAAAAATTCAAGTATTTTATAAATAGTTTGTTGTGTGATAAAATACAGAACAATATTAATAGAATGAAACTGTTGTGACTTTTACGTCCAGTGTTTAGTTTATCTTCACAGCATGAACTCTTTCAAGCAGAACAGAACATTTTTTCTTCAGCATAAAATCTTACATGCAGTGATACTATCTTCTGATACCAGCATATTTTTTACAGCTACGAGATTAGGACATCTGTCTTATAATTTTTAAATAATCCTGTTGTTTTTTTTTTCAACTTATGTTGACATAGTTAAAGATGCTGTTCAATACATCCAACATCTGCAGCCAGATGGTGAATTTTTTGTCATAGTATTTCTTTTAAATTAATTTATGTTCTGAACTTTTTCAGTTTTTTTAATATATATGTATACATTGTTGTTTTATGTTTATAATGCATTTTTTTCAACAGGTTCTAGTGGTGACTTTGTCACATTTCAACTATAGTGTATTGTTATAAGATTCAAATGCATTTTTAAACTTAGCAATAATTGTTTTTAAATTTTTTTACAATATTCCAGTGGTGACTATAGTGGTCACACCGTTTTCCAAAAATTGTAGTGAAATGCAATTTTTTTGGGCATATTTTAAAAATTTTGACTCTTTTTCAAGATTGCACTTTTTTCAATTACTAGTGGTGACTTTGTGTCACATTTTGAAGTACAAAAAGAAAAAGAATAAAATGAAAATTTTTTTGTACGTTATATTTTGACTTTTTTTCAAAAAGTTAACCTTTTTTCCATTAATGTTTTAGTGGTGACTTCGTGTCACAGTGTTAGTTATTTTGTAGGCTGTAAAATTTTTTAATGCATTTTTGGTATCATTCTCAATTTTTAAGATTCAATTTCTAGCAACATTCCAGTGGTGACTTCATGTCACAATGTAGTCGTTAGATTAATATTTCATGAAACATGTTTGTTTCACATTTCCACTTTCTTTACATTTCTTAAAATTTTACAATAGTTTACGGATATCAATCATTTTTTCTCAACCATTCTTTGCGAATGACACTGTCATTTTTTTATGTATCATGTCAATGATACTTATAGACATAATAGAATGCTTTGAGTATTGTAATAATATTTTAGAATTTTTTTACCAGTGTTTGTCTGTTGACAAAATTTTAGTGAATTTTCGAAACCTTTTGAATTTTCAAAATTTTCTTGATTTTTTTTCAAAAAAAAAAAGGAAAAGTTTTAATTTTTCTTTTATGTGTCTATGTTCTTCTCATGTTATGTTATGTTTTTTCTCCAGAATGTACTTACAAGAAAGTATTCAAATTTGTGTTTTTAAAAAAAAAAAGATATACTTACATTTTACAAATTTTTTCAGAATAGTAACATGCTAGCAAAATCTCAAGAGATGTAAACAAAAGTAAAAATATTCTATGTGAATATTTATTTTCATGTAAACATACATGTTTACAAAATCTTTTTAGTCTACCAATTTTTACCATGGTTTAATAAATTGTGTACGTACATATTGTTTCAATTTGTGAGCTCACACACACCTTTTTACTTTTGATTATCACTTTTTGGTGTTAAATTTTATTGCTATAGCAGTGTGTTTATATTTGTATGTGTTTAAAAATTTTTCGATAGGAAGTATGCTCTTAGGGTTATGCAGTTTTGCCCATGTTGTGAGTAGTCTTTTTCATGTGATTAGTACTATGTGTATAATGTTTTGACCTTTCCTATTTTTTGTGGTACCACTCCCCCCTTTTCTTTCTTTTAACTTAAAATAATGTATTTTTTTTATATAGGTTTAATAAGGTATAACTGTAATATTTCTCAACATTTGTGTACATGTACTAATTGTTTTCAAAGCTACCCGCCTGTAGGGTAACGTCTGTTCCCCATGTAGTCCTGATGGCATCTGATGATCTCCGGTATTCTCTCAACTTCAATTTTTCTTTTCGGGTTTGTTGTTTACCTTGTTTTGGGTAAGTTCTTTTTCAGTCATTTCATTTAATTGTTTTTCCATTTAATTGCTTGTCTCCTCTAGTTCAATATCAGTCACTTTTAGTCATTTTGTTCATTTTTGCATCTTGTTTGGAATTCTTAGTGTGAAGAAATCAACTTTATTTCTGCAATAAAGCATTGGAGTTTCAGACCTTGCTTCAGCTCTTATACCTATGGACTAAAAGTTCTTTTTCAACGTTTGTTGGTGTGTAATATATTGTGTAACAATATATTTTGTTTCCTTTCCCCAGGCAGTTTAATTAATCTTACTTTTAAACATCTCTTATTTATTTAATCTAACCTTTTCTGTTTTAAATTTACTGGTTTCATTTCCCATTTTCAGTTTCAGCACTGTTTTCATTTCAGCACGCGATGTTTAGTAAATTGCATTTTGCGATCCTCTTTGCGCCGTTTTAGCGAGGTCGTCTCGCTCCTGTCTTTTCTTGGCGCGCTCTCACCTTTTTACGGCAACCCTTTAGCTGCCGCGCGCGAGTTTAAAAGCGTTCTCTCTCTCTCTCCTAGCAGGCAGCCTTAGTGCAGTTACTGGTATAGGTTGGTTGGTTGGTTGTATTTATGTCGGCCAATTATCTGCACGTGGGATATAGGCCCTACCCTAGTAGCAGCGACTGGTCGCATTTTGCTAGGCCTTTCATCAATTCCTCGAAAGTTGCTCGAGAAATAATACACGTATATCATTGCGAGCAACATATGAGAACCGGTTTTGATGAGGCTATATTTCATCAACTAAAGCTAACACTGTGAGCTCATTTGCCGATGAAAACGTGCTGATTGGTAACTCACCAACGACATATAACTGCCCAATATCGAAACACGGTGAAATAAGGGCGAAATCACAGTTTTTCTGGAAGCGCAAATCTGATTGGTTGAAAGACGAAGGCTGCGCGAAGTCCCGGATGAAGTCGGTGTTGTTGTTTTGATGAACTCTCCAGCGAGGAAGGAGGAAGCGGACGCCATTGCTACGGCGATAGCGTGAGCTCCTTGGAAGTTGAAAAAATACTTTTTCTCGGAAATATGTAAGTACCTATTTCATTCATTCTGATGTTATTACTTTTTTCACAAATAAATGTTGTGAAAATATTATACAGACTTGCCAATATTTCTGATTTTCCACGTTTTCCTGTGCCCTTGAGTTTCATACACATTTTTTAATAGCTTGAAATTTTTATTATCATATCGGTAATTTGTCTCGAATAATAATGAAGTTCTTCATTATTGTTTCGTAATTAAACTGGTACAGAACGTGATTACATTTTTAAAATAATGTTTTTACTGGAAAAAATAAAAACCCGAATTCTGAAATAAAATCCGATTTTTGGGTCTCGGAGATTGGCAAGTCTGTATGTATAGTATGTTGTTTCTGGTTGCTGTATGTATAAATCCTTTTACATTTTCTGATCGAATAAAGAGAAAAAATATTTTAAAATAAGCAAAAAAAAAAAAAAAAAAGTACCAATCATTCTGGCAACCATAATGCTTTAATATTATTAAGTCAGGATTTAAGAAAAACAAAACCCCCTTTTAACACCTTTTTTTCAATAACACCCAAAATAACCCCTACAGCTGCGATTTTCAAAAAGAAACAGGCAGAGGAGGGAGGGGGGGATGATATTAAAATCCAAAAAAGTTCATAAAATACTCTATCACTTAAGATAAAAAAAATTTTGGCAGGGTTCGCAAATATCAAAATAGTCAAATACTTAGTGCTGATTATAAATATTTTAAGATTTTTGTGTTAAAGGAAAAAAATGATTAATTGCTGTCAAAGCTTAATATATATATATATATATATATATATATTTTTTTTTTTAAACTGAAAAAGGGTTATTTTGTATACTTAAAAGTAGGTGTGTGTACATTTTTCTTATACAGAAAGTAAAATTATTACAGTGCAGATAATGTATGATTTTTTTTTTTAATTTGTCTATTTTCTGTGTTTTAAAATGTGTATTTTTGCTTTATTTTGATTGTCGCCATTTTAAAATGCACACTTTTGCGTGTTGTCTCCTAGAGTTTGGTAATCTGGGAGACAAAACGAAAAAACATGTCGATTTTGTGAATTGGTTTGGAAATGCACCAAGAAGGGAGGATCAAAGTTTAGTTAAAATATTTTTGTTGGTTTTCAAGGGGGGGGGGGGTCATGACCTCTGTCACCTCCCCCTTGGATCCGCCATTCTAAATTACGTAGTTCAGTATTACATATTTTATGATTTCATATTTTTAATTTTAAAATAAGTCGGATATTAGAAAATTAGTAAAATTATCTTTCTAAATATACTTTGCAGAAGAGGGGGGGGGGGGGTTGCCCCGCCCGTTCCATGTTTGCACCCAGTGCAAAAAAGTCTAGTTTCGTTCCTGATCCAAGAGGGGATGATGACCCCCCTCCCCCTGAACAAAATAAAAATGCTAAAATTTATTTAAAAAATGAAATAATTTTTAATTTTTTTTAAATTTTAATGTTATTTTATTAAGTATTAAAGGAAAAAAATGATTAATTGCTGTCAAAGCTTAATATATATATACTTTTTAAACTAAAAAATGGTTGTTTTGTAGTATATAACCTTTACCGGTGCAGAGTAATTCTGTTCATAAACCGATGCAATAATGGACTGACACCCAAATTTATTAGAAAATACGAACTTGCTTATTTTCACGTACATTATAATAGGAAAATTTTAATTAAATATTCTTGATGCCATTTGTCAGTTTTGGAATTAAATTTAGGTGTCCTTTTTTAAGGACGCCACCCTCGAAATTGTTAAAAGTAGGCGTGTGTACATTTTTCTTGTACAGAAAGTAAAATTATTAGTACAAGACTCATAATGTGCGATTTTTTTTTTTTTAAATTTTTGTATTTCCTGTGTTTTAAAATATGTATTTTTGCTTTATTTTTATTGTCGCCATCTTAAAGTGAACATTTTTGCGTGATGTCTCCTAGAGTTTGGAAATTCTGGGAGACAAAACGCAAAAACGTGCCGATTTGTTGATTTTTTGGGGAAAACACTAAGAAGGGGATCAAAGTGCAGTTTAATTTGGGTACTCTAACTCAGTAGCAGAACGGCACCAGGCACTGCATTTTTTTATGCCTGGTAAACAATGGCGGATCCAAGAGGGGGGGATAATGACACCCCCCCCCCTGAACAACAGAAAAATGCAAAAAATTATTTAAAAAGTGAAATATATTTTTAACTAGTTTTGAATTTTAATGTTATTTAATTATGTATTAAAAGAAAAAAAGGATTAATTGCTGTCAAGTCAAAGCTTAACATATATATATATATTTTTTTAACTGTAAAAGGGTTGTTTTGTATTTAAAAGTAGGTGTTTGTAGTACAAACTGTACATTTTTCTTGTATAGAAAATAAAATTATTACAGGGCGGATAATGATTTTTTTTTTTTCAAAATTTGTGTATTTTCTGTGTTTTAAAATATGTATTTTTGCTTTATTTTGATTGTCGCCATCTTAAAATGCATACTTTTGTGTGGTGTCTCCTAGAGTTTGAAAATCTGGGAGACAAAACGCAAAAACATGCCAATTTGGGGATTTTTTTTTTTTTTTTGAAACAGACCAAGAAGGGGATTAAAGTAGAGTATTTTTGTTGGTGTTCATGACCCCCCCCCCCCTCTAACGCCAGTCATCTCCCCCTTGTATCTGCCATTGTAGATTACGTAGTTCAGTATTACATATTTTATGATTACATATTTTAAATTTTAAAGTAAGTCTAATATTAGAAAATTAGTGAAATTCTCTTTCTAAATATACTTTGCAGAAGAGGGAGGGGGGGGGGGAAATCCATGTTTGCCCCGGGTGCAAAAAAGGCTAGTTTCGGCCCTGATCCAAGAGGGGGGTAATCCCCCCCCCCTTGAACAATAGAAAAATGCTAAAAATTATTTAAAAAATGAAATATATTTTATATTCTTTTTGAATTTTAATGTTATTTAATTACTATGTATTAAAGGAAAAAAAATGATTAATTGCAGTCAAAGCTTAATATATACAGTAGACTCCCTCAAATCTGCAAACCTAAAATCCACACATCATTAGAGATGTAAACAATGAATGTTT
Organism: Maratus speciosus; assembly: GCA_963932465.1. Lineage (NCBI taxonomy): Eukaryota > Metazoa > Arthropoda > Arachnida > Araneae > Salticidae > Maratus > Maratus speciosus. The sequence goes on along the minus strand of OZ010797.1, from coordinate 139,326,488 downwards.
TAGTTCAGATGCCAGAACACAATTACAGAATTTTTTAGTTTTATATAATTATTCTGCATGTATTTTAATATGTAATTATAGATAATATGACTGAACTCATGGTTTTTCATGAAATAAGTATAAATTTATTTCTGGTAAAAATCAAGATATTGCCAATAACATTGGTAATAATCACAATCTTTTTACTAAATATATATATGTATCAATCAAACTTTTTTGCATATTAAATCTGACTAAAACTTAAATAAACTTCCTTACTTTGATTTTTATGTGAAATTATTAACATGGTACCTTTAAGAGGAAAGTTTCATTCAATAATTCATCTTTATTATGCATATTTAATTATACATTAATTTTTAATAATTTAACTTTATTTTTATTTAAAAATATTAATAATTTTTTAAATTATCTTACTGTTTATTATTTTAGTTTAATACTTTAATACTTTACTATTTTAATATTTTTGCTATATTGCAAGCATTCATATAATTTCGATTACATCATTAGCTACATTCAAATTACTGTTTTAAAAATGTAAACAAAACAATAACCAGAAATCTGCAAAATTATAAAATCCGCACAACCTCTGGTCCCAAGCTGTGCGGATTTGAGGGAGTCTACTGTATATATTTTTTAACTAAAAAAGTGTTGTTTTGTATTTAAAAGTAGGTGTGTATACATTTTTCTTGTACAGAAAATAAAATGATTACCAGGCGGATAATGTAGGATTTTTTTTTTTTTTTTTTCAAAATTTGTGTATTTTCTGTGTTTTAAAATATGTATTTTTGCTTTATTTTTATTGTTGCCATCTTTAAATGCATGCTTTTGCATGATGTCTCCTAGAGTTTGGGATTCTAAGAGACAAAATGCAAAAACGGGCCAATTTGGCGATTTTTTTGGAAATGCACCGAGAAGGGGATCAAAGTGCAGTTTCATTAGGGTACTCTGCAACTCAGTAGCAGAACGGTAGCAGGTACTGCATTTTTTTTTTGTGCCTGGTAAACAATGGTGGATCCAAGAGGTGGGTCATGAGCATGACCCCCCACCCCCCTATCACCTGAACAACAGAATAATTCTAAACATTATTTAAAAAATGAAATAATTTTAAATTCTTTTTGAATTTTAATGTTATTTAATTATGTATTAAGGGGAAAAAATGATTAATTTCTGTCAAAGCTTAATATTATATGTACTTTTTAAACTGAAAAAGTGTTGTTTTGTATTTAAAAGTAGGTGTGTGTACTATATTTTTCTTGTACAGGTAGTAAAATTATTAACGAGCGGATAATGTATGATTTTTTTTTTTTTCAAAATTTGTGTATTTTCTGTGTTTTAAAATATGTATTTTTGCTTTATTTTTATTGTTGCCATCTTTAAATGCATGCTTTTGCATGATGTCTCCTAGAGTTTGGGATTCTAAGAGACAAAATGCAAAAACGGGCCAATTTGGCGATTTTTTTGGAAATGCACCGAGAAGGGGATCAAAGTGCAGTTTCATTAGGGTACTCTGCAACTCAGTAGCAGAACGGTAGCAGGTACTGCATTTTTTTTTTTTTTTTTGTGCCTGGTAAACAATGGTGGATCCAAGAGGTGGGTCATGAGCATGACCCCCCCCCCCCCATCACCTGAACAACAGAATAATGCTAAACATTATTTAAAAAATGAAATAATTTTAAATTCTTTTTGAATTTTAATGTTATTTAATTATGTATTAAGGGGAAAAAATGATTAATTTCTGTTAAAGCTTAATATTATATATAGTTTTTAAACTGAAAAAGGGTTGTTTTGTATTTAAAAGTAGGTGTGTGTACTATATTTTTCGTGTACAGGTAGTAAAATTATTAACGAGCGGATAATGTATGATTTTTTTTTTCAAAATTTGTGTATTTTCTGTGTTTTAAAATGTGTATTTTTGCTTTATTTTGATTGTCGCCATTTTAAAATGCACACTTTTGCGTGTTGTCTCCTAGAGTTTGGTAATCTGGGAGACAAAACGAAAAAACATGCCGATTTTGTGATTTGGTTTGGAAATGCACCAAGAAGGGGGGGGGGGGGGATCAAAGTTTAGTTAAAATATTTTTGTTGGTTTTCAAGGGTGGGGGGTGTCATGACCTCTGTCACCCCCCCCCTTGGATCCGCCATTCTAGATTACGTAGTTCAGTATTACATATTTTATGATTTCTTATTTTTAATTTTAAAATAAATTGGATATTAGAAAATTAGTAAAATTATCTTTGTAAATATACTTTGCAGAAGAGGGGGGGGGGGGGGGGTGTTGCCCCGCCCGTTCCATGTTTGCACCCGGTGCAAAAAAGTCTAGTTTCGTTCCTGATCCAAGAGGGGATGATGACCCCCCTCCCCCTGAACAAAATAAAAATGCTAAAATTTATTTAAAAAATGAAATAATTTTTAATTTTTTTTAAATTTTAATGTTATTTTATTAAGTATTAAAGGAAAAAAATGATTAATTGCTGTCAAAGCTTAATATATATATACTTTTTAAACTAAAAAATGGTTGTTTTGTAGTATATAACCTTTACCGGTGCAGAGTAATTCTGTTCATAAACCGATGCAATAATGGACTGACACCGGAATTTATAAACAAATTTATTAGAAAATACGAACTTGCTTATTTTCGCGTACATTATAATAGGAAGATTTTAATTAAATATTCTTGGTGCCATTTGTCAGTTTTGGAATTAAATTTAGGTGTCCTTTTTTAAGGACGCCGCCCTCGAAATTGTTAAAAGTAGGCATGTGTACATTTTTCTTGTACAGAAAGTAAAATTATTACAAAACTCATAATGTGTGATTTTTTTTTTTAAATTTTTGTATTTCCTGTGTTTTAAAATATGTATTTTTGCTTTATTTTTCAGCGGTAGAATTCATATAAAAAAGTCACTGGTCCCAAGGACCAGTAAGCATAAGAATTTACTGGTCCGCTGTAATCATCACTAGCCTGCTACATAAAATTCTATTACGTCCCTTTAACCCTTTGAGTGACCCTCTCCCTTCCTAGGGTGAAACTTCCTTTGCAGTTATCCAAAATTTTCATCATAATAAAATGTAAAATAATAATTTGTTAAAAATTAAACAGTACATTAAGAAAAAATATAAAATTATTAATTAAATATTTCATTTCAGATTATCTCTTTCAACTAGAGCCGTACCGAGTACTCGGTAAATACTCGGTACTCGGTAAATTTGCCGAGTACTCGGTACTCGGTGAAATTTTGGCCGAGTAGTTGTAAGAATTTCATTTTTTAAGCATATGAACTTATAACTGATCTGTAAAAAGTTATTCGAATATCAATGTATAATGTATGCAATAATTCATAAAATTATTTACTCTGTATTTAACAATATGTCTACAAAATATAGAAAAAGTTAAGAACAAAACCCCTCATAAAATAATTCCAGATTAAAATTTAGTTTCACATTTATACAAATAAAAATAAGTTTTTTTTAAATATATAGGAAAACAGAAAAGACTTATTTTGGATAAAGAAACTGAAAATGCAATTAAAAAATGAATAATTAAATTTATTATATTTCAAATTATGGTGCAAAAACACCAAACGCCAGTAAACAGGGCATTTCTTTTACTACTGTAAATTTATCCTGCCTCTGAAAATATACGTTCAGAATAAACAGTGGTTGAAGGTGCACTAAGAATTTTTTTGCAAGGCTGCACATAATCTGAAATCCTCCCTCCCCCCTACCATGCAAGTGGAGCGTCAGTTTTACATAAGTCTTCTGTTAAGAAAGTCTGTATCTCTTTTTGTACCCTTCTTTTTATTTTTCCCTTTTTATTTTTAATCAAAAGAAAATAAGGTACAGTTACAAAATAAATATGACATGTTTTGCATTATTCAATGAATTGTTACAGTAACCAACAAACATTTTTATTTTTCATAAACAGATTTCAGGTATCAGAATAAATTGAGGGTTGAAGAATGTTTTAATTTTATATCGGTTAATAATTGTACTTGTTATGTGTCAATTCTCTTTTTTTGCTACCGTTTTGAATTGTCAAAAATTGTCTTTAAAAAGTGCACAAATAAGTTTCAAATTTAATTAGTTAATTTATATATACTATATATGTATATTATATGTATGTACACACAGGTGTATATATATATATGTACACACAAGCTCACATTATGTGCACATCAGTGTTTTTTTCTTATTACACAACTACTCGGTACTCCGCTACTCAACCAAAGTACCACTAATTTCAACTGACTAAGGTTTAATGCTATTTTTTAAAATTTATTGTTTTAAATAAAATTATGCGATTTGTGTTTGATTGCAGTTTTCTCAGGGACAGGAAAGTTTATGTTTACCTTTCAGAGAGGGGGGGGGAGGGGAAGTTACTGGTCCTGCGGACCATTAAATTTTTCAAATTAGTGGTCCGATTGAATTTTTGGTGGTCTCGGACCAGCGGACCACCAAGGATTTCGAACGCTGTTTTTATTGTCGCCATCTTAAAGTGAACGTTTTTGCGTGATGTCTCCTAGAGTTTGGAAATTCTGGGAGACAAAATGCAAAAACGTGCCAATTTGGTGATTTTTTTGGGAAAACACCAAGAAGGGGATCAAAGTGCAGTTTAATTTGGGTACTCTAACTCAGTAGCAGAACGGCACCAGGCACTGCATTTTTTTTATGCCTGGTAAACAATGGCGGATCCAAGAGGGAGGGATAATGACACCCCCCCTGAACAACAGAAAAATGCAAAAAATTATTTAAAAAATGAAATATATTTTTAACTAGTTTTGAATTTTAATGTTATTTAATTATGTATTAAAAGAAAAAAAGGATTAATTGCTGTCAAGTCAAAGCTTAATATATATATATTTTTTTTAAACTGAAAAAGGGTTGTTTTGTATTTAAAAGTAGGTGTTTGTAGTACAAACTGTACATTTTTCTTGTACAGAAAATAAAATTATTACAGGGCGGTTAATGATTTTTTTTTTTCAAAATTTGTGTATTTTCTGTGTTTTAAAATATGTAATTTTGCTTTATTTTGATTGTCGCCATCTTAAAATGCATACTTTTGTGTGGTGTCTCCTAGAGTTTGAAAATCTGGGAGACAAAACGCAAAAACATGCCAATTTGGGGATTTTTTTTTTTAAACACACCAAGAAGGGGATTAAAGTAGAATATTTTTGTTGGTGTTCATGCCCCCCCCCCCCCCTCTGACGCCAGTCATCTCCCCCTTGTATCTGCCATTGTAGATTACGTAGTTCAGTATTACATATTTTAAATTTTAAAGTAAGTCTAATATTAGAAAATTAGTAAAATTCTCTTTCTAAATATACTTTGCAGAAGAGGGGGGGGGGGGGGCAAAATCCATGTTTGCCCCGGGTGCAAAAAAGGCTAGTTTCGGCCCTGATCCAAGAGGGGGGTAATCCCCCCCCCCCTTGAACAATAGAAAAATGCTAAAAATTATTTAAAAAATGAAATATATTTTATATTCTTTTTGAATTTATTGTTATTTAATTACTATGTATTAAAGGGGGAAAAAAATGATTAATTGCAGTCAAAGCTTTAATATATACAGTAGACTCCCTCAAATCTGCAAACCTAAAATCCACACATCATTACAGATGTAAACAATGAAAATTTTAGTTCAGATGCCAGAACACAATTGCAGAATTTTTTAGTTTTATATAATTATTCTGCATGTATTTTAATATGTAATTATAGATAATATGACTGAACTCATGGTTTTTCATGAAATAAGTATAAATTTATTTCTGGTAAAAATCAAGATATTGCCAATATCATTGGTAATAATCACAATCTTTTTACTAAATATATATATGTATCAATCAAACTTTTTTGCATATTAAATCTGACTAAACCTTAAATACAACTTCCTTACTTTATGATTTTTATGTGAAATTATTAACATGGTACCTTTAAGAGGAAAGTTTCATTCAATAATTCATCTTTATTATGCATATTTAATTATACATTAATTATTTAATTTTTAATAATTTAACTTTATTTTTATTTAAAAATATTAATCATTTTTAAAATTATCTTACTGTTTATTATTTTAGTTTAATACTTTACTATTTTAATATTTTGCTATATTGCAAGCATTCATATAATTTCGATTACATCATTAGCTACATTCAAATTACTGTTTAAAAAATGTAAACAAAACAATAACCAGAAATCTGCAAAATTATAAAATCCGCACAACCTCTGGTCCCAAGCTGTGCAGATTTGAGGGAGTCTACTGTATATATTTTTTAACTAAAAAAGTGTTGTTTTGTATTTAAAAGTAGGTGTGTATACATTTTTCTTGTACAGAAAATAAAATGATTACCAAACAGATAATGTAGGATTTTTTTTTCTTCAAAATTTGTGTATTTTCTGTGTTTTAAAATATGTATTTTTGCTTTATTTTTATTGTTGCCATCTTTAAATGCATGCTTTTGCATGATGTCTCCTAGAGTTTGGGATTCTAAGAGACAAAACGCAAAAACGGGCCAATTTGGCGATTTTTTTGGAAACGCACCGAGAAGGGGATCAAAGTGCAGTTTCATTTGGGTACTCTGCCACTCAGTAGCAGAACGGTAGAAGGTACTGCATTTTTTTTTTTATGCCTGGTAAACAATGGTGGATCCAAGAGGTGGGTCATGAGTATGACACCCCCCCCTCCCCCACCCCTCCACCACCACCATCACCTGAACGACAGAATAATGCTAAACATTATTTAAAAAATGAAATTTTAAATTCTTTTTGAATTTTAATGTTATTTAATTATGTATTAAAGGGAAAAAATGATTAATTTCTGTCAAAGCTTAATATTATATATACTTTTTAAACTGAAAAAGGGTTGTTTTGTATTTAAAAGTAGGTGTGTGTACTATATTTTTCTTGTACAGGTAGTAAAATTATTAACGAGCGGATAATGTATGATTTTTTTTTCAAAATTTGTGTATTTTCTGTGTTTTACAATATGTATTTTTGCTTTATTTTTATTGTTGCCATCTTTAAATGCATGCTTTTGCATGATGTCTCCTAGAGTTTTTGATTCTAGGAGACAAAACACAAAAACGGGCCAATTTGGCGATTTTTTTGGAAATGCACCAAGAAGGGGATCAAAGTGCAGTTTCATTTGGGTACTCTGCAACTCAGTAGCAGAACGGTAGCAGGTACAGCATTTTTTTTTATGCCTGGTAAACAATGGTGGATCCAAGAGGTGGATCATGAGCATGTCCCCCCCCTATCACCTGAACAACAGAATAATGCTAAGCATTATTTAAAAAATGAAATAATTTTAAATTCTTTTTGAATTTTAATGTTATTTAATTATGTATTAAAGGGAAAAAAATGATTAATTTCTGTCAAAGCTTAATATTATATATGCTTTTTAAACTGAAAAAGGGTTGTTTTGTATTTAAAACTAGGTGTGTGTACTACATTTTTCTTGTACAGGTAGTAAAATTATTAACGAACAGTTCATGTATGATTTTTTTTTCAACATTTGTGTATTTTCTGTGTTTTAAAATATGTATTTTTGCTTTGATTGTCGCCATCTTAAAAGGCACACTTTTGCGTGGTGTCTCCAAGAGTTTGGAAATCTGGGAGACAAACTGCTAAAACGTGCAATTTGGTGATTTTTGTTTGGAAACGCACCAAGAAGGAGATCAAGGTTTATTTAGAATATTTTTGTTGGCCATCACCCCACCCTGGGATCTGCCATTGTAAATTACGTAGTTCAGTATTACATATTTTATGATTTCATATTTTAAATTTTAAAATAAGTCTGATAAAAAAACAAAATTAGTAAAATTCTCTTCGTAAATATACTTTGCAGAAGAGGGGGGGAGGTGCGTCCAAATCCATGTTTGCCCCGGGTGCAAAAAAGGCTAGTTTCAGCCCTGATCCAAGAAGGTGGATAATGACACCCCCCCCCCCCCTGAACAACAGAAAAATGCTAAAAATTATTTAAAAAATGAGTGCAAATTAGTGATATTTTTGCGCAACCGATTGTTGATACATTTGCAAGTTTTTTACTATGAAAGGTTGTTGAAATTAAATTTTTTTTCCCTTGACCGATCAACAAATTTTGTGGGGTTTTCCCCCAAGATTGATTGACAAGTTTTGTGTTATTTTTCATGGCCAATTAATGAATTCGGGTGGGGGGGGGGGTGATTCTTATCCGAATTTTTAGAAAATTTAAGGCATTAAGTTCAAAAAATTATGAAAAATCAGTCATCAGTCTGGAAATTCAGACATAAAAAATATATAACTGAAAAAGTGACAAATGGTCACCAAAAAAATTGATTTTGTCAGTTGTTCGCAGAAAAAACATTTTAATCAAAGCATCATGAATAAAACACAAATTTCATCAAAGAATCACAGAAAAAACATGAATCTCATTAAAGGATTGCGAAAACTTAAATTTTGTCTAAAGATCGCGAAAAGTCAAATTTTGTCAAAGGATTGCAAAAAATCAAATTTTGTCAGAGGATCGAGGAAACTCAAATTTCTTCGAAGGATCACGGAAACTCAAATTTCTTCGAAGGATCACGGAAACTCAAATTTCTTCGAAGGATCGCGGAAACTCAAATCTCTTCAAAGTATGCTGAAAACTCAAATTTCTTCGAAGGATGTCGAAAACTCAAATTTCTTCGATGGATGTCGAAAACTCAGATTTCTTCGAAGGATGTCGAAAACTCGGATTTCTTCGAAGGATGTCGAAAACTTAAATTTCTTCGAAGGATGTCAAAAACTCAAATTTCTTCGAAGGATGTCGAAAACTCAAATTTCTTCGAAGGATGTCGAAAACTCAAATTTCTTCGAAGGATGTCGAAAACTCAAATTTCTTCGAAGGATGTGGAAAACTCAAATTTCTTCGAAGGATGTGGAAAACTCAAATTTCTTCGAAGGATGTCGGAAACTCAAATCTCTTCGAAGGATCGCGGAAACTCAAATCTCTTCGAAGGATCGCGGAAACTCAAATCTCTTCGAAGTATGCCGAAAACTCAAATCTCTTCGAAGTATGTCGAAAACTCAAATTTCTTCGAATGATGTCGAAAACTCAAATTTCTTCGAATGATGTCGAAAACTCAAATTTCTTTGAAGGATGTCGAAAACTCAAATTTCTTCGAAGGATGTCGAAAACTCAAATTTCTTCGAAGGATGTGGAAAACTCAAATTTCTTCGAAGGATGTCGGAAACTCAAATCTCTTCGAAGGATCGCGGAAACTCAAATCTCTTCGAAGGATCGCGGAAACTCAAATCTCTTCGAAGTATGCCGAAAACTCAAATCTCTTCGAAGTATGCCGAAAACTCAAATTTCTTCGAATGATGTCGAAAACTCAAATTTCTTCGAATGATGTCGAAAACTCAAATTTCTTCGAAGGATGTCGAAAACTCAAATTTCTTCGAAGGATGTCGAAAACTCAAATTTCTTCGAAGGATGTCGAAAACTCAAATTTCTTCGAAGGATGTCGAAAACTCAAATTTCTTCGAAGGATGTCGAAAACTCAAATTTCTTCGAAGGATGTGGAAAACTCAAATTTCTTCGAAGGATGTGGAAAACTCAAATTTCTTCGAAGGATGTGGAAAACTCAAATTTCTTCGAAGGATGTCGAAAACTCAAATTTCTTCGAAGGATGTGGAAAACTCAAATTTCTTCGAAGGATGTGGAAAACTCAAATTTCTTCGAAGGATGTCGGAAACTCAAATCTCTTCGAAGGATCGCGGAAACTCAAATCTCTTCGAAGGATCGCGGAAACTCAAATCTCTTCGAAGTATGCCGAAAACTCAAATCTCTTCGAAGTATGTCGAAAACTCAAATTTCTTCGAATGATGTCGAAAACTCAAATTTCTTCGAATGATGTCGAAAACTCAAATTTCTTCGAAGGATGTCGAAAACTCAAATTTCTTCGAAGGATGTCGAAAACTCAAATTTCTTCGAAGGATGTGGAAAACTCAAATTTCTTCGAAGGATGTGGAAAACTCAAATTTCTTCGAAGGATGTGGAAAACTCAAATTTCTTCGAAGGATGTGGAAAACTCAAATTTCTTCGAAGGATGTGGAAAACTCAAATTTCTTCGAAGGATGTGGAAAACTCAAATTTCTTCGAAGGATGTCGAAAACTCAAATTTCTTCGAAGAATGTCGAAAACTCAAATTTCTTCGTAGGATGCCAAAAACTTGAATTTAGTAGTCAAAGGTCCTCTTAAAAAATACAAATTTCATCAAAGGTCATCGTCGAAAAAACGCAAATTTTGTGAATGGTTCGCAGAAAAAAGTTGCGGTTTCTTTAGAAAACAGCACACACACACACATACAAATATTTGTTTATTATTATAGGTATAGTTTTTTACCCCTTGGTGATGAGAGCCCTTTGAGGCTTAATTTTAATCTTTTACCACCGGTTTTTAAAAACAGAAAATTTTCTTTAGTTGAATCGCGAAAATGCTATGCTCAGCCTGAAATCGACCCGAACCAAAAACAAAGTTTACTCAACTTGCAACAAAAATAATTAGCTCCAGAAGAGGATTGATTGCTCTCCCTTCCCCCCCTCACCTATCTGCTGTAACCTTTCAGAAAATTTGTTGTAAATTTCAGATTTTGATTTTTTTTTTTTTTATTCTGAATCAACTGCAAATTTAATGGTTACTTTTTGCCATAGATTGGATGAAATTCTGTTTTTTCAACAGTCAGTTTGTTAATCAAAGAAAATGCGAGGGAGTCCTGTTTTGACTATAATTTCGTTAAGGATATAATAAAACAATTTCATTCTGAAATGGATATTCATGATGCCATCAGTGAATATACATTGTTCATGCAAGTAGTTAAAAATGGAGGCACGTTAAATATTGCAAAGTTTCCTGAAATTTTTTAAAGCGAGCATAATCATACGTTTTCAATAATTTCCAAAGTTATAAATGTTGAGCTTGTGCTGTCTGTCACAATTTTACCTTCTGAAAGGAAATTCAGGGCACAAAATCGAATAAAAACTAATTTCTGAACTACATTTAACAACCCCATTGTAAGAACTCATGACATTTGATTGAAAGTTGAATAATAGACTGTATTAACAGCTTGATTTTCTTCCTTATTGAAAAAATTTTGCATACTAATTATTTTGAATTGTTGATTTAAATTGCTTCAATGGTATTTTGTCATGTCCGTGTTAATGTATTACTTTAAATAGCATGTAAAATAACAGTGAATTTTAAAGATTTTATTTAATTATGTATTAAGGGGAAAAAATGATTAATTTCTGTCAAAGCTTAATATTATATGTACTTTTTAAACTGAAAAAGTGTTGTTTTGTATTTAAAAGTAGGTGTGTGTACTATATTTTTCTTGTACAGGTAGTAAAATTATTAACGAGCGGATAATGTATGATTTTTTTTTTTTTTTCAAAATTTGTGTATTTTCTGTGTTTTAAAATATGTATTTTTGCTTTATTTTTATTGTTGCCATCTTTAAATGCATGCTTTTGCATGATGTCTCCTAGAGTTTGGGATTCTAAGAGACAAAATGCAAAAACGGGCCAATTTGGCGATTTTTTTGGAAATGCACCGAGAAGGGGATCAAAGTGCAGTTTCATTAGGGTACTCTGCAACTCAGTAGCAGAACGGTAGCAGGTACTGCATTTTTTTTTTTTTTTTGTGCCTGGTAAACAATGGTGGATCCAAGAGGTGGGTCATGAGCATGACCCCCCCCCCCCCCATCACCTGAACAACAGAATAATGCTAAACATTATTTAAAAAATGAAATAATTTTAAATTCTTTTTGAATTTTAATGTTATTTAATTATGTATTAAGGGGAAAAAATGATTAATTTCTGTTAAAGCTTAATATTATATATAGTTTTTAAACTGAAAAAGGGTTGTTTTGTATTTAAAAGTAGGTGTGTGTACTATATTTTTCGTGTACAGGTAGTAAAATTATTAACGAGCGGATAATGTATGATTTTTTTTTTCAAAATTTGTGTATTTTCTGTGTTTTAAAATGTGTATTTTTGCTTTATTTTGATTGTCGCCATTTTAAAATGCACACTTTTGCGTGTTGTCTCCTAGAGTTTGGTAATCTGGGAGACAAAACGAAAAAACATGCCGATTTTGTGATTTGGTTTGGAAATGCACCAAGAAGGGGGGGGGGGGATCAAAGTTTAGTTAAAATATTTTTGTTGGTTTTCAAGGGTGGGGGGTGTCATGACCTCTGTCACCCCCCCCCCCTTGGATCCGCCATTCTAGATTACGTAGTTCAGTATTACATATTTTATGATTTCTTATTTTTAATTTTAAAATAAATTGGATATTAGAAAATTAGTAAAATTATCTTTGTAAATATACTTTGCAGAAGAGGGGGGGGGGGTGTTGCCCCGCCCGTTCCATGTTTGCACCCGGTGCAAAAAAGTCTAGTTTCGTTCCTGATCCAAGAGGGGATGATGACCCCCCTCCCCCTGAACAAAATAAAAATGCTAAAATTTATTTAAAAAATGAAATAATTTTTAATTTTTTTTAAATTTTAATGTTATTTTATTAAGTATTAAAGGAAAAAAATGATTAATTGCTGTCAAAGCTTAATATATATATACTTTTTAAACTAAAAAATGGTTGTTTTGTAGTATATAACCTTTACCGGTGCAGAGTAATTCTGTTCATAAACCGATGCAATAATGGACTGACACCGGAATTTATAAACAAATTTATTAGAAAATACGAACTTGCTTATTTTCGCGTACATTATAATAGGAAGATTTTAATTAAATATTCTTGGTGCCATTTGTCAGTTTTGGAATTAAATTTAGGTGTCCTTTTTTAAGGACGCCGCCCTCGAAATTGTTAAAAGTAGGCATGTGTACATTTTTCTTGTACAGAAAGTAAAATTATTACAAAACTCATAATGTGTGATTTTTTTTTTTAAATTTTTGTATTTCCTGTGTTTTAAAATATGTATTTTTGCTTTATTTTTCAGCGGTAGAATTCATATAAAAAAGTCACTGGTCCCAAGGACCAGTAAGCATAAGAATTTACTGGTCCGCTGTAATCATCACTAGCCTGCTACATAAAATTCTATTACGTCCCTTTAACCCTTTGAGTGACCCTCTCCCTTCCTAGGGTGAAACTTCCTTTGCAGTTATCCAAAATTTTCATCATAATAAAATGTAAAATAATAATTTGTTAAAAATTAAACAGTACATTAAGAAAAAATATAAAATTATTAATTAAATATTTCATTTCAGATTATCTCTTTCAACTAGAGCCGTACCGAGTACTCGGTAAATACTCGGTACTCGGCCAATTTGCCGAGTACTCGGTACTCGGTGAAATTTTGGCCGAGTAGTTGTAAGAATTTCATTTTTTAAGCATATGAACTTATAACTGATCTGTAAAAAGTTATTCGAATATCAATGTATAATGTATGCAATAATTCATAAAATTATTTACTCTGTATTTAACAATATGTCTACAAAATATAGAAAAAGTTAAGAACAAAACCCCTCATAAAATAATTCCAGATTAAAATTTAGTTTCACATTTATACAAATAAAAATAAGTTTTTTTAAAATATATAGGAAAACAGAAAAGACTTATTTTGGATAAAGAAACTGAAAATGCAATTAAAAAATGAATAATTAAATTTATTATATTTCAAATTATGGTGCAAAAACACCAAACGCCAGTAAACAGGGCATTTCTTTTACTACTGTAAATTTATCCTGCCTCTGAAAATATACGTTCAGAATAAACAGTGGTTGAAGGTGCACTAAGAATTTTTTTGCAAGGCTGCACATAATCTGAAATCCTCCCTCCCCCCTACCATGCAAGTGGAGCGTCAGTTTTACATAAGTCTTCTGTTAAGAAAGTCTGTATCTCTTTTTGTACCCTTCTTTTTATTTTTCCCTTTTTATTTTTAATCAAAAGAAAATAAGGTACAGTTACAAAATAAATATGACATGTTTTGCATTATTCAATGAATTGTTACAGTAACCAACAAACATTTTTATTTTTCATAAACAGATTTCAGGTATCAGAATAAATTGAGGGTTGAAGAATGTTTTAATTTTATATCGGTTAATAATTGTACTTGTTATGTGTCAATTCTCTTTTTTTGCTACCGTTTTGAATTGTCAAAAATTGTCTTTAAAAAGTGCACAAATAAGTTTCAAATTTAATTAGTTAATTTATATATACTATATATGTATATTATATGTATGTACACACAGGTGTATATATATATATGTACACACAAGCTCACATTATGTGCACATCAGTGTTTTTTTCTTATTACACAACTACTCGGTACTCCGCTACTCAACCAAAGTACCACTAATTTCAACTGACTAAGGTTTAATGCTATTTTTTAAAATTTATTGTTTTAAATAAAATTATGCGATTTGTGTTTGATTGCAGTTTTCTCAGGGACAGGAAAGTTTATGTTTACTTTTCAGAGAGGGGGGGGGGGAGGGGAAGTTACTGGTCCTGCGGACCATTAAATTTTTCAAATTAGTGGTCCGATTGAATTTTTGGTGGTCTCGGACCAGCGGACCACCAAGGATTTCGAACGCTGTTTTTATTGTCGCCATCTTAAAGTGAACGTTTTTGCGTGATGTCTCCTAGAGTTTGGAAATTCTGGGAGAGAAAATGCAAAAACGTGCCAATTTGGTGATTTTTTTGGGAAAACACCAAGAAGGGGATCAAAGTGCAGTTTAATTTGGGTACTCTAACTCAGTAGCAGAACGGCACCAGGCACTGCATTTTTTTTATGCCTGGTAAACAATGGCGGATCCAAGAGGGAGGGATAATGACACCCCCCCCTGAACAACAGAAAAATGCAAAAAATTATTTAAAAAATGAAATATATTTTTAACTAGTTTTGAATTTTAATGTTATTTAATTATGTATTAAAAGAAAAAAAGGATTAATTGCTGTCAAGTCAAAGCTTAATATATATATATATTTTTTAAACTGAAAAAGGGTTGTTTTGTATTTAAAAGTAGGTGTTTGTAGTACAAACTGTACATTTTTCTTGTACAGAAAATAAAATTATTACAGGGCGGTTAATGATTTTTTTTTTCAAAATTTGTGTATTTTCTGTGTTTTAAAATATGTAATTTTGCTTTATTTTGATTGTCGCCATCTTAAAATGCATACTTTTGTGTGGTGTCTCCTAGAGTTTGAAAATCTGGGAGACAAAACGCAAAAACATGCCAATTTGGGGATTTTTTTTTTTAAACACACCAAGAAGGGGATTAAAGTAGAATATTTTTGTTGGTGTTCATGCCCCCCCCCCCCCCTCTGACGCCAGTCATCTCCCCCTTGTATCTGCCATTGTAGATTACGTAGTTCAGTATTACATATTTTAAATTTTAAAGTAAGTCTAATATTAGAAAATTAGTAAAATTCTCTTTCTAAATATACTTTGCAGAAGAGGGGGGGGGGGCAAAATCCATGTTTGCCCCGGGTGCAAAAAAGGCTAGTTTCGGCCCTGATCCAAGAGGGGGGTAATCCCCCCCCCCCCTTGAACAATAGAAAAATGCTAAAAATTATTTAAAAAATGAAATATATTTTATATTCTTTTTGAATTTATTGTTATTTAATTACTATGTATTAAAGGGGGAAAAAAATGATTAATTGCAGTCAAAGCTTTAATATATACAGTAGACTCCCTCAAATCTGCAAACCTAAAATCCACACATCATTACAGATGTAAACAATGAAAGTTTTAGTTCAGATGCCAGAACACAATTACAGAATTTTTTAGTTTTATATAATTATTCTGCATGTATTTTAATATGTAATTATAGATAATATGACTGAACTCATGGTTTTTCATGAAATAAGTATAAATTTATTTCTGGTAAAAATCAAGATATTGCCAATATCATTGGTAATAATCACAATCTTTTTACTAAATATATATATGTATCAATCAAACTTTTTTGCATATTAAATCTGACTAAACCTTAAATACAACTTCCTTACTTTATGATTTTTATGTGAAATTATTAACATGGTACCTTTAAGAGGAAAGTTTCATTCAATAATTCATCTTTATTATGCATATTTAATTATACATTAATTATTTAATTTTTAATAATTTAACTTTATTTTTATTTAAAAATATTAATCATTTTTAAAATTATCTTACTGTTTATTATTTTAGTTTAATACTTTACTATTTTAATATTTTGCTATATTGCAAGCATTCATATAATTTCGATTACATCATTAGCTACATTCAAATTACTGTTTAAAAAATGTAAACAAAACAATAACCAGAAATCTGCAAAATTATAAAATCCGCACAACCTCTGGTCCCAAGCTGTGCAGATTTGAGGGAGTCTACTGTATATATTTTTTAACTAAAAAAGTGTTGTTTTGTATTTAAAAGTAGGTGTGTATACATTTTTCTTGTACAGAAAATAAAATGATTACCAAACAGATAATGTAGGATTTTTTTTTCTTCAAAATTTGTGTATTTTCTGTGTTTTAAAATATGTATTTTTGCTTTATTTTTATTGTTGCCATCTTTAAATGCATGCTTTTGCATGATGTCTCCTAGAGTTTGGGATTCTAAGAGACAAAACGCAAAAACGGGCCAATTTGGCGATTTTTTTGGAAACGCACCGAGAAGGGGATCAAAGTGCAGTTTCATTTGGGTACTCTGCCACTCAGTAGCAGAACGGTAGAAGGTACTGCATTTTTTTTTTTATGCCTGGTAAACAATGGTGGATCCAAGAGGTGGGTCATGAGTATGACACCCCCCCCTCCCCCACCCCTCCACCACCACCATCACCTGAACGACAGAATAATGCTAAACATTATTTAAAAAATGAAATTTTAAATTCTTTTTGAATTTTAATGTTATTTAATTATGTATTAAAGGGAAAAAATGATTAATTTCTGTCAAAGCTTAATATTATATATACTTTTTAAACTGAAAAAGGGTTGTTTTGTATTTAAAAGTAGGTGTGTGTACTATATTTTTCTTGTACAGGTAGTAAAATTATTAACGAGCGGATAATGTATGATTTTTTTTTCAAAATTTGTGTATTTTCTGTGTTTTACAATATGTATTTTTGCTTTATTTTTATTGTTGCCATCTTTAAATGCATGCTTTTGCATGATGTCTCCTAGAGTTTTTGATTCTAGGAGACAAAACACAAAAACGGGCCAATTTGGCGATTTTTTTGGAAATGCACCAAGAAGGGGATCAAAGTGCAGTTTCATTTGGGTACTCTGCAACTCAGTAGCAGAACGGTAGCAGGTACAGCATTTTTTTTTATGCCTGGTAAACAATGGTGGATCCAAGAGGTGGATCATGAGCATGTCCCCCCCCTATCACCTGAACAACAGAATAATGCTAAGCATTATTTAAAAAATGAAATAATTTTAAATTCTTTTTGAATTTTAATGTTATTTAATTATGTATTAAAGGGAAAAAAATGATTAATTTCTGTCAAAGCTTAATATTATATATGCTTTTTAAACTGAAAAAGGGTTGTTTTGTATTTAAAAGTAGGTGTGTGTACTACATTTTTCTTGTACAGGTAGTAAAATTATTAACGAACAGTTCATGTATGATTTTTTTTTCAACATTTGTGTATTTT
The DNA here is from genome assembly GCA_963932465.1 of Maratus speciosus. NCBI lineage: Eukaryota > Metazoa > Arthropoda > Arachnida > Araneae > Salticidae > Maratus > Maratus speciosus. The sequence goes on along the minus strand of OZ010797.1, from coordinate 139,308,884 downwards.
CTGTGTTTTAAAATATGTATTTTTGCTTTGATTGTCGCCATCTTAAAAGGCACACTTTTGCGTGGTGTCTCCAAGAGTTTGGAAATCTGGGAGACAAACTGCTAAAACGTGCAATTTGGTGATTTTTGTTTGGAAACGCACCAAGAAGGAGATCAAGGTTTATTTAGAATATTTTTGTTGGCCATCACCCCACCCTGGGATCTGCCATTGTAAATTACGTAGTTCAGTATTACATATTTTATGATTTCATATTTTAAATTTTAAAATAAGTCTGATAAAAAAACAAAATTAGTAAAATTCTCTTCGTAAATATACTTTGCAGAAGAGGGGGGGGAGGTGCGTCCAAATCCATGTTTGCCCCGGGTGCAAAAAAGGCTAGTTTCAGCCCTGATCCAAGAAGGTGGATAATGACACCCCCCCCCCCCTGAACAACAGAAAAATGCTAAAAATTATTTAAAAAATGAGTGCAAATTAGTGATATTTTTGCGCAACCGATTGTTGATACATTTGCAAGTTTTTTACTATGAAAGGTTGTTGAAATTAAATTTTTTTTCCCTTGACCGATCAACAAATTTTGTGGGGTTTTCCCCCAAGATTGATTGACAAGTTTTGTGTTATTTTTCATGGCCAATTAATGAATTCGGGTGGGGGGGGGGGTGATTCTTATCCGAATTTTTAGAAAATTTAAGGCATTAAGTTCAAAAAATTATGAAAAATCAGTCATCAGTCTGGAAATTCAGACATAAAAAATATATAACTGAAAAAGTGACAAATGGTCACCAAAAAAATTGATTTTGTCAGTTGTTCGCAGAAAAAACATTTTAATCAAAGCATCATGAATAAAACACAAATTTCATCAAAGAATCACAGAAAAAACATGAATCTCATTAAAGGATTGCGAAAACTTAAATTTTGTCTAAAGATCGCGAAAAGTCAAATTTTGTCAAAGGATTGCAAAAAATCAAATTTTGTCAGAGGATCGAGGAAACTCAAATTTCTTCGAAGGATGTCGAAAACTCAAATTTCTTCGAAGGATGTCGAAAACTCAAATTTCTTCGAAGGATGTCGAAAACTCAAATTTCTTCGAAGGATGTGGAAAACTCAAATTTCTTCGAAGGATGTGGAAAACTCAAATTTCTTCGAAGGATGTGGAAAACTCAAATTTCTTCGAAGGATGTGGAAAACTCAAATTTCTTCGAAGGATGTGGAAAACTCAAATTTCTTCGAAGGATGTGGAAAACTCAAATTTCTTCGAAGGATGTGGAAAACTCAAATTTCTTCGAAGGATGTCGAAAACTCAAATTTCTTCGAAGAATGTCGAAAACTCAAATTTCTTCGTAGGATGCCAAAAACTTGAATTTAGTAGTCAAAGGTCCTCTTAAAAAATACAAATTTCATCAAAGGTCATCGTCGAAAAAACGCAAATTTTGTGAATGGTTCGCAGAAAAAAGTTGCGGTTTCTTTAGAAAACAGCACACACACACACATACAAATATTTGTTTATTATTATAGGTATAGTTTTTTACCCCTTGGTGATGAGAGCCCTTTGAGGCTTAATTTTAATCTTTTACCACCGGTTTTTAAAAACAGAAAATTTTCTTTAGTTGAATCGCGAAAATGCTATGCTCAGCCTGAAATCGACCCGAACCAAAAACAAAGTTTACTCAACTTGCAACAAAAATAATTAGCTCCAGAAGAGGATTGATTGCTCTCCCTTCCCCCCCTCACCTATCTGCTGTAACCTTTCAGAAAATTTGTTGTAAATTTCAGATTTTGATTTTTTTTTTTTTATTCTGAATCAACTGCAAATTTAATGGTTACTTTTTGCCATAGATTGAATGAAATTCTGTTTTTTCAACAGTCAGTTTGTTAATCAAAGAAAATGCGAGGGAGTCTTGTTTTGACTATAATTTCGTTAAGGATATAATAAAACAATTTCATTCTGAAATGGATATTCATGATGCCATCAGTGAATATACATTGTTCATGCAAGTAGTTAAAAATGGAGGCACGTTAAATATTGCAAAGTTTCCTGAAATTTTTTAAAGCGAGCATAATCATACGTTTTCAATAATTTCCAAAGTTATAAATGTTGAGCTTGTGCTGTCTGTCACAATTTTACCTTCTGAAAGGAAATTCAGGGCACAAAATCGAATAAAAACTAATTTCTGAACTACATTTAACAACCCCATTGTAAGAACTCATGGCATTTGATTGAAAGTTGAATAATAGACTGTATTAACAGCTTGATTTTCTTCCTTATTGAAAAAATTTTGCATACTAATTATTTTGAATTGTTGATTTAAATTGCTTCAATGGTATTTTGTCATGTCCGTGTTAATGTATTACTTTAAATAGCATGTAAAATAACAGTGAATTTTAAAGATTTTTTCCCTCCCCCCCCTCCCCCCCCCCTTCCTCCCTTAAACAGCTCAACTCCACCTCCATTTATAAATGTTAGGAGGGAGACTCTCTTCCTAAGAAAAATTTAATTTCAAGCCCTGTCTTGACCAATTATCAAATTTTTCGACCGATTTATAAATCCTGCCATTTCGTCTTCTGACTGATTCACAAAATTACTCTGTTTTTCCTCTGTTGCATTGAAAAATTGCATGATTTTTTTATTCTGAGGTGGATAGACAATTTGATATTTTTTCCCCATCAATCGATCACAATTAATTGATTTTGCAGTTATATTCTTGCATGGAGTTGACAAATTTCTCGATTTTTCCCCTTCTCTATGACCAATTGATAAATTTCGCATTCCCTTCCCATATTCGATGAATTTTGCTATTTTTTTCCCCTCAGCCAATTATTGAAATTCAAATTTTTTTATTGCAGCCGATTGACGTACTTTGCAATGAAATTAAATAAAAAGGGTGCATCCAAAAGAGCAGTAAGGACCACTGGGTGCATAACGTAGTTTGAAAAGGTCCACTGTGCTTTTTTATGCCCTTCCAAATTAGCCTAGAGTCAATACTATTTGTACGTTAAAATTCCTTATCTTTAAAAAAAGAATTCTATTTTATGATTCTTAACTTTTAGCGTTGCACCTGAAAAACATCAAGAAATCCAGAAATTTTATGCAATTGCTTTTTTTTTGTGTCTCGGTACTTTAATGAAATGCAATACATTTTATTTTTTTTATATTAATTTTTTTTTTATCCTTAGGATGTTCTTGAAATTCCTATGAGACCACTCTCTGAGAATGCAAACAGTGTTTCCTTGCATCGTGATTTTTAAGAGAAATCTAAGGGTAATTATAATTATGTTTATGCTAAAGAAACTACTTTTTGCAGCAGATGCTGCTTAATGTGATTATGTGTAATATCAGCCTGTTAGTGTTATCAAAATCATCATGTCCCGACCTAACAATTCATGCTAAAAGCATCGCTCTGTGTGATAAATACTTTGTTTAATGGTATTGCCTTTTCAGCAGCAGTTACAAGCGAAGTTCTGTTAAAAAGCCCTTTCAAGGCATGAATTCTAAATAAGAAAAAATGTAGCAATTTATCCCTATGAATTTTTTGTGATCACGTTGCAGATGCATGCATGACATGGGAATATGCAGTCAATTAAGGAATGTAGGTGAGTAGCTCGCAACAGCTGCTGCAAGGGCAAAGCTTCAGTAAACCTCGGAATGGGAACAAAAATTATGTACCTGCTAGCAGCGTCACGTAACCATTTATTTCGTTATCAAATAAATTTCTAGTCAGACAATAAAGGTCAAAATTAGCACTAGCCACCGGCCACAGGTTCCAGTAAATGAGAAAAAGTGGCCAGTGAAAAATTGTCTATCAGCGGCCACCTTCCAGTCACTTTTTTACAAGGAGAGAATAAAATTTTCTTGCATTTCATCAAGGATTCTGCTTTTTTTGGGTTCCAATATATTTACATTAACATATTTATTTGGGCTGTTCAGTTTTAGATGAATATTTATAGAAATTTTACTGTTTAGTATATTTTAATAAAAAAGTGGCCACTTAAAAAACTAGTTCTACCAGCCAGTGGCCGCTAATGAAATTTCCCAGTTTTGACCTATATCAGACAACCAGTTGTGGTAAGTTGTATATTGTTCAATTATCTTTGAAAGTCAATGGCAACGGCTACTATGAATAAAAAGCAAATGGATTTAAGTATTAAAAAAAAAAATTAGATTTTACATTGTTATATTTTACCTCAAATGAGCCAACACAATGCTGCAGTTCAATTAAAAATTATTCAACCTCTTATGTTCAAAATCTTTAAAAATCGAAAGTTTTTTAATAAAAAAAAGAAAAGAATGGTAATACAGAATATTACAAACTGAAGTGGAAAAGATGATGACATTTTTGTTTTCAAACAATAGGCAAAAAAGATGCAAGAGTCAGTGGTCTACTCATGTGACAAAAAGCAGATGATTTAGCAGAGAAAATGGGAGAAAAGTGGATTTGTTGCAGTTGATGGCTGGTTTCAGCATTGGCAGAAAGAGAAAACATAGATTAAAGCAGATGGCTTAGTAGAAAATAGGAAAAAGTAGATTTGTTGCTAGTGACGACTAACTTCGATATTGGAAAAAATGTGAAAGCATTGTTTAAAGCAGTTAGTATAGAAAAATGAATTTATTGCAAGTAATGCCAGCTTCAGCATTGGAGAAAACATGAAAAATAATATTTTAAGAGTCCATAGAAAACAAAAAGATGCTAATATGACAGCTACAGAAAAATTGGTAAAAGGGGAGTAGCCAAAACTTATGTTTTTATATATAGCGTTTAACCCTTTCGAGGGTGGTGTCATTAAAAAAGGACACCTAATTTTGGTTGAGTTGGAAATGAGTTGATGAAAAATGAGTTGGAAATTTTGAAATGCGGTTTACAACATTGGTCGGACAATTTTCAAACATGGTACGGATATGAAAAATTCATTATTAAAATTTTCAGGGAGAATTGTAAAAAGCAAAAATTACCGAAACCCTTCAGTATATTTTATCCCTTTTAAAGTCATAATTTCAACAAGGATGAGTAATACTTTTCTACATAATAGTATTACTGGACATAGTATTATCTTAAATCACTTATTCTTATCAATTGGAAGGTTTGCGAGCAGGCCTACTTGAAAAAATCCACTGTCGTTTTTTTTTTCAAATTCTCTCATGCTTTCACAACTATATCATTATTTAATCTAAGTAAAATAATGAACATAATTTTAACAAGAGTTTATTAAAGTAATTTATTTGATTTTTAATTAATTAAAGAATATTTTTAATTAATCAATTCTTGATTGAATTAAAGTTTTAGAAAATGCAAAGATAAATGCCAATTTGGGGGTGGGGTGGGGGGCTAGCTTTTTCAAGTGTTTCTCTGAAGGGCATTATTTCCACTTAGAAATATTGATTTTGAAATATATTTTAAATTTTATAACACAAATTGTGAAAATTTGGCCATTTTTTTTCTCCTCGGGTTTGCAAGAATAAAATTATACAAAATTGTAGATTTTTTTTGTTTGTTTGTTTGGTTTCTGCACATGGGGCCTGAAATAAAACAGATATTGTAAAATTTTAATCTGTGTGACTGAAAATAAAGCCAAAAATGTAAAATTTTCGCTTCAAACTGTCTGCAATCTGTCTCGAATCGAAAGGTCTGTGTGACATAAAATAACAATGGTGGTGTAAACTTTTTACAAATTTTACAGGAGCTCATTGAAATTTAATTTTTTGATGTGTGTGTGTGGGGGGGGGGAATTGTTTTTAGAAAAAAAGTGTCATCTTTTCCAACCTTTTTTCTCTAACTGCAGTGTAGCTCAAAGAATATATTATTATTACAACAAAATATTCTGCTATTTCCAAAAAGAAAAAACGTGATTGGTTGATCCATTTAAACTGTATATTTTACATGTCAAGCTAAAAATGTTGTATATGCAACTGACAATATCTCTATCAGTTGTAATAGTTGTTGTTGTATAATAAAAATATCTGTTATACTACAAACTATGAATAATAACTGTATAAATTCAGTTTTTATGTTACTTTATTCTTTCTATGTAAAAAAAGAAAAGAAATTGACCTACTTTTCGACACAATGAATGGTATACTGCCTTTAAAGAAAATTATAGAAAATCCAATGAAATCATAAAACCACCTTTTCTTCATAGCAAAAAGCTGTTTTTTTTTTTGTTGTTGTTGTTTGAAATAATATTTTGGGTGAAATCTGTAGGGTATATTGATATAAGTGCCAGGTTTCAATATGGAGAAAATCTCCATCTTGCTTCTTTGTAAAATGGTTAATAACGCTGAAACTGTTTGTAGAAACAAAGTGTAATTTTGTATATGAAGTCTTAATTTTTTTTTCTTTGTAAATTTGCAGGTTGCTATTGGAAAATTTTATCTTTGTTAATTTTAGCTTGTATATAGAAAAATTAACAGATGTTAAATAACAGTAGGCATTAAAGGTCTGCACAGACCAAAATTTTTACAATTATTTCAAATTGTGCAGACCCCAAAAATCCAAGATAAATAAAAAAAAAAAAAATGCTAAGCTGGGGCCAAAATCATAAATCCACCTTCAGTTTCTATTTTTGAATTAGTATTCAACCATCTCAAAAGATATTTTTTCTTTCTTAAAAATTTCAAAATGGACTTTTTTTTTTTTTTTTTTTTTTTAGAATGACCCCATATCTTTCCCATGGAAATAAAATACTACAAGTGTACTTAATAAAGCTAACTGAAATAAACCACACTTTTATATGTATATACATACACATGATTATGCATAAAAATTTACTATTTTGTTCTCTTTTTGTCTAGCTTTGTGAACTGCATTTTACATCTGCTGACATTCATGAGATCCCCCTCTATACTGCAGAAAATGGAATATGTTACCTACGCTTAAGAAAAGGAGCCATTCCGTACAGTTTGATACTTTGACCAGAACACTTCTAAAACAAGATACTTCATGTAATTCTCCAGATACAAAATAAAGATCAATTTCTCTTGAGAATTTTTTTTCCAAAGTTATTTTAAACACATTAGTTTTTGTTTGTTCCTGTTGGAACATTATTTATAAATAAAAACAGTGTAATTGATGCACTTATATATTTAATCTTACTTTGAATTTCTTTTGATGTGTATGTTATGTGTTATTTAAAAATAAATAAATCTTAAATTTATATCAAATGAGTTAATTCATGTTTGATTTGGAAATTATTAGCTATATTTGAGTATGTGAGTTTCAAAATTTGCCTTATCCAGTAAATCAAATTTTGGGAAATCGTGAAAAACCTCTGATCGCGTCCATTGGTTTTCATTGTAAACCAAGATTTTACAATGCCAGAAATACACAATAAAGCTAGTGTTTTGCAGATGGTATTGTTTTCCAGATTCATGTCCACCAGTACCAGTAGAATGGAATGACAGAGAAAACTCTATTTTTTAACTTTTAGATAAGGAGTTTTGAAACTGGTGTCCTCATTAAATTCTTATGCATGAATATTCAATAAATATTTTATTATTTCTACTTTTTATGGGATGTGAATGTACAAAGCAACATTTGAGTCATCTGTGACAATTAATTGCTTCAGAAACTTTTTTAACTTGGAAGATTTTTGTTTCGATTTATACGAAGGGTTACAGGAAGAAGCAACATTTTTTTTTTTTTTTTTTTTCTGTCATTGTTTAACCTTAATAAAACTTTCAAATAATACATTTATATTAAATGAGTAAGTTAATTGAACAGAATTTAAGTACTTTTTGTGTACGCTAATTTCAGATGTACATAGTTTGCAGCCAATCAAATAAGTTTTAGACCAATAAAGTTTATTTAAATATGTTGCATAATATGTAAAAAATAGAAATAACATAAATCTTATTTATTAAAATTTCTCAGCAGATTATGCACTAGAAATTAGGGTATTTTATTCATTTAGTAATTAGAAATTGCAGATAGTATATGTAGATTCTTAAAACAACACTTCAAGTTTAGAAACAATAAGATAAAATAGCTAACATTAATGTGATATTTTATATAGGCATAGAGATATAAAACTGAAAAAAAATCTAATTAAGATAATGTATTTTTTTCAGTTATCTACCCTAATATCTAAACAGAAAGTAACAGGAGATGGCTGTTGCTATTAAACAACAAAAAGTACATTCAAACCTCATTAACATGTACAGAATTAACCTGGTGTACTTTTAATATGAATTTTTCCTACAATGCCTGTCAAAATTAATACAACGGTTTTATTAATAATAATATAAACTATTGATGATAACATGGGGAAAAAACTTTTAATTTGCCTTGAGATTTATGTTAACGAGGTTTGACTGTATAACTACTACAATAGTATTTTAAATTTTGTTTCAATCAGAAATTTATGGATTAATAAACAAAATCAGTTAAATGTTAAACATTTTAAATATCACGAGCATTAAAGCCTTTGCTTATTCCACTTTGTGTGGATTTGTCCGCATTCAACTATTGTGACCTATGGGGATGCATAAGTCTAGGTGTTGAAAATATTTTTTCCTACACTTCCAGAGAATGTTGATCCTGTGCTGCTTAACCCTTTGAGCTCTGGCGGGTAAATTTCTTCAAAATTCCAACTGTCACATTGGCACCAGTATCTTTCTAAGAAAAAATTCGGTTTACGAAATACATGAAAAAAGGCATTAAACCTTTTTCAAATAAATTTGGTCGAATATTCCGGTGTCATTGTGACATTTTTTAATTAAAATTAAGTGGTAGAAAATTCAACCATCAGAGCTCAAGGGGTTAATGAAGCCCAATTCCATAATAAATATAAATTTATGTAAATGTTTTGAATGAAAAAAATCATAACAGCAGTGTTGTAAGAAAAAAATTATCAGAAAGTCTCAAAAAGTTATTTTCAAATACTTTGACAATTAGATTGATCAATAATTAGTAAAATATTAATTTAAATAGTTTTTCTGTCAATTTTTCTTAAATCATATTAAGATACAAATATTTCAGAGGGGGAAATCCCCTACCTTCCCTACAGTTAGGGTTTTCACAGACAATACAATCGTGAAGTATCAGCATGACATAAGACTAATAGAAAAGAAATTAACCGTAGGTGTGAAAGTTGTGAATATTAACCCCTTGAGGGACGATGGGATATATTTTATCCCACCTAAGTTTAATCGAGATTTGCACCGGAAACTTTTAAATAAATTTTATTTTTGTAACTTTGATGAAAAAAACTTGTAAAATTGCTTTTCTTTATTTTGAAACGGAATTTTTCAAAGATCCCGGTGTGAATTCAACATTACAGGAACGCAATCACTTGCCTCTCAAGGGGTTAAATGAAATTGATTTGACTTAAAAATGGGACTTGCAAAGCTGAACCTAATTCATACATTTGTTTTAGAAATATAATCTGTTATTACAGTGTGCTTCTTCAAGAGTTTTATTTTTTTGCACTTTACAGATATGAATTATCAAATATTTAACAAAGAAATTGTAATAAGTATACTTATTACCACCTTCCCACGTAGTGAAAGAAGAAAAAAACTTTAAACCAGAAATTTATTTAATGAAATAAAGTATATTTCAAATCACTACTAAATAGAGGCAAGGCACATTTAATTAAATAATTTTTCTGGTTCAAAGTATTTATTTTTGGGAAAAACGGTTTATTGCCAAATATGGGTATGTGTTTGGACAGTTCGTGTGATAAAAAATGGTCTTTATTTAAACGAGGAGGGTATGATGCCCTTTGCTTTTGTACGCCTCTTGTCAAGGATCTCTGAACAGACCGAAATTCTACCTAATTAGACACCTGAATCCCCCCCCCCTTTCCAATAAATATGCTTAATTAAAAATATATACTCTTTTGAGTTATGAGTGTTTATACAATAGTATAACTTACTGAATTATTCATGTACCTTGGTAGAAAAAGGCCCAATTGCATTTTTCGTCTTTTAAAGTCTAATAAAATGAAAGGAATAACCTTTCATATTTTATAATGAAAAATTTAAGGGGCAAAAACTTATCAAAGCAGAACAATAATTTAGAATTAATAAAATTCTTTTAAAATATTTCTATCAAACATAATGATAAACAATAAGAGTGGTAATTGTTAGTCGAATATTAATATTTAAAAAATGCATTTGATTTTTTTTTTAAATCAGTTTGTTGAAAACAAGCAAACTTAATTGATTTAAAATAAAAGGCTTTAGGAAGAGGTTAAATAATAGAATTTAATAGGATTATTTAAATGAAAGAGTAGTATTTGTTAAGAAATAAAAAAATATGGAACTCTTTCTAACTCAGCTCACCCCTCCCCCTCCTTCAAAAAATAAAAATACAATTTGGATAATTTTGTTTAAATATTTTGTTTCAAACGATTGTAGTAAAGCTAATAGAAATTAAAAGAATGTATTTACATTTTTGACGCTTAAAATTTTAATGTATGTATATTTCGAAAATAAATATTCTGAAATCGCTTTCATTTATACACCCAACCAACCAATCTATAATTCATCGCTTTCTAATCAGAATTTGCTTGATAACTCATCTAAAAGTCATCGCAAGTTCATCGTTATCAAATCGTACTCCTCGGTGTTTCATCATATATTTTTCTAAAATCCATCAGATTACGATCATCCATAGATCTCAGGCCGATGAGACATTTCTGAGTAATTGCCGATGAAATTCATCCCTCTCCGATGAGAATGCGATAATCGGCCACTTATCGTGTCATCGGAATTCGATAAGCGGCCATTCAAGGGCCATATACATTTTGCTACTAGGGTAAGGGGGGAGTGCCTTCCGTGGAGGTCTTTCTAAGGGAACCTAACCCGTATTAACGCTTGGAGAACCAAGGTTCGAAGAAAACCACGAAAACTCCGAACGATTAGGCCGACGGGCGCGATTGGGATCGAACGCAGCACCTCCCGTCTACCAGCTTCGAGAGCAGAACCTCTCGGCCACTGGTGGGGCCGTTACTGGTATAGAGTAAAACAATTTAGCTCGCCGCGCATTCCGCGGGCCTCGTGCCCCGAATGTGCCGGTAATGTCGGAAGTCAATGCCGTAGTTTTGCTAGAGAATATTTTTATAACGAGGCTAAGTCTCCTTTCCTAAGGACCTCTTCTTTGTGTTTTATTCAACTAGTTTTAGCGTATATCCACATGAATTATTAAGAAGATCCTTTGTGAAAATCAAGACTGATTTCTAGCCTCACAGATGCTACATGATCATCGGATGCCGAGCAGTGGACCCCACCTTTCACTGAAAGAATAAAAGTCTTCCTTGTTTAAAATATATGCAAGTGTTAGTTTTTCATTGCAAGAGTGGAGGTACTGTATTTTATTTCCTTTTTCTTCTCAGCTTGATCACCCACTAGGATCGGGTTATTAGTGTACATTCACAGCGCATATGTAAATGATTAATCGAGGCAACTGGACGATCGCGTTTTATTCTAATGAATCCACTTCTAGTATGCAAAAGACAGTAGTGAACCCTTTTTTAGAAATATTATAAGCACCCATTAGAACAACAATTATTACTTCTTAATAGTATGTTTAGAAATCAATTTGTCTATAATTAAAAAAAAAAAAAAAATCCGCGAAAAATAATTTTAAAATAGCGTTCCGGTTCGTGGATTTTTCCATTTCGAACCCTGGAAGTTTTGATATAGATATGCTAATTTATATCAAAATCAAAAGTAATGTAAATTTATTTAGTAATAAACAAGCTGTAATAGCCAAAAGAGAATGATTAACAAAAAATTTAGTAAAAAAAACACTGCGGTAGTCGCTGATTTCGGCGCCATCTTGAATTTTGTTCCTGCAACTTAACTGTAAATTTCATTGTTTACATCTGAAAAAATACGCGGATTTTAGGGTCGCGGATTTAAGGGAGTCTACTGTATACAATTAGTGTGAATAACCTGTGAGCTCAATGCCACCAGTTTAACTGGCACTTATCTTTTTATTGCTATTAACCGATGTGGGTTATGAAGCATAGTGGTTTATGTATTCAGTTCTGTATAGTCCTAGTTTCAAACTTTACTGTTAAATTTAGTGTCATTTTGCCCCGAATTTTCAATGTTTCTCTTATATTAGCTATGCCAAGCTGCCCCATACCTGGAGACTCAGATAAATACTATTTATTAAATATAAAAAGTTCAAAGAGGAAGGTGAGTGAAATCTGGGGGGCGCGAGAGTGGACAAAAGGGGGGGGGGTGATTTTCAAACTTTTACCAAACCTCTCCTTGACATATCATCGGAAAGTCCTTTCACCACTCTTTCATATTATGAACCTTTCTCCTCCCAGAGTTGAATTCCGGAAGGGGGCGGTGGTGGGGAGCGGTGCGGGGGTGAAATTTTTTTTTGTAATTGTAGAGATTTCTACAATAAATATCATTAAATGAAGTTTTTTAAGGGAGCTCTCCGATAAATATTATTTATTAAATATAAAATTTTAAAACTGGGGCTGCGTGATTTCCGGGTATATTCTGGGATAAAAGAGGGAACCCACGTGGGAGGGGTGGATTTCAAACTTTTTTTGGACCATTCATTTGATATATCATCGGAAAGTTACTCTTTCATATTATGAACCTTTCTTCTTCCCTCCCTAGTTTGGCGCCCCGAGAGAGGCACTTTTCGAACTTTTTTGAAATCGTAGCGTTTCTAAACATTTTAGATCGGATTTTTTTACGGAGCCCTCCGATAAATAATTTTTAATATATGAAAATTTCAAAGAGAAGGATGGGCAGGGTATATTTCGGGGAGGGGGGGGGGGGCACGATAATTGGAATCCTGGGAGTTGGGACTCTTTTCTATCTTTTGCTGACACCCCTCATGTGATATATCATTGGAAAGCTCTGTGACTACTATTTCATTTTATATATCGCCCGCGCCCCTCCCCTTACTTTGCCCCCGCGCGGGGGCACTTTTCTAAATTTAGCCGACACCCCTCATGTGACATATCGTTGGAAAATCCTGTGACCACTTATTCATATTATGCACTTTCCTTGCCCTCCCCCTACTTTGCTACCCGCGGGAGTTCGTTTAATGTATTCCAGTCGAAGACTTTCTAAAAATGGGGAAATTAAAGATCCAATCTCAAATGACGTAGAAAAATCAATAAAAAATTTTGATCCCTTTTATCATCCTTTAGTTCATGTTTTTGCCACTAGGGGGTGCTTTTGATTCTTATTTCTTTGGCCATTTTGGTGCTAATTGTCGAAAAATTCTACTTTTTGATACTTAAACTGCTCTTACCGCTTCATAGCTACTCGCGTTTTTTCAACCAGGGGGCACCCTTACAAGACTTTTCCAGTCTTATGGCTCCTTTATAGCCTTCCTTTGGTTTGTTGTTTTTTTATTCCATCTGTTTTCAGTTACCCTATATTTAATAAAATCTGCCTTATATATATGTAAAAACAATGATTTCAATAATCGATTCTAGAACATCTTCTTTGTAGATTCTCGAAAGTAATCGATGACTGTATCGATTGTGTATTTTACGATAACGATTTTTTTCGATTGGTAAATTTTCGAGAATCGCCCATCACTAAGCCTTATCACTACTATGAAATTGTCGGCCAGAATAATAGCTAAGTTTTCCAATAACTGTTTTTAGCTTTTCTCGTTATAATCGATTGTAAAACATCTCGATTGTAGATTCTAGGAATTAATCGATGGCTGTATCGATTGTGATATTTACGATGACAATTTTTCTCGATTGTCGAATTCTCGAGAATCGCCCATCACTACATTTCACCTTAGTAAAGAATGAAGTTTTGCTACAATATTCTGAATGTATTGGAAAGTGCTTCATAACCTATGCTTTATACGTGATTTTTCTTTTTTGTTAATATCAGAAAATGCTTAAAATAAATATAGGTGAATTATTAAAGTAGTTTTGTGGCTTATATTAAGTAAAATCAAAGAAATGGATCAATAGCAATAATTGATATTTATTAATGCCTTAGTTACAGAAGTTATAAAGAAGATAAAAAAATCATGCTTCAAGAATAAATTAGGAAACACTCTCCAACACTTACAGAATGCTTCAAATTTCCCCCTTTTAATAAGGAAAAAATGTAAAAGTCTAAGTAATCATTTTAGAAAACGTATAACACATTTGAAAAACACGTTTCAACAATCAGCACTGTAATAAACCTGGTAGCCAAACAGCTATAAAGTTGATCGCATACGCCTTTGCATGAAAAGAATATATTTAAAGTTAACAATGAGTGGGAGAGAACGACTGAAAAATAACATAGACTGAAAAATATTTAAAGGATGACCTAAAAAGTTAATACAAAAGGAAACCGTGTTCTGGAAAAGAAACTAAGGAAAAAAACATGTTTAAAAATATACAACACAAAAGTTATATGTAAAAGAAAGAAAAACAAAGACAATGATGGTGAAGTTAAAAAAAAGGCATATATTCTCTATCAAATTATTACAATGTCTGAAAGGGATCCTGTTACAAAAAAAAAAAACTTAATGGGTTTCTCAACGGGAAGAGAAAACGATAGAAAGAATGAAAACAAAATGAAAAAAGACTTAGCTGGGCTAATTTACATTCCTGCAGCATCACATCTTTCTTTCCGGCGTCCCTAGTTTCAAGGTGAGCCCGCAATCCTTGCTGTTGCTCCTTCTAGTGTAAAAAAAATATGACTGAGACTGACTAAAAAAAAATCCCACTGACATCGGCCACGAGGCCCGAGGTTGCCAGAGAGGGTGAAAGGCGCCAAACGCATTGAGTTACGCCAAGGCGAGAATGTAAATACATGTTCAAAAGCTATACCTATCGCCAAGTGATAAAACCAACTTTTAGTAACCCTAACCTTGGCGAAAGTCGAGAACAGAAGATTGGTTGGATGAGGTGATAAAGCATGAATCAAAATACTGAGCTCACATACTGAGTTGAGTGCACAGCAGCTGAACTGGACACTAAATTAAAAAAAACCAAGGAGGCAGATGAGGCAACTTTAAACAGGCGGAAAGTCCACAAAGTGCGAACTTTTACGTGGGAGATTTAGGCTGGGATTACGGTGCCTCACTTAAGATCAACTTAGAGACTTACGATATAAACAAAACGTAAACGGCATTACGGTGCCTTGCGATCTTACGACAGCTTGGAAGCAGCCGTAAGTTACGAGGGGTCTCTCAATGGGAGAAATCGTGTACGAGATTACGGAATCACCTTGATTACAGCTGATTCAGCGGATTACTATGATTACATGTGATTATACCTGATTACACCTAGATTACATGTGATTATACCTGATTACACCTAGATTACAGCTGTTTACACTTGATTACAGTTGATTTCACTTGGAAATACGTGATTACACGTGATTAAATTGCTAAAATTTATGATTTAACAGTTTTACTCGATTTTACTGCCTTCCAAACATCTGTTTTTTTTTTTAAAGATTTGTCCAAAATAAGAAATAAGTATCAAGCAGGACGGTGATTTACCTATCACTGTTCTGCCGACAGTGGCGTAGCTAAGGGGGTGGGGTCTGAATCTCACCCCAAACGATGGGCTCGTACACTAAATCATGAATAATAAAAGTAGAAACTTCTGCTAAAACGGCAATTTTTTTTTCTTTTTTTTACATGTTAACTTTTTAGATTTGTTAAAAATAAGAAAATAGTATCAAGCAGGACGGTGATTTTCCTATCACCGTTCTACCGACAGTGGCGTAGCCAAGGGGGTGGGGTCGGAATGTCCCCCTCTAACGATGGGCCCGTACACTAAATCATGAATAAAAAAAGTAGTAACTTGTGCTAAAACGGCAATTTTTTTTTTTTTTACATGTTAACTTTTTAGATTTGTCCAAAATAAGAAAGTAGTATCAAGCAGGACGGTGATTTTCTTATCACCGTTCTGCCGACAGTGGCGTATCCAAGGGGGTGGGGTCCGAATGTCCCCCTCTAACGATGAGTCCGTACACTAAATCATGAATAATAAAAGTAGTAACTTCTGCTAAAAAGGCAATCTTTTTCCTTTTTTTTCTTTTTTTTACATGTTAACATTTTAGATTTGTCAAAAATAAGAAAATAGTATCAAGCAGGACGGTGATTTGTCTATCACCGTTCTGCCGACAGTGGCTTAGCCAAGGGGGTGGGGTCGGAATGTCCCCTCTAACGATAGGTCCGTACACTAAATCATGAATAACAAAAGTAGTAACTTCTGCTAAAACGGCAATTTTTTTTTCTTTTTTTTACATGTTAACTTTTTAGATTTGTCAAAATAAGAAAATAGTAGCAAGCAGGACGGTCATTTGCCTATCACCGTTCTGCCGACAGTGGCGTAGCCAAGGGGGTGGGGTCAGAATGTCCCCCCCCCCTAACGATGGGTTCATACACTACATCATGAATAAAAAAGTAGTAACATCTGCTAAAACGGCAAAAATTCCGAAATTTTTCGTTTTAGCAGGTATAATTTTAAAGTGTTTCTTTCGCCAGAACCATTATTTTTTTCCGTTTAATACAGGATTCCATTATAGACGTTTTCACATGTATTCTCTAAAATTTATCCACTCTATAATAACCAAGGGTGGATCCAGCACTCAATTTAGAGGGGGGTCATGGCTCTTTTTTTTGGGGTGTGTGTGTGTGGGGGGGGGGGGGGGGGTTACACCACTTCATGATCAATTTTTATATTGAAGGCTATTCTCAAATTAAAACTGACGATTTTTCTGATACTTTCGCGAAATCATTTTCATTCCCAAATACAAAATATTTACAGTAGTATTCGTTAATGTATATATATATAGTAGATTTCATTGAGATACCAAGAAATCGTAGCATTTCCCATTTTCTTATAAATGCGAAGAATGATTCAGAAATGTTGTCAAGTTAGCATTTTAAGCCAATTTTTAGGACTTGAGAGCCACAGAAATGTCATCATGAGAGAGCAATTTGAATTCGCGTCCGGAAATTTAGTTTAAAATGCCAAATTTTATGGAATTTTTGGTAAGATTCTTCGCTTTTATTGAAAAATGGAAAACAGTTTCGATCACATAGTTTCCGAATAAGTGCACTTTCAAATTTCTTGAGATTAGTAATATTTTCACGGATGTATCAGAAATTACCTAATTTTGATTTGAGTAGAGGTTTAAAGAGTCAGGGAGATTCGCATTGTTGAACAAACTTCGGAGGAGGGGGATTGAAAGAATTTAAGATATATTTCATTTTTTAATAACGTTTAGCATTTTTCTGTTGTTTACGAGGGTGTGGGTCATGACCCCCGTCTCCTTCCCCTTGGATCCGTCACTGATAATAACCGCTTGAGAGCATAAATGTACTATAGTTAAATCTACGACATTAGAACATGTCTGTAACGAAGCGTGCCATAAATGGAAAAAATTTAAAGTTTGACGAAATTGACACTGTACAATTTATACCCGCTAATATAAAAATCTATGTAAAATGGAACATTTATCCAGACCTTTGCGATTCCTTCTTTGTAGCAGTAAAACCTGTGAAAAATTAAAAACAGAAACATTTCATGATCCCGATTACGAAAGGATGGATAATCACAGAAATACTCTGGCTAAAGCGGATACCTGTTTAAAACGGTATTTTTCCGATCTCTAGTAATTCCGTTTTGAGAGATGTTATTGTAACTAGATAAAGTGTAAAACTTCATCAACGGAGAATTTGGTGGGACCAATGTTGCTAAAACTTACAGTAAAAAACAGGGCCGAAACTAGGGGGATGCAGAGGGGTCATGTGTCCCAAGCGTCAGAACGAAAGGCGAGGAAAGGGGTGGGGGCGCCAAATGAAGATTTTATTTTTCATTTCATACAAAAATGTATGTATATTATATATATATATATATATATACATTAAAGACAAAGTAACTCGCAAGCTAATGTTAAACCTATGGGAGCGTTCTTTTCAAATTTGTGAAACTGAAAGTAACTTTATAAAAAAAAAAAAAAAAAATCTGCAACCAAAATCGAAAAATTAAACACTAACCCGGTCAGAATTCAATCATTGGTTTTCAAACATTACATCTTCGGCAAATGTCCTTTAATGCTTTTTTGTTTTAATTTTGTCCGCAATAGAGCATTGAACTGGAATCTGGAGAACGTTTTGTTATCCAAATCAAATTATAAAAAACTCTGCATCCTATACAATGAATTTAATAAACTCTACTCTTTCATCAAATATCGCTTTTAAAGAATCTTTTTTTTCTACGGTGTTTCTGCCTGTGAACTTTCTTCGTGCACTTTTATTGAACTTTATTATTTTCCTCATTCCTAAGCCTTTCGTATTTGTAAATAACTTTAAACACTGTTTTCATTTTCTTTTTATTTTAATTTTTGTGTTTACATAGAAGTCATGTGTTATTTTTGTATATGTCTATACTTTCTGTTTTTATTCTGTTTTCTTTATGATTTTGTGTTTACTTACAAGTCATATGCTTGTAAATGACTATAATTGCTGTTTCTTATACTTTTATCTATGGTGCTTGGATGCCATAGTTTTCGTAATACAGTCGGCCCCACTTAATCGGGTAACGGATAATTGCATACCCCGCTTATATGCATAGAATGCCGTGGAACAAAAACGCTCCCCATAAGGTTAATGTTAAATATACTCGTTTTATCGCATAACAATCCCCGGTTAATTGCATAAATATCTCCAATCTAGTAATCCGCATTTTATAAATTCCTGTTATGGTGATGAATGGGAAGAAAGGAAGAACTTTTTGTTGTTGTAACAATGGTTTGTTATATCTACGATCGAAGAACAGAAACCGTCGTGAAAGAAGACTTTATTATCTAAATTCTAGGAAACGCATAGGAGTGTTGAATTTGGACAATTATGTTTTTCTTGTCTTTTAAAGCTTGTCGTACATGCAGTGTCTCAATATGCTGGGGGTACTTTTTGGAAAATCCTGGAATCGGGGGAAAATACAATCGGGATGGTCAAGAGAATAAAGGAACAATATTTAGCGCCGGAAATTGAGAAATACAGTATCCGAGGTAGGAAAAAACAAATTTCCCTAAAAGATTTTTTGTGTAGGCAACAATAACAAGAAAAAAAAAGTGATAAATTGACAAATAATTGGAAAATAAAATGAATTTATGCAGAATTTATTTATTTTCAAAGGTACGATTTAAATTTTTTTTTTTTTTTTTACTTTCATTTTAATTTAACATACATTATAATGAAAAATTAAACCATGGAACGTAAATAGTGTAATAATACATTATACCTTATTCCATATATTGTTATATAGAGAATAATAATAAATTATTTAAAATTAATAATTAAAATCTAAATTATTAAAAGAATATTTTTTAAATTATTAGGTAAATGATGATCATTAATATTTATCATATCTGTGGTATATAATCAATTGATAACATATACTGCTAACATTAATTGCTGTCCTCGCTTAAACGCATAACCCGCTTAAATGCATACAATTCAGTGGAACCAACTGTATGCAATTAAGCGGGGCCGACTGTGTTTCAATATATGTGTCGCTGTTTTCTGGGTCAGTTTTCTTGGCTGATTGGCGGAGGGGTTTCTTCTGCCAGGGGTTCATGCATTTGCCATTTTTTGGTTGGCTCCCTGGAAGAGTGATTGTAGCCCTTGTAGAATTCATTATCTATTTACAGAAGAAAATAAAATCATTTGAAACTATTAATATGCAAGTGAGAAATTTTTAAAAGAACGCTGTCATAGGTTTAACATTAGCGGTCCAGTTTCTTCGCGTGAATAGTGTAAGCTCTTAACTCTCAAGCTAATGTTAATCCTATGGGAGCGTTGTTTACATATTTCCTTGTAGCATTTTAATTATTATTAAATGATTTTTATTTTTAAAGAATTTTTTTTCTTTTGCATAGGGTATCTGCGGTCGACAACTTTTATTGTGCGTGAGGAGAGGGGGGGGGGGGTCAAAGTCCATATTTGTTCCGGGCTCAAAAAAGGCTACTTTCGGCCCTGGTAAAAAAAATGAGTTTACATGAATACAAAAGCGGCACACTTAACATAATTTGGTGAATCTTAATTTATTTTATAATTCTATATCGAGAATTATCACCAATAGATTTAAATCTCCTACTTGATATAGAAAAAAGTAATGTCATTGTTGGACTAGTTATTGTGAAGTTTTATTGAACTTGTTAGTTATTGCGATGTTTTGTTCGAAGTTGCGAATTTCAAAATACCTGTAAAAACCCGAATGTGATTATTCTGTTCTAAAACATGCTGATACGCTCTTTGTTGCAACAACGTCATAATTCAAAAATCGCGATTTTTTAGTTCTGATGTTGAAGAAATGATCGATATTTTTATTCAACTCTGTGAAATTTTTTGTCAATCAGCAAACAAGAAACAGGAGGCGAATTTTCTGAAGTTTTATGATCTGTTTAAAATCGTTGAATCTTTGTCAAAAGATGACTTTGATAAAATTTTCTTTTGTTACACACACAGAGCTTTAGGCAAGGAAGTGTGTGTGTGTGTATGGGGGGGGGGTCTGGATGCCCTTCCCGAATGAGGTACGAGTTTACTGAATAAATCATATGCATACAGTCAAATCCGGTCAAAACTGTTGACTACCGTAAAGATTGGTAAAAAATTTAGTTTTTGTCAGGTTTTCGACTTAGCTTTCATAATAGTATGGTATTTATTTCATTTTCATTTAAGGCAAGATTCCGTTATAGACAGTGTATAGAATAGGTTACGGATTAATTTTGAATAGCTCGAATTTAAATTAGGGAAAAGAAATATGAATAATCTGACGAAAGAATATGACTTAACAGAATTCAATTCACGATTCGATTTTAAAACAAAAACTGTGATTTTAGTTAGAAGTTAGAATTAAATTTAAATTTTCGTTACTTACCCCATTTTCCCAGAAATTCAGGCAGACACTTACAATAAAGGAGCAGCAGGATATATAACACGACATACATTTATTATAATACAAAGAACTGATATAGCCGCAAGTATATTGTAGATTCTAGTTGATTACACTTATAAATGTTCGAATCCCGTTGAGCTGGTCAAATTAGTAACACCTTCGATTGAATTCTTGACTTGTCATTTAAAAACGACGAATTACATAGTAAATGAATATAGATGAATAACTTGTTTACTCCGCATCGAATAATAAATATTAGACTCAAAGAATAATACACGCCTTAGCATACTTCCTTTTCACCGTTCGAATTCCGAATGTTTGTTTTTAAAGATTGTACCTGTAAAAGCTGACGTCACGTTCTTACGTCAGTTGCTCGGTTGCCAAGGTAACCAGTTTTTTTCCTCGACAATCGTTCTGATCGTCCATAACCTCCGGGGGGCCGGCATGGACTTCAGGTAAAGCAGCAATCTGCTGAATCGGACGCTTGAATGTACCTTCACCGGTACGGATAGTCACAACTCTGACCACACCGTCAGCACCAGGATGGATGTTTTCGACCACGGCTAATTTCCAATGAGTTGGATGAATTGAAGATTCTTTTACCAAGGCTTTTGACCAATCTTGATAATATGATTGCCCTTTTTCCATTTATGCCTTAAGAACAATGTTTGGAGATAATCTTTAGTCCAGCGGTGCCAGAAATTATCTCGAATCTTGATACACTGTTTCCACCTGGAAGAGAGACTAATACATGGATTATTATGAGATGACATGTCAGGTAAAGCAAGTAATGGATCACCAATAAGGAAATGTCCTGGAGTTAAAACGGATAAGTCATTAGGGTCGGTTGATAAAGGAATAAGTGGACGAGAATTTATACATGCTTCAATAAGGCATAGGGTTGTGGATAGTTCCTCAAAAGTCATAAGAGTACTTTGGCATGCTTTGGTTAGATGACGTTTGGCTAGCTTTATGGAAGACTCCCATAATCCTCCAAAGTTTGGACCATAAGGAGGTATGAAATGCCAAATAATTTGGCGTTGTGCGCAAAAGTCTTGGACTTTTGATTCTTTGAGAATTAGGAACAGTTTTTTAAGATATGAGGCTGCACCAACGAATGTTTTACCGTAATCAGAATAAATGTCTGTTGGATGTCCTCGGCGTGATATGAAACGCTGTAAAGTGCATATAAAGGCTTCGGTGGTAAGTTCTGAAACTAATTCAATGTGTACTGCTTTGGTGCACATGCATATAAAAAGACAGATATAGGATTTAAAAATAGTTGACTTTCGTTTGTGTTGGCATTTTGTATTGATTGGTCCTGCAAAATCAATCCCTGTGCGCTGGAACGCTCTACAAGGATTAATTCGTGAAGAGGGCAAGTCACCCATGATTTGAGTAAGCGGTTGGGCAGATATTCGAATGCAACGGATACACTTTCTTAATTCTTTCTTAACTGTTGATCTGCCATCTGGAATCCAAAATTTTTGACGAATTAAGGAAAGAACTTGATCAGGACCCGCATGCAGACTATAGAGATGGAAGTACCTGATAATAGCTTCTGTTAAGGGATGGGTTTTAGGGATAAGCATTGGATGTTTGGAATCGAATGACATGGTGTTGTGTTTGCTGAGGCGTCCACCAACTCTCAAAATATTATCTGCGTCGAGAAAGATGTTTAAAGAAAGCAATTTACTGGATGTTGGTAGTGGTTTGTGTTGTTTAAGTAGATTAATTTCATCAGAAAAGGCTGACTGTTGTAAGCACTTGACGACAGTTTTACAAGCGTTGTTAAGTTCAACTGCATTTAATGGCCCTTTCCTTTTTAAATGGAATTTTGTGTTGTAGGCGAATCTTTGAATCCAAGCAACTACTCGGATTACTTTTGTATATGAAGAAAATCTGGTAAGAATGTCTATATCGTTGTCTAGTTGATTTATTAAACAAGAACTTTCGGTGGGTAAAGACTCAACTGCAAAGTTTGAAGTGGGAGATGGATCATCAATGAAAGGATTAGAAGACTTGTAGAGCCAAGTAGGCCCAGACCACCAACATTCGCAATCTTTTAACTGATAGGGATATAGACCCCGTGTTGCACAATCGGCTGGATTATGTTTACCAGGAATATGATGCCAATGTTCAATTGAGGTCAAATCTCTGATTTTATTGGCCCGGTGAAGCACGAATTGGTTGCCTTTGGTTGGAGGTTTCAAAATCCAGCTTAATGTAATGGTCGAATCGGTCCACAAGAATGTTTCGTGGATAGCGTTAGGTAATGCATCTTGCACAACTTGAATAAGGTTTGCAAGCAAAAGAGCTGAAGATAGCTCTAATCTTGGCAATGTTATTGCACTGGCGGGCGCTATTCTTGTTTTAGCAGCGACTAGCATTACCGTGACAGGATTAAAAGTTTTGATATATACAACCGCCGCGTATGCACGTATAGAGGCATCACAGAACCCATGGAGTTCGAAAGGTGATGATGTGCTGAAATTCATAAATCGGGGAATGTGCATAGAATTAAAAGCATTTATTTCAGAATAGAATCTATTCCACGTTTCTAGAATATCTGAGGGAAGAGGATCATCCCACTTCAAGTCTGCCTTCCACACTTCTTTCAATAACATTTTCAAAATAACAGTGGAAGGTGACAAAAGACCCAAAGGATCAAAAATGCCAGCGATTACGGATAATAATTGACTTTTAGTCTTTACTGTAGGTTTTTCTACAACTTGTACTCGCAGGAAATCTGTTTCCTGGTTCCACTCTAACCCTAGAAAACTTTGAGATGAATTCGGATTGAAAGAATGGGTTAAGTTATTTGCCTTTAAAGAATGTGGCAAACTATCATCTTTTGCTATACTGGCAGCGACAGGAAAATTAATTTTTTCCTCATCACAAACTTGTTTATTTTGCCGAATTGAATTGTGATACAGTTCTTTAGCTGCATCCGATTTAATAAACTCCTTAGCTTGAGGAACAGACTCCGAGTTGAAAAAACCAGTCATGTCTACTGAATGGCAGACCACGGTCGTGGCCGGTTTAGACGAATAGGGTACTGGACCACTTAGAATATATCCTAGTTGAGTTGGGATTGCAACGGGTTCACCAGATTGTCCAAAAATGGGTGACCCTAATAACAGATGTGCAAAAACATCTGCTCCTAGCAGAATGTCGATTGACTTGGAGATATAAAACTCAGGATCCGCCAGCTGTAAGTTTGCCATGTGCGGCCATGAATGCCTTTCAAGCCTGAAGTTAGGGAGTGGGGTAGTAACCTGATTGACTACAAGGGCTTTTAAAGAATTGTAATTATTTTCAAAATATGGCGAGTAATTAAATTCAGTGAAATTTAGGCAGGTTTCAGCCGAAATGCCATTTATACCTACAAGCCTATGGTTCGTTCTGCCTACAGGCAAATTCAATCTTTCTACACAATTTTTTGAGATTAAAGAATTTTGAGAAGCATTGTCAATAAGTGCTCTGCACTGAATAACATTACCTGTGCTAGATTTTACATTAATAAGAGCGGTAGATAATAGAACATAAAATTTATGGATAGGTTAGGAATTAATTTTGAATAGCTCGAATTTAAATTAGGGAAAAGAAATATGAATAATCTGACGAAAGAATATGACTTAACAGAATTCAATTCACGATTCGATTTTAAAACAAAAACTGTGATTTTAGTTAGAAGTTAGAATTAAATTTAAATTTTCGTTACTTACCCCGTTTTCCCAGAAATTCAGGCAGACACAATAAAGGAGCAGCAGGATATATAACACGACAC
This sequence comes from Maratus speciosus, assembly GCA_963932465.1. Taxonomy (NCBI): domain Eukaryota; kingdom Metazoa; phylum Arthropoda; class Arachnida; order Araneae; family Salticidae; genus Maratus; species Maratus speciosus. The sequence goes on along the minus strand of OZ010797.1, from coordinate 139,284,244 downwards.
ACATTTATTATAATACAAAGAACTGATATAGCCGCAAGTATATTGTAGATTCTAGTTGATTACACTTATAAATGTTCGAATCCCGTTGAGCTGGTCAAATTAGTAACACCTTCGATTGAATTCTTGACTTGTCATTTAAAAACGACGAATTACATAGTAAATGAATATAGATGAATAACTTGTTTACTCCGCATCGAATAATAAATATTAGACTCAAAGAATAATACACGCCTTAGCATACTTCCTTTTCACCGTTCGAATTCCGAATGTTTGTTTTTAAAGATTGTACCTGTAAAAGCTGACGTCACGTTCTTACGTCAGTTGCTCGGTTGCCAAGGTAACCAGTTTTTTTCCTCGACAATCGTTCTGATCGTCCAGACAGGTTCATTTTTCACAGGGTTAGAGTATACAGTGTATATGTATAGGGGAATGAAGTTTTAAGTTAAATAAAAGCTTATAATATATAAATAGTTTCTCTTTTGCAATATCTTCTAAAACAGTTGTCGTTTTCTACTTTAAAGTATACACATTTGGGGAGCATACTTGTATATGCTGTAGATTCTAGCAAATATCGCAAAGCTCAAATAAACATATTTACACACAGAAATGTTATTTAACAAATAACTGAAATAGTTATGCCACAATAATAAGTAACATTTGCATTAACAAATATTCTGGATTTATGTTTGAGCTGTATGTTAAATGCTGAAATACATGGTATGTTACTACTAAGAAACAATCTAGGTTATTTAACCCTTATTTACATTTTATTTCCGTAGAAAACTTTTTTTTTTAACGGTGTATATACTCAGCCTTTTTATATTATAGAGATTCTAAAATCCTTTTCTAATCTACAAAGTTATTTTAGTAATACATTCAATTACAGAGATTGGTCTTACTCTTTATCTTCATAAGCTATTTTGTAAAGTATAAATAAGGAAATACAATCTTAAAGTTTATTAAAATTCTGTTATTACACAAATATTCTAATATATATATATATATATATATATATGTATGTGTGTGTGCATGCATGTTTGCGTATGTAAAATATTTTATGTATGTAAAAGAAAGTCTGTATTAAAGGAATAGCAAGGGGCAGTTAAAAAAATTCTGTTTGAGACTTTTTTTGTCTTTAGAGGTAAACGTTGAGAATGGACCACGAAAATCTTCCTTTGTGAAAACAAAATCGTAAGATATCTAAAAAAATCGTTTTATACAGGTTTCCCTTTTATAAGTTATATTTGCAAGTTTAGTAACTCTTCAATCGGGACAATGAATTTTTCTGTTTAAGATTACATTGTATACATGTTTTCATAGGTTTTTTTTTTTTTTTTTTTTGTATATATGACAAGGTTTGGACCTATTCCGAAAAAATTTCCTGGCTTCGGAACTGTCTGCCGAGCCAAGCCATAAAAAGTAACCAAGGGTCAAACAAATGCCAAGAACTTAACCGAACTTAACAATCGACAACTTAACTGCTTATTATACAGGATACAACTTTTCCATATTAAATCGAATAAACATGGCAAAAAAAATCTGGTTTTTGAATTCATATAATCTTACACTTGGCACGCGAAGAAACTCGCAAGCTAATGTTAAATCTGCGAGAGCGTTCTTTTCAAATTTCTCACTTGCATTTTAATATCTTTAAATAATTTTGTTTTCTTAGTTTATCTGAGATTGATCTTTAATGTTTCTAGTTTGTACGTTTTCGATTTTAGAAGATTTATTTTTCGCAATCTGTTCTGAAAGTGACAAATAACATATATATATAATAAATTTGAATATATATATATATATATATAGATATATATATATATGCAACTAAAATCGAAAAAGTAAATACTGTTAACCAACCTCAGCCATTCCAAGACAGAAAAATAAAACATTTAAAAGAAAGAGAGATTTTCAATAGAGCAATCCCATAGGTTTAACATCAGCGTTCCAGCTTCTTTGCGTGACTAGTTACACAAAGAAACTCAACTCTAATGTTAAACCTATGGGAGAAATCTTTATACATTCCTTGCTTATATTTTATTATTTTTAAAGGATTTGTTTTTGCATAGAATACCCGAGGACGATTCGATAACTACCCATCGTTGTGCATTTCGATTTTAATTAGTTTTTTCATATGCAAACGATTGCTCCTATAGGTTTAACATTAGCATTTAAGTTTGTCAGAGTGACGGAAAGGGTTGAAAAACACTCGCACGCTAATGTTAAACCTATGGGAGTGTTCTTTTCAGAATTCTCACTTGAATTTTTATTTTTTTTTTTTCATAAATGATACGTGAAGTCAAATGAGTCGATAGTTACCGTTGTGCGTTTTTACTTTTTCGTTGCATTTTTTTTTTTTTTAATACGAGTATACTTCGCCTTTGTTTGCATTTTTCTCGGTATTTTTACAACTACCGTAAAAAATGTGAAAATGAAATCTGTCTATAACGGAATCCTATATTCAATGAAAAATATTGCATGTTCCCCTCGGTATTTCCAAAATAAAGAATACCGACAATTATACTTTCTATGATGGAAACCTGTATAAAGCGGAATTTTTTTCGGATTGTTTAGATTTCGTTATTTGACAAGACTAATTATGTAGTTCAGCCTAGAGGTCGACACGGGCCAAACGAGCAGAATTAAGACAATTTTTTCACCGGGCCGATAAACAAAATAAACGGGTCGGGTCCGTCCGGTAAAAAAATTGCACGTGCCAGCCGGGCCGATAAAAAAATTTAGCAGGCCTGCGACCAGATATAAAAATTTAAACGAAGCCGACAAAATGAGCTATTTTCAATGAATATGGCTTTCGCGAGAACAAGTATAAATGTAATGTGCGTCACGAACCAATGCTAGTTTGACAACATCAATACAGAAATGTAACATGTCCAATGTAGAGATCGGCATCAGAGAGCTACATGATGTCTGACCCGGGCTCTTTTATTTTATTTTTATTTTTTTTTTTCAGCAGATTTGTGCTGGTCTGAGATCAGGCTTGCATTTCTTTTTATACATGGTCGAGCAGGGCCAGAATTGTTTTCAGTATGTGTAGGGTAGACAATGTGTTTCGTAAAAATATTAATAGCCTTAATGAACTTCTGTTAACGTACTTTTTAGAAATATACCTAAAGGTGGTTCTCAAATTCACTGCTCAACAACTCAAAACTTTGACACATTTTCTGACTAATTTTTAACTGTGAAGGTATAAAATTGACAAGCCACTGAAGGGATTTGGAATCTAATAGCATTTTCCATTTTTGATAAATAAATCACTTGTCGAGTTATAACAGATTCTTATCACGTGGCTGCATATTTTTTTCCTTTCTCATGCAGTCGCTTCCTGAAATTTCATTCAAAACGCTAAATTTGACATTATCAAAGATATATTGCCTTTATCAAAAAACGTCATTCGATTACTAGTTTCTGAATAAGAACACCTGCCAATCTTATGAGTTTCCGAGAAGAAATGGATTAAGAAATGTGTCAAAGTAGCTCCTTTGGATTTGAGGAAAGCCTTAAGGGGGCTGGTCACTCAGCTTCGGAATTCTGCTCCGTAATGTTTTAAGTCTATGGACTTTTGAGGCATTCGTATATTTCAAATATCTTCTCGAGGAAATTCATATTTTTAACATCTTTTTTCGGTGTACACTTCTTAAAGGATCTCTTTTTTTTCTTAGTTTTCAAAATATTTTTAAAATCTACGCTGAATTTAATATTTTTTGTGTCAAAAGCGGACGAACTGTGAGTACGATTTTAACACTTCATATAAAATTAACTCTATACTTTAGAAATATTTTGAGAACTAAGAAAAGAGACATCTTTTAGGAAGTGCACACAAAAAATAGAAGTTAAAAATATTAATTTCCCGAGGAGATATTTTAAATATACGAATGCATCAAATGTACATAGACTTTACATTAGAGAGGGAAAAATCGGAAGCTGAGAGACCAGCCCCCTTAATAACGGCCAGTGAAATATTTTCACGAATCTACTTTTTATTATACAGCTTCAAAAGATTTGTTTTTTTTTTATCCTTTTTTTTCTAAACTACATTATTTTTTTAATGAATCTTTATTTGAATGTTGAAACGTAATCTAAGTAATCATTAATGTTGCTATTGTGTATTTTCTGTCTTGCGAACACATCTTAATTTTAAAACGTACTGCATACTTATCCCATAAATATGTATGCAGTATTCTTTAAAGGAATTATATGATAAGAAAAATCTGAATTTTTTGTAGAAATTGTATCGGCTCAGGCCGACCTTTAAGGGTGTATTCCAATCCAAACTGCTTATTTTCTGATTCATTTTTGCATTCATTTTAGCACTACTTTTGCATAGTTGCATTACAATATGGATATATATGGAAGCAGGACGTTTCGGTCCCGACACTTCGGTCCCGCCATTTCGGTCCCGCCGTTTCGGTCCCAAGACATTTCGGTCCAGAGACATTTCGGTCCAGAGACATTTCGGTCCCAAGACATTTCGGTCCAGAGACATTTCGGTCCCGAGACATTTCGGTCCCAAGACATTTCGGTCCCGAGACAATTCAGTCCTGAGACATTTCGGTCCCGAGACAATTCGGTCCCAAGACATTTCGGTCCCGAGACATTTCGGTCCCAAGACATTTCGGTCCCGAGACAATTCGGTCCCAAGACATTTCGGTCCCGAGACATTTCGGTCCCAAGACAATTCAGTTCCAAGACATTTCGGTCCCGAGATATTTCGGTCCCTTCTCCAGCAAGCTGAAATTTTGTGCACTTGAAATAGGTGACAATTTTATAGGGGGCATTGTGGAGTTTTTTAAATAAAGCCCTTAAAATTTTAGTAAACACACACAAATTTCGTATGGTAATCATTTTAAAAAACAAGGGGGGGATTGACATGTTCTATATTTTAGTGTATCATAAGTATAAGGGTCTGATAAATTAAGACATTTATAACTCGATCTATAATTATCGCAAAACACTCACATTTTGTATGGTAAACGTAATCTTTATAAAAGGAGGGACATTATCAAATTTTTTAACTGAACTCCCTAAATTTTAGTATAACTCGAATATAAGGACTCGAAAACGCAAACACTTATAACACAGATCAAAATTGTCGCAGCCCACACAAATTTCCTATGATAATCATAATCGTTTTATAGGGCAGGGGGGGGGGGCTCTGTTGACTTTTTATATATTTTAGTGTATCTTAAGTATAAGGTCCTGATAAATTAAAACATTTATAACTCTCTCTGTAATTATCGTAATCACACTCATATTTTGTACGGTAAACGTAATCTTTAAAAAAGGAGGTACATTACAAGATTTTTTAACTGAACCCTTGAAATTTTAGTATAACCGAATATAAGGGCCCGAAAACCGCAAACACTTAGCAATCAAATTGTAGCACCCCATGCAAATTTTATATGGTAGAAGTAATCGTTTTCAGGAGTGGAGGAAGGGAGAGTTCTGTGGATTCTTTATAGAAGCTCCTCATATTTTAGTCTATCATAAATATAAAGTACAGACAATTTAAAAATATTTATAAGTCGAGCTTTAATTTTCATATGCAAATGCCCATGCCAAAATGCACATATTCAATTGTATATAATTTGCATACTATGTGATTAATAATGAAAAAATCTGCAAATATTTTTACAAATCTTTATTTTATCCTATTATTTAACGGCGCATCAATTTTAAATGTATTGCATTTTACATATTTTTTAAAAAGGGGGTTCTTAACATGGAATTGTGATAAAGACACATTATTTTTTAAATTCTGCACCGTAACAGACTAGAACTTTCTATTTTATTTTAATAGTTATTTTAATTTACTATTTTTTGAAAAACTATTTAAAAGTTTGCATTAATTTTTTTACATGTAACAATAATGTTACCGCTATTTCTACCGGTGTCGAATGACAAGTTTAAAAATATTTTTAATTTTGAACCACTTCACCGTTTGCCCCGAGATAACTCGGGGATAAAAGCACTTTATCCCCATACCTGTCGACGATGAAGTGGTTTGCAACAATTACAAATCCTTTTTAATATATTTAAGACTTTTATATGCTTATTACATTCAAAAACTACGAGCACAATAAACATAAATCAAAATTTTAAAATTTATATTGTCATAAAATATTCTTTTCGTATTTAAAATTAATTCTGTATTTCAAATATTTCTTTGTTATTTATTTGACTTATATACTTAGAATTAAAGCAGCCTACATGTTTTAATATGACAAATAAAAAATAAAAATGAAAATGCAAAAAAAAATAACATAAAATCTCAAAATAATAATGTATAGTGAATCACTTTTGCGTAAAATTTCATTTTAAATTAAGAAATTTTATAAATATATCACAGTGAAGAAATCTGGAAATTTAGAAAACATATTTGGCTTTTCTTGATATCTATATGTTATTCATTCAAAAGAATATTATACATGTATATATATATCTCAAGTGTAGATGTCCTGGCTTCCCCCATTTGATTATGCTAAATAAAGATCCAGATAGAAGAATTATTCTACTCGCGCTCTCTTTGATCTAGTCAGCCGGCGCTTTTTTGTGGCCACACGGCATTTTTCATCTTTAATGGCTTAAAAAAACCGGGACGACATGCAGTGGCGTAGCCAGGATTTCGTTTCAGGGAGGGGGGGGGGAGGGTCCAGAATTTTCCCTTCATGTTATATATATATAGTAAAACCTGTCAAGATGATTTGTAAATATTGGTGAAAAATTCCGTTTTACACAAGTTTCCGTGTTATTTGGTGTATTTGTAAAGTATTCTTTTCCGTAGCACTATGGAACATTTATGTTTAAGACAGAACTCCGTTATAGGCAGGTTCCATTTTTAAAAGTTTTGTGTATTTATATAAATATACTTATTTATATCATATGAATAGAATAAAACTTGTCAAAATAGTAATTGTCTATAACAGAATCCTGTCTTTAACGTAAGCGTTACATGGTCTTAAGGCGACAGTGGACGTTCAAAAACATTTTCTACAATTTTTGCTCAATTGTTTTGAAATTTAATACACGTATAATTTGTGCAATAATAAAGAAAATTTCTTAATTTCATTAAAAAAAATTAATATGCAAATGAGTAATTAATTAATAATATGGTAATTAGTGATACAAATTAAAAATGCTCCATGCGCATTAAATTTTGTTTCAGAAACTTGTAATTTTTTTTTAGTATAGCTTTATGATATTATATCAAAAGTTGCTATACATTTTAAAATTATACTAAATTCCTTGGCAGAAAAAAATTAAAAATCTGTAATATGGATCATTTTGGATAAAATTCAATAATAAAATATTACTTTTTGATCTTTATATGAAATAATGTACACATTTTAATAGCAAGTTTTGTAATAAAATATATCAACAACAATATTACCAAGTATTATGAAAATTGGTATAAAATTAAGACGCATGGAGCATTTTGAACTTACTCAGTCGGCGAAAATTCTCATTTTGAGAAAACTGGATTTAAAGTTTTATTTTAAGTGTAGATTAACGATTGTTTACGTTAGAAAAACAGCTGTATCTCTGCAAAAAATTATCGGATTTGAATAATTTTTATAATATTTGAAAGTAGAAGATTGCCAGAACATTTTTTTCCAAAAAACAAAAAATTGATTTTTTTAATGTTTTTTGCGATTTTGAACGTCCACGGTCGCCTTAATATGAATTGCGATACAATTAAATTTGCTGAAAACCTGTCTGAAAAGGGAATTTTCACCCTTCTTTAGTGAAGCATAGTGAAACCTGTGAAAGCGGAATCTTTCTATAACGGAATTCTGTCTCAAACGGAAGAGTTTCAGAATCCCTGCGAAACGAACGATAGATCTTATTGAGGTAGTGTATCTTAGAAGTATAATTAATTACACTTCTTTACATGGAAGCCTGTCTAAAATGGAGCTTTTTACCAGTCCTTGGAATCTTGTCTTGACTGTGTATATATGATAGAAGTATTTCGAGTAACTTTAAGAATTTAGGTATATCCTTATTTAATTTCTTAATTTAAAAAAAAAAAAAGCATGGATAAAAAATATAAGGCCAATCTCTATAACTGCAACTAATAATACATTCAAGTTACATTAATATTTACCAGTGAAAAAGATTCACTTATGATGTAAAAATCTCAGCGCATACTGAAGAGTTAAATTTAATTAACCCATTCGCTGTCATTCACGAGTATACTCGTGGCTTTAATTTATTGATTACTTTGTCACCACTATTTTAGAATTAAAAAAAATGCCTCATTTATTGGCAGAAATTTCGCTGTATTAGTAAAGCGAAATTTATCTTTCTGAATTTGTGCTGGCAAACGACCTTCAACAAAAAATTTGAAAATTCTTAGTTTTGGTAGCGAATGAATTAAATCAAGTTTCATATTACATAACATTTGCCTACAATAAAGTTAGGGCCAAGTGGTTAAGTGTAAAACAGCAATTTTCATGTTTAATTTCTTGCCATTGAATTAAGAATTTGTGCTGTAATAGATATTGGATAATGATTTCACATAAGTGTCAATCGCAAGAGCCGTTCATGCGGAAAGTTTGATTTTTTCTGATATTATCTTGCCGTGACAAATTTGAATTGAGAAATTCGCAGCAAATCTCCCGCAAGGTATACCATCACCCACTTGCATGAGTAGTTTGTTGTTAAACTGATGGCAAGACTGTCTTTAATTCACGAAAGCAAAAAATCTCTCTGTTGAGAGACTCAACAACAATGAGAATCAGCACATACGCAGAAATTGCAGAAATTTTATTCAGTAGGCACCGTTTTTTCTAAACGCTATACTTATTAAATACCAAAAAATGTTCGAAATGAAAAGTACAAATATTACCTAAACTTGTTTATGGTGATAAAACCTATGCATGCGTCTTCTGACGGCGCTTTCGCATCAATAGACCTGATCAGGTCTATTGACCCCTTCGAAGGGTTTAAACTTATAGTGTGATATGGAAAGATTACTACTTTGCAGTAAGTTTGAAGTATTTTTGATTACTTGTTTGCCGTTAGTTTGCAATAAATTTGATACAGCATGAATTTAACTTGCACGACAAGTTGAAAACACTCATAGTTATATTGTTAAGCAAAAAAAAATTCAAAAATTGAATTGTTTTTATTAAACGTATTTATCAATTCAAAATTATTTTAATTATTAATTGTTTAGATAACTAATTTATCAACTGCTTGTTTAAAAACTATTACATGAACTATATAATAGTTTTTATAGGGTAAATGCAAATGTATATTTTTTTAATTTTCGGTTATTATAACGTTATTAACTTCATTAGGATGTATAAAAGTGATAAGGGTTCTGAAGATAAACATGTTGTTTATTCATTTATTAGTTAGCTTATAATATTATTTTACTCTTTAATTATAATTAATTAATAATTTCTTACTTTTTGCGAATTGTAAATTATAACTGTATTTAAAAAATTAAAATCTGCATAATATCACCTAACACTGTTAAAAGGTATTTTTACGTATTTGCACAATGTTGCATTATTATTATTATTATTATTATTATTATTATTATTATGTTTAATTAATTAATTAATTATTACTTAGACTTTATGTTTTTGACTGATTTTTCAAAAAATTCCTACATTATTTTTTGGAAATTATAAATTAAAACTTTTGAATAAAAACTTTAAGTGCTATTAATAATTGCTACTAATAATTGCTATTAATTAATTCTCAAAAAAGTTAGGAATTTTAGTATAAAAATTAAATTAATATTTTATTAAATATATTTTTTATTTAATGTATCCTTAATTTATTAAATTAATAACATTATTAATATACATTACATTTTTTTACTTTAAAATAAACTCAATACATAATACATTTCATATTCAATTTATCATATAGTAGTTATAAACTGAAATTTATCTTTTACATGTTTATTTATTTTATATTTAAAGTCACCGAAATTTAAAACTATTAATATAATTAATAATAAAACTAAAATAAAAAATTATAATTTTTTTTTTCTGGGAAAGTGGGAGGAAAAGGGTAATATTAAAAATCAATAAATAAACGACAAATACGAACAAGTTGGAAATTGTTCGTCAAACGTGGCAAATGAAGTGCGTTCGTATTATAACTAGTTTTATAATTATTTTTTGCACCCCATATTGTACTGAAAGTATTTTTTTTTTTTTTTTTTTTTGCACTTCATGAGTGCATAGCCTGTGACATCATTAAAATGCACTTGCAATAATTTTTTCCCATTCCCCGTAATGTAACGCAAAACTTTTGACTGTCTCTGTAATTAAACTATACACCGATTTTCATAAAATTTCAAATGGCTCGACAAAATTTTGTAACAATTATATATTTAAAATTTCAGACCACTCGGAAGGCTGTAACATCATTAAAATGCACTTGCAATAATTTTATCCCATTGGCCGTTATCTAAAGAAAAACTTTTGACAGTCTCTGTAATTAAACTGTGCATCCAATATCCATAAAATTTGAAATGGCTCGACAAAATTATTCAACAATCATATATTTAAAATTTCAGACCATTCGGTTGGGTTGTTTTTGCTCTGTTATATGCGGAGACAGACGGGCAGACGGACGGACTGAACGACGACTATAGGTGCTACGTATTTATATAATTACGAACGCACCTAAAAACCTTAGTTTTGTCAGTTAAAAATTGGAAATAAAATTAATTAAAATATTACTTACACTATTACATAAAATAAACTAGTTGGATGTGCCAATCCCAAAACTTTCTTCTATCTTATACATCTTAATGTTTCAAAAACTAGTTACACATGTTAATACTTCAGTATTATTAGTTCATTACTATACCAACTTTGATTTTCATCTTAAATTCCTGCTTCAGTCAATTAAATGAACTAAAAACGATTTAATCTATATCATGATATTTGTTCAAAAAAGTAGTTTTTTCCTTATTCTGTTCTTATCAGATGTTTGCGAATAACCGGCTTAGCAGGAAGTGAGTTCCCGCCTTTGCACGAGCCGCCGATGGACAATAGAACTACGAAAAATCAAGAAAAGTATACAAAAATCGCTATCACACAGCCCCTTTACCGCGCGATATTTCCAAATTCAAGGAGGACCTGTTGGCCAAAGCCAAAAACATGCACAAAAAATTTGGTTCGATTGTACGCATAATTTTATACACTTTTCGGTTGTACAATAAAGAAAATGTTACAGACATCGTAATTATAGCGCCCCCTACCAGCGGAATTTTTCCAAATTCAGGGAGGACCAAAAAGAAACACAAAAAATTTGGCTCAAATCTATGCATAACTTCATACACTTTTCGATGGTACAATATTCGAAATGGCGCAAAAATCGCTATTAAAGCGCCCCCTACCGGCGAAATTTTTCCAAATTAAGGAAGGACCTGCTTGCCATAGCCAAGAACTTAAAATAAAAATTTGGTTCAATTCTATGCATAACTTCATACACTTTTCGATGGTACAATATGCAAAATCGCTATTACAGCGCCACCTAGCGGCGAATTTTTTCCAAATTCAGGGAGGACCTGCTTGTCATAGCCATCAACTTAAAATAAAAATTTGGTTCAATTCTATGCATAACTTCATACACTTTTTGATGATACTATATGCAAAATCGCTATTACAGCGCCCCTAGAGGCGAATTTTTTCCAAATTCAGGGAGGACCTGCTTGTCATAGCCATAAACTTAAAATAAAAATTTGGTTCAATTCTATGCGTGACTTCATACACTTTTGGATGGTACAATATTCCAAATCGCACAAAAATCACTGTTACAGCGCCTACTACCGGAGAATTTTTTCCAAATTCAGGGAGGACCTACCTGCTATATCCAAAAACTTAAAATAAAAATTTGATTCAATTCTATGCATAACTTCATATACTTTTGGATGGTACAATATTCCAAATCGCACAAAAATCGCTGTTACAGCGCCCCCTACCAGCGATTTTTTTCCAAATTCAGGGAGGACCTACCTGCCATATTCAAAAACTTAAAATAAAAATTTGGTCCAATTCTATACATAATTTCATATATTTTTGGATGGTACAATATTCAAAATCGCAGAAAAATAGCTATTACAGCGCCCCCTACCGGCGAATTTTTTCCAAATTCAGGGAGGATCTGCTTGCCATAGCCAAAAACTTAAAATAAAAATTTGTTTCAATTCTATGCATAACTTCATACACTTTTTGATGGTACAATGGCGACAGACAGACGGACACACGGACACACGGACAGACAGACATTTTCTATAAACATGTTTTTGGGGATCTCTGACCCCTAAAACATGTAAATTCGTCAAAAACTGGAAGTCGAAAAAAATTTCGATTACAATACTTTCTTCTATTGAAGATAGAAGAAAGTAAAAATAATCATCTTATTACAAAGAAATAGGCCCAGTTTCAATAAAATAAGTTCACAAAAATCGTCTGCAATGAGTGAGAAGACTGTTAAAAATGCAACCAATAATTATTTTTTTAAAAAATGAAGCGGTGGGTGGAGTTTTCTGACAACAAAATATTTTTCCTGGCACACCTAATTACCAAATCACTATTGTTTTCCCAATGTTTATAATGGTAAAGTAACTTATGAAAACAAAATTATAACTTTGTATTATAAAAGTAATAAGAAAAATTAAATATTTTTGCTTCAATAAATATATCTCATTTCTGAATTATTAAAGGAGAGGATGTAGAAGAATGATTTGAGGAAATATTTACCTACAATAGCTTATAATTGTCCAATTGAATTATTGAAGACATTTATTATTAATCTAATTGTAAGAAGGAGAAAAAATAAGAATAGTTTTTTAAATTATTTAATTAATGATGATAATTTAAAGGTTCTAAAAAACGTATGAAAACAACCAAAAAATCATCTATGGCAGTTTATAGTGTATATAAAATACCTAATATTAATAACAAATAATACAGCTTAAAAAATCCATTTTGTTAAATAATAATAATAATAAAAAGACAATGTCCCCTGTAAAATTATATCACATTGTTCAATCAAACAAATTTTCAGCTCGCTGTGATTTCATTATCACGAGTTATAAAAGTTTAAATTTATCGGACTGTTATATTCAGCTTTTTTTTTTAATTTGGGGGGTGGGGGGTGTTAAAAAAAATTTAAAAAGGTCCCAAATAATGTTTAAATTACAGCGTTTGGCGGCCCACGACAATTAGAATACGAGTTATAAGGTGGTGGGCACCGAAATGGCAAGGGACCAAAATGGCTAAGGACCGAAATGGCCAGGGACCGAAATGTCTCGGGACCGAAATGGCCAGGCACCGAAATGTCTCCGGACCGAAATGTCTTGGGACCGAAATGGCCAGGGACCGAAATGTCTCAGGACCGAAATGGCCAGGGACCGAAATGGCGGGACCGAAGTGTCGGTACCGAAATGTCGTGTACCCGGATATATATATATATACTTTTTTTTTTTTTTTTTAATTAAGAGGTTCGAGTATTTTGGGTTCGGGTCGAAATGTGGAGGATGAAATTTTTTGTCGTGCTCAGATCTCGTTTCGGGTTCGAATCTACCCTGTATCGAGTTGGGCAAACAAAACTAAACCCGACTGATAGTTTGAATCGGATCCGGCTAAACTGAATATTTTTTCAGAGAGGTTCGAATTGACTTATATTTTTCGAGTTGGGTTAACTTAAATTGCTTTTGGTGGGTGGGTTCGATTCTACCCGATTTCTCAAAATATTCTCCAAAATATACTTAAAAATGAAACATTATATTACTTGGGTATCAAGGAGCACATATACAGAAATATTGTTTTCCTTCATAAAAAATATAATTGATACTAGAAATACAATTGTAGGCTACTTTTCCATTATTCCATTGTTGATTTTTATGTTTATTTTTTCAGTTTTGGGGTGGGATTGGGTTCGGATTGAAACTTGTCCGTTCTGGGTCGAAGTTTGTCAGATTAGGATCAATTAATCCAACTAATTTTTTTAAACTGGTTCAGGCTGAGTGGATATATAATTTACAGGTTCGGGTCGGGTATGACCCAAACCACGCAGGATTCTATGCTCTCAAAATAATCCGTGAGTTAAACTAATTTTTCCCTTGATTATCTTTTATTAAAACATGAAAATTTGCGCTTTTTTACCCATTCCCCTCCCCACCCATATGTACATATATATATATATATATATTATATGCCCGACCCGCGCAGGACTCTAATTCAGCCCCCCTGTCGGGATACTATGCCCCCCCCCCCGTAGGGCAAGTTTTGGCGCCGCACCTGACTGCAACCTTAATGTTAAACCTATGGGAGCGTTCTTTAAAAAACGTTCTCACTTGCATTTTAATAGTTTTAAATTATTTTTTTTCTATTTTCGTTGCATATTTTTTAAATTTTACTTTTGGTTATTTTTACGTGTTTGGATTTTTTAACTGCAAGACAATTTTATCAAAATTCCATATATATATACATTTTTCTATCAAACGACAAACAAAATTTCCATTTGGCGCTCTCTTCGCCTAGGGCCGAAACTAACCTTTTTTACACCCGGGGCAAGCATGGATTTTGGCGCCCACCACCCCCTCTTCCACAAAGTATATTTACAAAGAGAATTTTACTAATTTTCTAATAGCCGACTTATTTAAAAATTTAAAATATGTAATCTTAAAATATGTAATACTGAACTACGTAATCTACAATGGCGGATCCAAGGGGGAGGTCACGGGGGTCATTACTCCCCTCTAAACACCAACAAAAATATTCTAAAGATCATTTTAAAAATAAAATATACAGTTAGAGTCCCGATTATCCGAGTCCTGCTTATCCGAGTTTCCGCTTTCACCGAGTTATTTTCTTCTGATGGACTGATGGCTTCTATTATTATGAAACAGCCATTATAAAAGAAGTGTTAGGTGAAGATGAAAGAGCAGTCGTAAAAAGTTAGAACTCTGATTTTCTGGTCAGAATGGGAAAATAAATGGCCATGATTTTTTTTGGCAAAAAAAATTATGGCCATTTTTTTTCCATTCTGACCAGAAAATCAGAGTTCTAACTTTTTACGACTGCTCTTTCATCTTCACCTAACACTTCTTTTATAATGGCTGTTTCGTAATAATAGAAGCCATCAGTCCACCAGAAGAAAATGATCCATTCCAAAGGTATAAGCCTTCATTTGGCGCCCCTTTGTTCTGGCCCCCGGGGCACATGCCCCCTCTGCCACCCCTTAGTTTCGGCCCTGGCCTTTCGTTCTTACGCCCGAGCAAGTGCCGCCCCCTCTGCCCTAAACTAGAAAAACTATTACCTAAACTATTACCCAGAAAATGTTAGAAAATTCCCCCCCCCCCCCCGGGTGACAATTATCACTCCCTCCTATCTTTATTTTTTTTTTAATATGTTATAAATAATATATATCAGATTTAAAAAAATTGCTTGCGGTCCCTCTCATCTCCCGCGTATTTTAAATACACTTAGGTGCGCCACACGCCAGAGAGACATGTGACAATAATTGTGAGACACGAGGCAAATTCTGCTTTTCAAACCGGTTTTTTCTTTGTTAACAGGGTGAAATTGTCGCATGCCTCACGCTTTTTTGTTGCATGTCTCCCTGGTGTGTGGCGCGCCTTAGTCGACATTAACTTGTAATATATTAGAATGTAATCTAAGTTATATTTAAAATACATATAATTGGAATTGACCTACAATCCATTACAGGTTAATTGGATTATACAATTAAAAACGTAATTGAAATCATCTTTTAATCCATTGCAGATTAATTAGATTATATAATTAAAAGAGTAATCGAAATCCGCACGTTATCGATTAAACTTTAACTAATTAAATCTTAAAATGTTAAATAAGAATTGATTTGTAATCCTTTACACAATTATCGGGTTATACAATTCAAAAGTTTAAAATGAAATTACTTTTCAGTGCTCTGCGTGTTAATCAATTGCATTATGAGGTGATTATAATGTATTTTAATTTAATCAATAATTTCATTACTCTGTAATCAGATTCTGCCCCAACACTGGTCATATCCATTGAAAATTATTCATATTTTATCGGTTTCGTTTGAATTTTTAAATCGGGTTCGACAGCCCGCGGATTTTTTTTTCTTTGGTGTTGTTGCACCAGCTCGCCCGTTAAAAATATGTCCTAATGCTGCCGAGCCGACCAGTTTGAAAGTTTCCCTCCATTACGATGGCCCCATGCCGACCGCTAATGTGATGACCGTTCTTTGAATAAAATCAAACACAAATTCTTGAGAAAGCCCCCCCCCCCCCACACACACACAGAGACTACTTTCTTATCTAGCTTATCTCTTTCCTCATCTGTGAGCTCGCCTTTCTGCCATTTCCGAGGGCACTCATTTCTGCTTTTGCCAGGGGCGGACTGGCCCACCCCGCTACCCCGCGATCGCGGGGTGGGCCAAACGGGTGTAGTGGGCCAAAATAATATTATTTTTCTTTTTTTTAGTTTTTCCTTTTGAATAAAGCTAAAAACTAAAATTATTAAACTAAATTTTTCTTTTTCTTTTTTGATAGGGTAAGTCCTAATTTCTCCTTCCCTCTCTTATCAGCAATTTTTGGAAGATCTGTGCAAATTACTGATTTTGTATAGATGCCGAGCAACAAAAGATAAGCAATGATTAGCTTACATATCTAGGGATGATCTGCAGATCTACAGATCAAGGATCTTGAGAGGCAAGGATTAGCTTATAGAGAAAAACGAGATGATGCAGCGGCAGACTTGAATAATAGAGACATTAAACACGGCAATCTTTAAATTGGTAATGCTTTTATGTAAACTAGGGGATCGTACCCGGGATTCCCGGGTTAAAGAATATAGGTGAAAACATTTTTTTAAATTGAAAACTAATAATTTTTTATATGCAATAATTTTTTCAGATTGCCCACTTATATTAAACAAGTAATATAAAAATTTTGTTTTTAAAATCAATTCCTACTTAGGTCATCAAAGAAAATTTTAATATGACCCCTTAAGCTAATATTAATTTTTGTTGCATTAAAATATCTCAATTTGTTGATTTTCTATAAGCAAGTAGGTTTACAATGGAAGTCTATGGGAATTTGGAAAATATTAGAGATATCGTCAAGTTGGCGTCAATTTTGGCGACTCATTTTGGTCGCCCAATTTGGCGATATATCGCCAAGTTGCCGACAAACTTGGTGGTATTTGGTGACAGAACAGGGTCCTCCCTTGGTTAACCCTCCTTATAGATATGAAGATGCATTAAATGCTTCAATAACCAATGGCCGCCATTTTGTCGCCCATGTAAAACTAAAATTAATTAATTAAAATTTAATTAAGGAAATAATATTTGAAAAAACTGTATTACGTCAATTGTCATGCAGTACAAGTTTAAAAAAAATTATTTCAACTTGATAGGATGAATAATAAGTATTTTATTAACGATTGGAAATTTGAACAATATATATAAATAAAGAAATAAATATAGGGAGAGTGTGAACTAATAGTAGGAATTGAAAAAGCATTTTTCATATGGAAAATACGAATTATACAATCAAATAAATTTTTGAAATTTATCAAAAGCGATATTTTCTTATTAGCCGCATGCTAAGAGTTATTCGACCAAGATTTTGCTACCTACGGCATCCTTTTATATTCTGATAATTTAAGAGCTTATACATGTCTGTTAAATTTGCGTTTTATTTATATTATTTTATTTATTTATTCATAGGGAAGTTTTTTTTAATGGATATTAGCCATAAGAACTCTTTATTTTGTTTTAAGGGCAAACGGATTAATCTTTCGTAATCAAGCTGCGAGCGATATAGATAAATTAAAAAATATTTCACGCTTTAAAATTGTTTTTAAAACGATAGACAATCAGGAAACTGAGATGAACTTTGCAGACAAATTCCATTTGAAAAAAAAAATCCTATTTGGTGATCTAAAAATTTAAATTGTACGATTACAAATATGTTAGATTTGTGTTTTTCAATATTATTCTTTTATTTGTTTATAAAAGAAGTATTAATTTCTTTATGCAAAAATAGTCAGAAACAAATGCTGAAAATTGTTTCTTGCTCATGTGCAAAATGTTTATCATTATTATTTATTGAAACCGGCACGTGATAAGATAAACTTAAAAAAAAAATCATGCTTAAAAATTATTTCAGTAAATATAATACATCAGTCATTTAAGATACAATTTTTAAACAAATTGCACTTGAAAGTAAATGTTTTCCCTATGCGACGCAAATTGAAAATGTACGATGGTCAGAAGATTAAAAAATTGCAGTAGCGAAAATTTCAAGACCGAAATTTCATCGTGAAGTGTTGCCATTCTCAAAATGACGTCAGCGTTACGCACAGAAACGCTTGTTCTTTATAATATAGACTAGTGTAAATGCCCGTCCTAGGACGGTGGGTAAAAATTGTGTTTCTGACTTAAAATTTGAAAAACTGATAAAAAAAAATAATTGACAATATGGAAGCGTTTAGATGAGCAAGGTTCGGCTAGTTTTATGTTCTAATAAACATACAATTAGCTTTTACAATATTTCCGGGTAAACCAGGTTTTCCGGCTAATATACTATAACAAAATTAAGATTTCTTAATAAAAGGAAAATTTAATAAATATGCAATAAAAGTGCGTAATTAAAACAGTCTGCTGCAACTATTGAAATAATACTATTTTTTTAATAACACTTTGAAATTGTATTTTTATCGTTTACCCCCCCCCTTCCTCCCCCCCTCCATTTTTTAAAAATATGTATATTGATTAATAAATAAGTATCGCGGGTTGAATCCCATCCGCCTAATCCCCTAAGCTTCTGTCCTCCTGATGCAAAGCTATAAATCAAAAATTATTAATTTTACTTTTCGTATAAATATTAATTTTTTACTTTTAAAATATGGAATATATTTTTTTTAATTTAAATTACATACACCTGTACATAGAAAAAGAAAATATAAGTAATGTGTAATTTAAAAATAAGTTACAAAATGCCAGGATATTATTTCGGGGAGGGGGGGGGGCGACTAATCCCCTAAGCTTCTGTCTTCCTGATGCAAAGCTAATAACCCTCTGAAATTGTATTTTTATCGTTTACTGCCCCCCCCCCCTCCTCCAATTTTTTTTAAAATATGTATATTGATTAATAAATAAGTATCGCGGGTTGAATCCCATTCGTCTAATCCCCTAAGCTTCTGTCCTCCTGACGCAAAGCTATAAATCAAAAATTATTAATTTTACTTTTCGTATAAATATTAATTTTTTACTTTTAAAATATGGGATGTGTTTTGTTTTTTGTTGTTGTTTTTTTTTGTTTTTTAGTTTAAATTTACATACACCTGTATATAGAAAAGGAAAATATAAGCAATGTGTAATTTGAAAATAAGTTACAAAATGCCAGGATATTATTTCGGGGAGGGGGGGGGGCGACTAATCCCCTAAGCTTCTGTCCTCCTGATGCAAAGCTATAAATCAAAAATTATTAATTTTACTTTTCGTATAAATATTAATTTTTTACTTTTAAAATATGGAATATGTTTGGTTTTTTTTAAAGTTTAAATTTACGTATACCTGTATATAGAAAAAGAAAATATAAGTAATGTGTAATTTAAAAATAAGTTACAAAATGCCAGAATATTATTTCGGGGAGGGGGGGTGACTAATCCCCTAAGCTTCTGTCCTCCTGATGCAAAGCTATAAATCAAAAATTATTAATTTTACTTTTCGTATAAATATTAATTTTTTACTTTTAAAATATG
This sequence comes from Maratus speciosus, assembly GCA_963932465.1. Classification (NCBI taxonomy): domain Eukaryota; kingdom Metazoa; phylum Arthropoda; class Arachnida; order Araneae; family Salticidae; genus Maratus; species Maratus speciosus. The sequence goes on along the minus strand of OZ010797.1, from coordinate 139,264,469 downwards.
GATTATGTTTGATTTTTTTTCTTTTAAGTTTAAATTTACATACGCCTGTATATAGAAAAGGAAAATATAAGTAATGTGTAATTTAAAAATAAGTTACAAAATAATAAGTGTAAAATATTTAAATTGATTACTTTTTTAAAAGAAAGTCAGTTTTATCAATTTTTTGCAGGGGAAAAAAAGGATATTTTTAAAAATACCATATCATTGTTTTCCGTGATTAAAATTCCTTACATGTCGCAAAGAAAATTTAATATGATTGCAAGTTAATACTTGAAATAATCTCAAGTGACACTTGGCGATTTATTTTGGTGGTGAAATGCGGTGTGCCTTCTGGTTTGTTAGGAAGAAGTGTCTACCACTGCTCAATTATCAGGATTTGTAACCTTGAGAAGTAATCGCGGGATTCTTGTTTCTTGTCAACCAATGGGAGAATGAAAACTTTCACCCTTGAATTTCTTCCTCATTGACTGGTAAGATTGATGGATTCGCCGCGCCTTGCGTTACACTGCCTTTTATTATATAGAGATACTTAATCAGTAAAATATAATAATGATCAGTTATTAGGATGTGGTTATCTATTAAGGCTCTTATGCTTAGTATTCCGGAATGAAAAACAGCAATTTTCACCTTCTCAAAATTTGCATACGCACTTCTCATATCCATATTCATCATTTTTAAAAAATTTGCATTTCGTTTGATCATTTAAAAATCATTTTAACTCAAAAATTGAAGTCACGATTGTCAGCAATATCTTTTATGTGAACAGGCGTACTCTTTACTTGAGATTCTAATCTCAATTCCGGAGAGCAAAAATTTCCGTAATTTATGTTTTTTAGACACAATTGTGTTAAAATGTTTAGTTTTATCTAAGAAAATAATCGTTTTCTTTTAAATATGACTTCATTTTCACTTAAATAAGCATTTCGCCTAGTGTCTGAAACTTAGTATCAGTACACGTGCAGAAGGAAAAACAATATAGAAAATTTATGAGGAAAAGTGCGTGTTTTCAAAAGCAGTATGTCATTTTCCGTTATTATGCCCCTAGTATAATATTCTGCTCTTAATGGGATTCTGCGCCACTAAACCCTATAGAACAATTTTTATCAACAATTTTGCATTTTATCAGAAAATAGCATGAATAAAGATAAAAATACCTCATTGTTTCTCTCTTGTCTGCAATAATGAAAACTATCTAATTTTCACCATTTTGAAGAAATTTCATAAAATGCTTTTAAAATTAAAATATAAAAGTGGGGATATTTTAAAAAAAACAGATAGTGCGATCACAACTACAAATGAAGAGCTTTTAGTTTAAAAAAAAAAAATATTAGTAAAATTCGTTCAGCAGAAAGATTAGGACAGATGACTAAAAAACACACTTCTGTTTTAAATATGTAGATTATATAAAATTAGGAAAAATTAAATTAAGCAAATTATGTTATTTTGATAAAATTATAGTAGAATGCCCTAAAGAATAGAATTTTATTATTTGAGAGAATTTTGGACAAAAACTTCAGGAACATGATGTTATTTTAAACCACTAATTATTTGTTTGCTTGTCTAACTCGGCGAAGCAAATCCATCCAGGTGAGAATCATCAATTTCTGTAATATAAATCACTATTATTTGCATGTCACCTCTCTTTTATAAAGACACTCTAAATTTTTGTAAAAAATTGCGTTTTATCAGTGTGTCATTTCTATTACATTATTCTCAAAAGTGAAGCATTTTCCCCCTGTGAAGAATTTCAAATCAGCTGGCCTGTGAAAATGACGCACTTCTACAAAACATAATTCAGGTTTAAGAATTAAAATGCACACTTTTTTATAAAATGACGTCATTTGCATCCGCTAAAGCTGAGTTTTACAATACAGTCTTAAACTTCGACTATAGAAAAGTATGCATAAGACGTCATTATCACGGAATAACAGACAATAATTCTTGACATAGCCCGTATTTTAAATTTCAATTTTTTTCAGGTTTTATGAGAAAATGGCAACAAAAAGATACAATATCTCCTATTTTCGACTATTTTCCGTTTACTTTCAATAGAAATGGGGTACTTTTGATGCCACAATATGAAAAATGGTATTAAAAACTACAAAAAAAAATTAATATCTCAAAAATAAATTGAGATGCAGCTTTCAAACAAAAGTGCATTTAAAAGAGCGTTTTTTTCCTTATACGACGGTGTAAAAATTTAAAATGTGCGATGTTTAGAAGTTTAAAAATTTTCAGTAGAGGAAATTGCAAAACCAAAATTTTATTTTAAATTTCAAAGTGTTGCCATTCGCAAAATGACGTATGCGTTACGCACAGATATGTTTGTCTTTTATAATATAGATAGATAGATAGATAGATATGATCAAATTTTTAGTACAGTGTAGAACAGGCTACCAAGAGAAGCAAAGAAAGAAGATCTTCAGGAAGTATGAAGAAGGATAGAATAGAACAGAAAGAAGAACAAAATGAAAATCCTAAAACGCATGGAAGAGTTTCATGGATTATATTCCTGTCCAAGTCATTTATAAATAAGTTAATTGCTCCTCCCTGCATTCAGATCCAAATAAAAATTGCCGATGAAGTAAAACAGTCAGGTCCATTCAATATTGAAGTAGATTTCATCAACATATATCGGAAATGGAGCAACTGGCCCTTTGTGTTCGTTATGTGCAGCTTGGTAAAGTAAAGGTTAGTTTTTAAAATTGGTTGATGTCCTCAAAACAACAGGGGAAGCCCTGGATGTCCAAGTAAAAGAAGAACTTAAAAAGTTAAACTCCCTTCTTTACAAATAGTTGGCACTTTTTTTGATGGTGCAGCAAATATGAGTGGGAGATATAAAGGGTCTGCGGGCACAACTGGAAAAGAACAATCCAAATATACAGCATGCGTATTGAAATGCACATGTACTGCAGATGCAACAGAAGGTTGCAAATTGACAACGGACTTCTTAGACTTAATGGAAGCTACAACCGTGTTTAAGGCTGTAAGCTCATTAAGAGATGTGCTGTAAAAATGGCATCTTCATTTGGAGATAATAAGATGGTTTAAAATTTTGAAACAGTTTGCTTGTCTCACCAGACATTAAGTCGAAGAATTAATTATATGTGTGGTAAAGTTTCAGGTTCTCTCAAGGGTATTTTGAAAAAATATTAATTTTACTCTCTAGCTCTAGATAACAGCACAGATAGAGCTAACATCAGCCAGCTCTTTATCTTTGTCAGAACAATAATCGAAGAATTTGAAATTCATGAAGAACTGTTGAAATTGAAATCATTAGAAATCTGCAAAAAAGTATTTACATATTCAACGTACTGGATGGTGTCGTTTCTAAATATGGAGATTTTGTGAAGTGCTCTGGCACTGCAACAGATGGAGCTAAAGCGATTATTGGTTATAAAACTGTGTTAGTAGGACTGTGTAAAGAAAAAGGTATGAATTGTTTATTTTTCCGCTGCATTAACCACCAGGAGGCTCCTTGGGAAAAAATTATAAGCCTCAGTGAGACAATGAAAACTGTTGTAAATACTGTAAATTTAATAAGGGGAGGCAATAATGCCCATGGATACAGAGCATTTACTGCATTCCTGGATTATTTGGAAGCTGGGTGTGTTGACATTTCATTATATTGTGAAGTGCGCTAGCAGAGTGCTGGATACAGTTTTTTCAGCTGGATACAGTATTTTACAGTTCATGAAGTGCCGGATACAGTGTTTTGGGTTGAGAAAAGAAAAAAAAATCTTGCTTTTCACAAAAATGAGAACATTGGGCATGAGTATTAAGAAAAACTGGAAAAAATCCAGTTTTTAAATAACTTTGCTGTTCTGACAAATTTTACATCCCATCTAAATGCTTTAAACCTGAAACTACAAGGCAAAAAACAAAACCTCTTCCAGCTTACAGACATTTTGAGGGCTTCCGCAAAAAACTTGATGTTATGCAAATTGTACTGAAGGCAAACAATACGACACACTTCCCATGTTGTCAGCAGTTAAAAGAAGAAAAATGTGACACAAACTTTAGTATGCTTCATGAAATAATAGATATCAAGAAAGAGTTCCAAGACAGATTCCTGGATTTTGACTCCCTAAAATCAAAACTTGCAGTGTTTACCAACCCCATGGGTATTGGAAGTGAATGGGGTGCCCTGCGGCCTTCAAATGGAAATTTGTGATCTTGAGGCAGACCCATTAAAAATAAATAAAGTCTAATCTAAAATATAAGGAAAGGGCACGTTTACAAACAAACACTTCCGTCAATCAATCTACCAACTACATTTTTGTCATAACGATCATTGCAGGAATAGTCCTGGCGATGCAGGCCAATCATATCAGAGACCTGTTACACGTAGACCAATCAAATTTCCCTGGCTCATGTGTACAGGTAGGAGTCATAATGAATGAACAGGTTTTTCTTGCTGACCAACAGTAATTCAACCAACAGTGACGTCAGCTGCCCTTTCCTTATAGACTAAAAAGTATGATGTCTCTAAAAATTTTTGGAAACTGATTTCTAAAGAACGTTTTCCTAAACGACTTAAATTCTCGCTGCTAATATTATCGCTGTTTAGCAGAACATATCTGGAAGTGATTTTTCTGCTCTCAAACAAATTAAATAAAAAACGAGAAATCGAAGTGAAAGTGCTTCACTGGAATCGATCCTGAGACTTTGCCTTACTGAACTTACTGTGAACATTGATAAACATGTATCAGGGAAGCAGTGCTAATCATCACATTGATTTTTAGATTGTTAAATGGAGTGGTATATTAAACTTTTTATATAAATTTAAATAAAAGCTTTTGAATAAAATATATAATTCGTTTTCATTCGGGAATGTCTTAGGACCGCACATTCTTATCCTAAAGTTTGATTGGCTCTCTGGTGACTATAAAGGTTGGACTACACTGAGTTAGGGCAAAGGGTCGTGCTGATAGTCAGTATTCAAACATTTTAACAATTGGGCTGTCGATTGGGGCGCCAATGCATATGTCTAGCGGGGTGGGCCAAACTATGCCAGTCCGCCCCTGGCTTTTGCCTTCCCGCCTTCCCCAGCTTCCGTCTAAACTGAAGACAGCGAGAGGAAGAAGACAGAATGGCGACAAAATAGATTTTTCTCGAGATTTTTAATTCGAGATTACACTTCATTATACATGATTATACTATGATTATATTGATTACATGTGATTACGTTAAGATTTCATTGATTACCACCGATTACATGTGATGACTTGATTACAGTATGATTTCACTGATTACAGGAACGGTTGTACGAGATTACACCCCATTGAGAGACCCCTCGGTAAGTTACGACAGAAGTGGATGCGCGCGCAACCACAACAAATGTAACTGCAGCCTGTGATTGGCTGACAGCAGGAGGACTTACGCCGAAGCACGGGGACTTGCGCCGGGGCGCGTATTTCAGAAATGCACATTCACAAGGCGACCGGGAGAAATACTGTCCTCCGATTGGTTGAATGAATTTCGTCACTACCAGCGAAAGTTTGTTTACTTTCACAGAGCAGTTCTGCCGCCTATAAATAAGCGGTTATCTGAACTAAAAACACGCTAAAAGATAGTTACGATAGGATAGTTTTTTTTAATTAAGGTATAAATTTTAATTTTAGTCAGAAATTAGTTATTTACATACAATTACATACCATCTTTAATAATTCCATTCCAATTGCATGTCGCCGATATGCAATACTACTTTTAATCTCAGAATATTTTTTAAATATATTAAAATTATGTGTTTAAATGACTTTGTTAAACATAATTGTACTGCAGTAACATGTGATTTTGACAAATGAAATTCTTGATGAAGATAGAATTATTTAGTATATTAAAAGTAATTTAATTTAACTTTATCTATTCTTTAACAGAAAAAAAAAAAAACATTGCTTTCTCTTAAGGAAAAAAAATTGCCTTCATTACTTATTATCATATGACTTTCACACCATAAGTTAAGGCATTATTTCTTTTCTTTTTTTTTTTTAGCTCTTATTCAAATTGATTTCACTTACTTTTTATTGAATGTCAGTTATTTTATTAGTAAGTTTACTTTCATTTAGCGGTTCTGCCATCTATTGAGAAATATTTTAACTAATAGTGCACTAGTTTTTTAAAATTAAAGTATATATTTTAATATTTTTTTATGTGTTTAATTTGTAGTCAGAAATTAGTTATTTACATGCCACATATAAGAAATAATGCATGTCAATTGCATGTCACAGATAAGCAATGCTGCTTTTAATCTCAAAATATTCTGAACAGATTCTCTTTTTAAAAATATCTATATATACTTCCATTACTTATTATACAATCATGTATTTTTCACACCATAAGTTAAGGAATTCTTTTTCTTTTTTTATTGAATGCTACTTATTTTATTATTTAGCACTTTCTTTAGCAGTTCTTCCATTTTTTGAGTAATATCGTAACTAATAACATTTTAGTTTTTTTTTTTTTTTTTAAATTAAGGTATAAAATTTAAGACCTTTTTATGTGTTTAGTTTGTACTCAGAAATTAGTTATTTCTGTGCTATATGCTTGCCTTTATGTCATCTATAAGCAATGCAGCATTACATCTCATAACATTCTGAACATTTTTTTTTAATAGTTTAAATTTAAGTCTCTACACTGAACCTTTCACTTTAAATAACCTTTTTAAACATAATTGTACCAGATTAACATGATTTCAGGAAATGAAATTCTTGATGAAAGCAGAACAGTTTAGTACATTAAATGTAGTTTATTATTATCTGTCTGTTGCAGAAAAATGGCCTTTCTCTTAAAAAAAGAACTAAATAACTACACCTATTATTTACAGTCATGACAATATCACATTATCAGTTGTAAGCTTTTATTTTTTTCCACTTGTATTCAAATTGGCTATTGGCTCCATTTACTTTACTTTCAAGGAAATTAAATTCTTGATGAAGACAGAATTCTTCAGTATATTAAAACTAGTTTATCTGACTATTCCAGAAAATTAGCCTTTCTTGTTAAAAAACACTCATTACTCTCAGTCATGACAATATTACATTATCAGTTATTTTTTCCCCATTTGTATTTAAACTGGCTCCACTTCTTTACTTTACCCCCCCCCCCCCCCCCCCATGCCCATGCATGAAGAACTTTCAGCATAGCCTGTATTCACCCTCTAGTATGAAGAAAATCGCATAAACCTACACAAATGACAAAGTTGACTGCAGAGGTGTAGTGAAGGGTATACGGACAGTGTTGTAGTCGTAAAAAAAAATCAGAAGGTATACGCGATAGGAAGAGGGTATACGCTAGCGTCATGAACATTTATGGATACAGTATACGCCTGTGCTTTATTTCAGAAACAAAGGGTATATGGAGCTTCTCAAAAAAATCCAAAGAGCAGCGTATACCTCCGTATGCCCTCCACTACACCCCTATATACGGATACATACACCATATACCTTCTGGATTTTTTAAAGAAACTATGTATACCCTCTGTTTCTCAGATAAAGCTATAGCATATATCCCAGCCATGAACGTTCATGACTCTATCCTACGCTTTCTGCCTATAGCATATACTCTCTGCGTTTTTTATGATTACAACGCTGATCAACTGTAATTCTATCATATTTATTTGAATATTCGGTAAATCTAATAAGAATGGTGCGGGTCAGAAGCATCACCTTGATCAGGAAGCCTCCCTACCTGCCTATATGTGACGACTTGGGAAATTTGAGCCCATTGATTAAAAATTCTAATTTCAGAGATCTTTTTTTTTTTTTTTTTTTGGCTGTCAAAAATTTTTATACATCATTCAAGTTGGAAATTTTGCGATTCAAGTTTGGAGATGTTTGAGTTCTTCCCACTGGAAAAGATCTTTAGCTATGCCTCTGTGCAAGGTTTTTTTCAAACCATAAATCCTATCCTTTGTTTACATGCACTGTTCACATTAGATTAGCCGAATATTATAATACTTTTTTTATAGAAGAAAGTATTATGATGAACACACAAATGAATAAAATTAGAAATAATTGATTTTCTCCTCCTCAATTGCAGTTCTAATTTGATAATTTAGAACTTATAGATTTTCTTACTTATTAAGATCTTTTTATTTCTTCAGTTTTATGTTCTTTAAACTTGCCCTGTGTTAGAACAAATAGATCCAGAACATATTTTACATTATTGAAAAATGTTCTAGATGTATTAATTAGAATAATATAATATTTGTCAAAAAATGGTATAATAAACATATTCTTTAATTAAATGCTAAATATTTTGAATATTTTTTACATAATTCAATTACAATTGATAAATAACAAGATGAAAAAGTTTTAAATCATTTTTTATTAATATTGCATAACTTATAAACATATTTATTCGTTTTCACATAAATTTTATCGAAAGTAAATAAAGGAATTGGAAAAATATAATAACATTAAATATGTTCTCTATATTTAAATATAAATGGAATTAAATAGATCTTCTGTTCATTAAAGATTTATGTGACTATGTACTATATGAATACTTATTCTATGACATTTTTAACACATTTAACATGAACAATAAAATTCAGAGATATTTCCATTTAGCCCTCAAGAGAATAATTTCAACCTTATAATATTTTACATAAATGACAAAAAAACATTTTTTTTTCAAATTAACTAGTAGAAAGTACCATTTAAAAATAATCGAATATTAAGTATATTCTGTCGTGATTATTTTAAACATAAATGATAATTTTTCTATTTGCGGATCAAGTTCGAATATTCATTTGAACTTTTAACCAATATTAAGTATTCGGTGATTCATTTGAACTTGTAACAAATATTAAGTATTCGGTGCATCTTTGATATTTAATATTTTTATTACATTTTGTTTCCTGTAGCTTGAATGATGGCATTCATAATCACGAGAAAAGTATATCTAGAAGGTTTTTTCTGACGCGATTTTCGCTAATTCCAAGGCGTATTTGTAGTGCTCTAAATATCAGTCAGCCACTTTTGAAAGTCCTGTTCACCAGATAATTTTATTCTTAATGAACAAGAGCATTTTTTTTTTTTTTTTTGGAAACATACGCACTTTCAGTAACTTTAAAGTCGAAATTAGGTGGAAAAAGATTTATTATATTACCGCCGAGATATTTAAAATCATTTCTCATTTCTGCCATAATGCAAACGTAAATAAAACAAAATCGGTTGCGGTAGCGACGAGTTTCGTTCAACCAATCAGAGGACAGTATTTCTCCCGGTCGCCTTGTGAATGTGCACTTCTGAAATACGCCGCCGGGGCACCGTAATACCAAGTTACGACTGATCGCAGGAACGCCTATCCTACGATCGAGCGTAAGATACGGTCGAGCGAGGCACCGACTGACTGATACAGAATGAAAGTTAATTTAAGAGACCTGGAAGTAAAGAGGGATTCGCCATGGCGAATATAGCTTTATAACAAGCACCATAACTGTAAAGGTGCTCCAATTTTTTTTTTCAGCTCTGTACATGAGCTTTACTTTTGTACAGATTATACATATTATGTAAAAATTAAATTAAATAAGAAACACTGTGCAAAATTGCCATTGAGCAATTTCTACCAATAGAAAGAAATGTACTTGAATTCTTTTGTACAGCCATGTGTATTACATACAAATTTTTATACATGCCACATATTATGCTGAGATTTAATTTAAGCAAAAACATGCTTAAAACTACTGAATCACACTTCCAGAAACTATTATCCGTAGGTGGCCATATATCTAGTTATTTGCATAGCCGTGTATATGATTTTATTTATATGCTACAAAAATATCTCAGTATACTACTAAATGTAGCTAATCATAAAAATGCATAACTGAAATCTAAAAAAAAAAAAAAACCTTTAAGCAATTTGCACTTATTTTCAGTAATGCTTACGAATTCTTTTGCTTAGGCCTGTTTATAGTCTATGGAATTTATGCACACCCCGTAGCATACAAAAACTTAGCTAAACTTCACAATGCATATCATAACTGAGAATCCCTTTCAGCAATCATCCCTAATAGACAATCCTTTGGATTCAGTATTTTTTCTGGAATTTTTTATTTATCCCTGTAAATGCATGATAAATGCAATGCACATCATATTCTACATCAAAACATCTTGTAGTAAACTTCAGTAATGAGTATCAATTTCATCATATTTGAAATAGTGCAACATAGTTTACATACACTGTGAAATAGCGAAATGTATTTGTACATAGACCAATAGATAATCAAACTCTTTTGCATGACCCTGTAAATGATCGATAAATGCTTTGCACTCCATATTCTACCGAAAGCATGTATTAGTGCACTTTAGAAATTCATATCAATTTCATTATATGTTTAACAGAATAACATTATTAAAATATGTATCAAATATGATTTTTCTTCATACACCTTAATATAATAGAAATCTTTATAGTTCCCCTGTACTCATACTGTAAGTGCTACACATAACATATTCTATAGCAATTATCTTCTAGTGCACATCAATAATGTATATAAATTTCATTAAGTTTAGCACATTGTAACACCATTAAAATTTTCTGCAAATTATTTTTCCAAATAGACCTTATTGTAATGGAATATATTTGAGTGCCCCTGTAAATGAACTATGAATGGCCACACACTTCATTTTGAATACTAAACATGCCATGGTGAACATCAATAATATATATCAATTACATGGTATTCCGAGTATATTTACGCAAGTTAGAGCACAACCAGACAGGCAAACCCAATTCGTAAACATTTTTCAACTAAAAAAAGTGTTAAAAATCGAATATTTTGTTTAAAGTTATAGAATTTCGAAACTTCAGATTATATCATGTCATTTCTGACATTTGTTTTTGCAGTTCACAATAATGGGCAAGATCAGGGTTTGGTGATATATATCAATGGATATATATATATATATATATCCAGTATGTATTTTTAAAATATAATGAAGTTTAATATTTTCATTTTGCATTTATTTTCAAAATATTGTGTATGATATTTTTGAGATTTTAAGTAAAAATAAGTGTAAATTAATATTTTAACTATTATTGACCATTTCATTCTATAGATAAGAACTTTTGCTTTGCCTATGGATTTTCAGTCTCTCCTCCACTCCCCCCCCCCCCCCACCTCAAAAAAAAAATCCAAATTTTACATTCAAAATTGAATTTTAAAATGAAGAACCAATATTTAAGTGGGACAATATTTACTAGGAAGAAATAAAGAAAAAATTATAACTATGTTACTTCTTGAATAAACTCGAAAAAAAAAAAAATAAATAAATTGCAGACATAAAATAATTTGCTTAAAAAAATTACAAATCCGAACACCCAGATATAATACTCTTCAGGTGCATACATATAATATAAAGATATTTAAAATATAAATTAAAAATATCTTCAAGTACGTTAGAAAAAGCCGGAACGTTTTCAAACATTACAAGGCCGTCATCAGTAGGATTGAAATGTTGTTATTTTCTTTGCGCTTATTCGAGAATTGTCCAGAAGTTATATTTACCTTAATAAATGTTTTAAAATTCTATTATCTTAAACTTATTTAGAAAAAAAAATCGAATATCGTTGTTTGTCACTATCATCAATCAGCAAGGCACCCTTCTGACATCTGGGAGCAGGACTGGACAATACATGTCATTATGAAATGATAAGGTATCTTTCCATATATATTTCCCAGTGGAATTTTCTTCCATCTTAAACAGTAACTTTGCTACATGGGACCCCAAAATGAATGTTCGGTTCTGTGTTACACATATTGTTTCCATCTTAGACAGATTTCTCGAAAATATCTATGTTTTAAAACGTGGGACTCTGAATTCTTTTCGCCTTAGACAGTTTTCCGCATTAGACAGATTTCACGGTAAATAAAAAAATTTCAGGATTATACTAAAATAAAATAAATTTCTATCCCCTTCCAAAGAAAAATTAAATAAGTAAGAAATCAGAGCAACGTTAACGTAACAAAGTGAGTATGAAAAGAGTTTTAGTATTGGATTAATTTATCGTAAATTATGTCCAGGGCCCGGCTTAGGCTATGGGGGGCCCGGGGCAAAAATCATTCTGGGGGGCCCCCTTCTATCTATCTATAGATTTTTTTTTTTTTTTTTTTTTTTTTTTTTTTAATAATGTGGAAGTGGCAAGCACTTAACTTCATACATATTGTATTATATGCATAAATTTTGCACCCGGTACTGCTCACATCTGTATACAGAGTGTCACAAAAAGATGGTTACAACTTTTCAGAAAAGTACTAGTAGGATAATAGGCGGAAAAAAATGAAAGATTGGTTGATACAAGTATTTCTATGCTAACTTTTACTTTGCTTATCTACGTACGTTATAAGATGTCTAAAACAAAATGCCTCAAATTGATCATAATAAATGGTTTTTACTTGCCACGTTACGAGGAAAACGTTAATAAGGAATTTCTTTTGAAAACAATAGAATACTAAGTTGTCATAATAAAATATTAATGATTAGTTTTATAATGATATAGTTTGTTTTTTGCATGGGTGGAGAGGGTACTGGAAGCAGAGAGGGGAAGGGGGACCACACTCCCTTCCTAAATGTTAGAAAATATGAATTTTGGTCACTTTTGGCTAATTTTAATCATTTGGCACCTTTTAATGAAAATCCTAACTACTCTCATGGGGGCCCCTAAAAAGGAGGACCCGGGGCAGCTGCCCCGTATGCCCCTGCATAAGTCAGGCCCTGATTATGTCTACCCCATATAAATAAAAATACACAATCACAACAAATGGAATAATGGACTTAATAATGGACTTGAATAATGGACAAAATTTTAAGTTTAAATTTTAATTTACTTTTTGTTATTTACTAGATATATCTCGATTGCATCTTGTTATAAACGTTCTGTTACTTTCTGAATAACCTTAAATAGAATAAATTAAAATGTTTGCAGAAAAAACAATACAGAATAACACTAAAATACAGTACAATACTTCTATAAAAGTATAATTGCAGCACTTGTGTAACTCCTTAATGGAATGTATTTCTTTAGACAATTACTTCCATGTATTTTTTAAAAAATAATAAACATTTAAAGTTTTTGGTATATGCAGAATCAAATTTTCTCAGTTCACAAGTGCTTGCAAGAAAAAGAAAAAGAGAGAGAAAAAAAGATGAATTATACTGCGTTACTTTATGAATAAACTCAGGTGAAAGAAATAAAATAAAAATAAATTTCAGAAATAAAATAATTTGCTTAAAAATATTATTACAAATCCAAACACCTTGAGATAATATTCTTCATTAACCCATAAGCACATGCACTGAGATAAATCTCATCCCAATCACAGTTTTTCCTCGAAAAAAAGGATACCCATTTTTTTAGGGCGATTTTGACCCGACTTGTACCTTTCAATGTCAATGTGGGCTGAGTGAAGGAATGTGTTTTCTCTGTTCGCTACGAGAGTAGAAATGTACGTGTACCTCTTGGGATACCTCTGTACATGTACAAACATTTCATTTTGATGCATTCATTTCTTACAGGATAAAACACAATAAAATAATTTTAACGAAAGAGTAACAAAAAATCTACTTGTATATATTGATGAAAGGATATAAATGTAATTAATATCAATTTTGAAAAATAATTCATACATTAAGGCATAAAACAAATCGTTTGCATATTTTCTATATAAAAACGTGATTTTTACAGAAACTGCTACAAAATCTATATGAAAAACACGATTTTTTCCCTAAAAAGTAGTAGTACTGATACATTTTATAATATAAAGTAGTAGATTTGTTTTTAAAATGTATTTAGCCAAAAATATAATGGGAGATAAAATGGGGTGAATTTTATCCCATACATGCATTCAGTGCTGTAGTTGGGCAGGACTGCGTGGGAACGCCGTTCCCAGAAATATTTGGTTTGTTACTGTAAAATAAAATATTGTGCACAAGAACAAACTTTTCTTTTTTTTCAAGAGAAGCGATAATTATTGTTATTTATTTTAATGATAATTATCGAGTTTATTGATAAAGGAGATGAGCCTAGAGAGCTAAATCCTCTTTTCCAGACTGTGAAAACTATATCCATTTCAACGTCTGAATGCAAACAAGTATTCAGCTGTATGAATAACTCCACGAGCGATGTGAGAAATTCATTCCTTATGATGAAAGTCAGTTCACTATATTCATAAGCTGTGTAGTTTAAGAAAGTCCGTATTAGGTGGATGAGCTGGACACTGATCAATGAATAAAATGATTCGCCGCTTTTGGTTTCGCATTTTATCATCTAATTCTTTTAACCAATCGGTAAAGAAGGACATTGTCATCCATGATTTTTTATTAGCCAGGTACATTGTTGGTAATGTTTTCACATTTTTGAAGCAGCGGGGCTTTTTTGATTTGCCAATAATCAAAGGAGGCAATTTTTCTGATTCATCTGCATTGGCACACAATAGCATTGTTAATCGCACTTTACTCTTTTTTTCACCATGACACGTATCCGATTTGATTGCAAGAGTTTTAGATGGCAGAAGATTATAAAATAAACCGGTTTCATCCAGTGGCGTACCCAGGATTTTATTTCGGGGGGGGGGGGGGGGGAGGGGCTGACTTAAATTTTCATAATGTTCTAAATCTTACGAAACACGTTGCATTGTGTTAAAAACAGAAATCATTTTTGTCAATAAGGCCGTAGCCAGAGGGGGGGGGGGGGGGGTGCAAGGGTGACTTTGTTCCGAATTTTCCGAAAATTTTCCAAAAACGCGATTTTTGACAAATGGTCGCCGAAAAAAATCAATTTCGTCAATCGTTCGCAAAAAAAAATTTTGGTTTTGCAATTTTCTCTACTGCAAATTTTTTAATTTCTAAACATCTCACATTGAAAATTTTTACACCGTCGTATAAGGAAAAAATTGCTCTTTTAAATACAATTTGTTTGAAAGCTGTATCTCAATTTATTTTTGAGATATTAATTTTTTTGTAGTTTTTAATACCATTTTTCTTATCGAGGCAACAAAAGTACCCCGTTTATATTGAAAGTCATTGAAAGTAAACGGAAAATAGACGAAAATAGGAGATACTGTATCTTTCTGTTGCCATTTGTTGGCAAAGTTTAAAAAAAGTTGAAATTAAAATAGGGGCTATGTCAAAAATATTGTTTGTTATTCCGTGATAATGACGTCATATGCATACTTTTGTATAGACGAAGTTTAAGAGTGGATTGTAAAAGTGGATTGCTTTACAGGATGCAAATGACGTCATTTTATAAAAAAGCGTGTATTTTAATTCTTAAACCTGAATTATGTTTTGTAGAAGTGCGTCATTTTCACAGCCCAGCTGCTTTGAAATTCTTCGCAGGTGAAAATGGTTCACTTTTGAAAATAATGTAATCGAAATCACACACTGATAAAACGCAATGTTTTACAAAAATTTAGAGTGTCTTTATAGAAGAGAGGTGACATGCAAATAATAGCGATTTATATTACAGAAATTGATTATTCTCGCATGGATGGATTTGCTTCGCCGAGTTAGACAAGCAAATAAATAATTCGTGGTTTAAAATAATATAATGTTCCTGAAGTTTTTGTTAAAAATTCTCTCGAATAATAAAATTTTAATGTCATTCTACTATAATTTTATCAAAATAGCATAATTTGCTTAATTTAATTTTTCCTAATTTTATATAATCTATATATTTAAAACACAAGTGTGTTTTTTAGTTATCTGTCCTGATCTTACTTCTGAACCAATTTTACTAATTTTTTTTTTTAGCTAAAAGCTCTTCATTTGTATATATTTTTTTAAATCCCCACTTTTATATTTTAATTTTTAAAAGCATTTTATGAAATTTCTTCAAAATGGTGAAAATTAGATAGCTTTTATTAATGCAGACAAGAGAGAAATGATGAGGTTTTTTTTATCTTTATTCATGCTATTTTCTGATAAAAATTTAGAATTGATGATAAAAATTGATGTATAGGGTTTAGTGTCGCAAAATACCATTAGGAGCAGAATATTATATTTGGGGCATAATAACGGAAAATGACATACTGCTTTTGAAAACACTTATTTTTCCTCATAAATTTTCTATATTGTTTTTCCTTCTGCAAATTTCAGACACTAGGAAAAATGCTTATTTGAGTGAAAATGCAGTCATTTAAAAGTAACGATCATTTTCTTAGATAAAACTAAACATTTTAACACAAATGCGTCTAAAAAACATAAATTACGGAAATTTTTATTCTCCGGAATTAAGATTAAAATCTCAAGTAAAGGGTGCGTCTGTTTACATAAAAGATGTTGCTGACAGTCATGACTTCAAGTTTCAAGTTAAAATGGTTTTTAAATGATCAAACGAAATACAATTTTTTTAAAAATGATTAATATGGATATCAGAAGTGCGTATGCAAATTTTGAGAAGGAGAAAATTGCTGTTTTTCATTCAGGAATACCAAGCATAAGAGCCTCAATTGATAACCACATCCTAATAACTGATCTTTATTATACTTTACTGATTAAGTATCTATATTATAAAGAACAAAAGTATTTGTGAGTAACGCTGACATCATTTTGCGAATGGCAACACTTCACGACCAAATTTCGGTCTTGAAATTTTCGATACTGCAATTTTTTAATCTTCTGATCATCGTACATTTTCAATTTTCGTCGCATAGGGAAAAAATTTACTTTCAAATGCAATTTATTTAAAAACTGTATCTTAATTGACTGATGTATTATATTTTTTAAAATAATTTTTAAGCATGATTTTTTTAAAAGTTTATCTTATCACATGCCGGTTTCAATACATAATAGTAATACATACAGCAACAAACATTTTTCAGCATTTGTTTCTGACTATTTTTGCATAACGAAATTAATACTTCCTTTATAAACAAATAAAAAAATAATATTAAAAAACCCACCAAACTAACATATTTGTGAAAGACAAATTAACGAAATTAACACTTATTTTATAAACAAATAAAAGAATAATATTGTAAAAACACAAATCTAACATATATTTAATCGTACAATTAAAATTTTGAGATCACCAAATAGGATTTTTTTTTGTCAAATCGAATTTGTTTGCAAAGTTCATCTCAGTTTACTGATTGTCTATGGTATTAAAAACAATTTTAAAGCATGGAATATTTTTTAATTTATCTATATCGCGCGGAGCTCGATTACGAAAGATTAATCTATTTGCCCTTAAAACAAAATAAAGTGTTCATCATTTTTTTACAACTATTGTTCATTTAATAAAAACTTCCCTATGAATATATAAATAAAATAATATAAATAAAACACAAATTTAACAGACATGTATAAGCTTTGAAATTATCAGAATATAAAAGGATGCCATAAGTAGCAAAATCTTGGTCAAATAACTGTTAGCATGCGGTTAGTAAGAAAATATCGCTTTTGATAAATTTCAAAAATTTATTTGATTGTATAATTCGTATTTTCCATATGAAAAATGCTTTTTTAATGTAAGTGGGCAATCTAAAAAATTTATTGCATATAAAAAGTTATTAGTTTTCAATTTTAAAAATATGTTTTCTCCTATATTCTTTAACCCGGAAGCCCGGGTACTATCCCCTAGTTTCTTTAAAGGATCAAGGAAAAAACCGGAATTATGTCATACGGCCGCAGATAAAATGCGAAGTTTGTCAAAGGATCGCGAAAAAAAAGTCAAATTTCGTCAAATGATAGCGGAGAAAACGTGAATTTCGTCAAATTATTCTGGAGGAAACGCTAATTTCGTCAAAATGAGCACAGAAAAAACCCGAATTTCGTTAGAAGGCCGCAGAAAAAACGCGAATTTCATCAAAAGGTCGCGGACAGGGGCGGATTTAAGGGGTCGCGATGGTCGCAATCGCGAGGGGCCCCGGATCCCAAGGGGCCCCGGATCCCAAGGGGCCCCCAAATCTTCTTTTGAGTTCAAAGAGAAATGTGACGTTTTGATAAAAAGATTTTCTTAGTGTTCTTTTATTAATTTTTCCGTTATTATTACAATATCATTTTCATGTAATAAATATAATTTTTTCTATCATTTGATACTACCAGAAAAGTTTTAGTTTTCCCTCATCTTTTTTTAATTTATGAATTATCAAGACTATGATCTTTTGTGGACGGATAGGGTGGGATTCAAAGGAAACTTGGGTCTGAGCCAAAAGGAGCACTGTTAGAGACGTTCTATGACGACTTAATTATGCAGATTGAGGGACTAATTAAATCATGGGCCATCAACCTGAGGCCCCTGATTTTGGGGGCCCCACATTTGGTACGCAGTTTTCATAAAGCTGATATTTTAAGTGAATTTTTACTTTGTTGCTGATTATCTATACTAATAAAGCAAAGTTTCGCTCTGTCTGTCTGTGTGCGAATGGCTAGCAAAATCTACCGCACATAGAAGTCTGAAAATTTAGGTGAGGATAGTCCAAGACAGGTCCTAATGCACCTGTAGCTCAGATTTATAATTTTTTAAGGTCCGGGGCCCCTGGGCCCTTTTAAGTTTTTATGCACTAAATTGTTAATAACTTGCCCCCTTTTTATCCAATCTTCTTCGTTTTGGGGGACCTTTCTCCATTTAGTTATTCTCGCCTTTCTACTCTCCAAATAAGACCCTGACACCTTGTGGTTCCATACAGGACCCTTCAAGTTTTTGTGCAAATAAAAGATTAAAAAATTGCTTCCTTTTAATCCGATCTACATTTTTGATATCCTTTTTCCATTTAGTTAGTCTCACATTTCTAATTCCAGTTTAGATCCTGGGGCCCCTAGGGTGCCGTAGGATCCGGTCCAGGGCCCCTTGAACTTTTTGTACGCCAAGAAATTTTCACCCCCTGATTTTCTCACCTTCTCAGTACATAATTTTGAAGTTGAGTCTTGGACTCTTCTTCCTAGATCAACACCTTTATATATTTATTGGGGCCCTAGGGCCCTTTTTTAAACATTTACACAATTTTTTGTGCATTTCTTTAAAATATTATTCTATGCTTAATTGTGACTAATTGAAGATCTAAACTGCTAAGAACTTAGATCTTTTAACAAGTTTTCATGTTAGGGCTCTGCTCTTTACTATCAGTTGGTCCTTTTTGGGCCCTTTGTTATAGGTCCCTTAAAAACGATCCGATTGACTAGTTTCTTTTTTTTTGAAACAGCTTCTTAAGTCCTCCCGCTACTACATGAATAACAAAAACATTTCCCCGACGTCAACTACCATCAATTTTGAATATTAATTTGCTTCTTTGGGCCTTTGTTGCAGCTTCTTTAAAAACTATGTGATTCTATTACAATTTTCTTTAACATAGTTTTAGCGTCCTTCAGCTACTTTAAAACTACTAAAATAATTTCTTATACCCAACTACATTCCAGTTAAGACACTGGTCCTCAGCTACCACTTTTTTCAAACATTAATCTCAATTTTCAGCATCAACTTACGTTTACAAACTACAGCCGTAAATTAAAAATCGCGTTAGTTTAAAAGTAACTTTAGATAAGGGATTTCATCCGTTTATTAAATATCGTGTTAATGTTAAAAGTAATTCGTGAAATTTACAAGGGGAGGGGGCATTTTTCACCGCTTGGGGGCGCATTCTTTCCTCGAATTCTAAGGACCCAATTTCAACGGGATTTGGTTCATTCAACTTAGATTATAATTCGGCTACTTTCTGTATTATGAAATTTTACCTTAGACTTCAAGTACCAACATTTTCTAACATTAATGATGCATTCTCTTTTTGGATTCTTTGGGCTTGATTACAATTAAGTTTGGCTCAATCAACTTGGTTTTTGATTGTCTCCGGCACATGCGGAGCACTTCCGGTACATGTTGCCTTGGATAATGGGGACCCAGGTTATAGGTTCGTTCGGAAAAAAGTTTGTTGGGGACACTCTAGACGCTGAGGAAGGCAATGGGGGCCTCCGAAATTAGGTTCATTTGAAAGAATTTCAAAAGATATAAAATCATACAAACTTGAGTTTTGTTTAAGGTAATTATGTACGGACCCCAGCAACGCCGGGCGAGTCTGCTAGTCTATACTAATAAAAGAAAGTTTCGCTCCGTGTGTCTGTGTGCGATGGCTCTCAAAATCTACCGCACATAGAAGTCTGAACATTTCAGTGAGGATAGTCTAAATCAGTTCCTGATGTACCTGAGGGTCAGCTTTTTAATATTTTAACCCTTAAATGCCGAGTGTTGCCCTTCGGCAACATACCCAATTTAGGCTTATAAATACTATTAGAATAATATTGAAGCTATAATGCCTAATGTTGACGATAAAATACATTCTGAATATATTATTAAATCGATTTTCAACATTTAGATGGCAACACTTGTGCTGTTTAAGAATAAAGATAGATTTATTTTTTCAATTGTTGATACATGTTCTTTTTGTTCTGTTTGGAAGATTGCGAAATACGCTATTTTGTTCCGCAGTGAGCAAGTAAAATTTATTTCTTATCGTAGTTCTCAAAACACTTGTGTGTTTAATATTATAGAATTTCATCGAGGAAAATTATTTTTTCAATTAAACACCAGTATTGCCGATTAGTAACAAACAGTTTTTTAGCCGTAAACCATACTTAAAACAAAATATGATTTTTTAAAGTATTTTTCCCATGATTTTTTTGTAAAAAGAAAGCCGAAAAACATTTTTAAAATGATTTTTGAAAACTCAGGCATTTAAGGGTTAAGACCCGGGCCCCCTCAGCCTTTCAAGTTTTTATGCCCTAAATTTTTAATAGTTTGCCTCTTTTTTATCCGACTTTCTTTGTTTTTTGGGACCTTTCGACATATAGTTATCCCCCTTTCTACGTTTCAGTTAAGACCCTGGCTCCCTGAGAACCGATACAGAGTCCTGGAAGTTTCTGTGCCCTAAATTGTTAATAACTCTTCCTTTTTAATCCAATATTCGTTTTTGGTGCCCTTTTTCAATTTAGTTATTCCCCAGATTCTACATTCCAGTTAAGACATGGCCCCCTAGGGCCCGGTACAGAGGCCCTTGAGCTTTTTGTCTGCCATGCATTTTTCACTCCCTAATTGTGTCGCCCTCTCAATGCATAACTTTAAAATTGATTCTTGGATTCCTGTGCCCGGGCCAACACTCTCACATTTTTATTGGGGCCCCAAGGCCTTTTTCCATCTCCCCCCATTTTTGCGTATTTCTTTAAAATTTTATTCTAATAATTCATACCCTATGCTTAATTTCGTCTAATTGAAGATCTAAAGTGCAAAGTAGCCTTTTAACATGTTTGCATTTAACAGCCCTGCTCTGTACTATCACTTGGCCTCTTTTGCATCTCCTATTATAGCTTCCTTAAAAATGGTCCTATTCACTAGATTTTTTTTTCTAACAACTTTTTAGGTCCTCCAACTACTACATGAACTAGAAAAAATTTTCTCAGACTTCAGCTACTACCAATTTTGAATATTAATGTCTTTCTTGGGGCCCTTCTTTAAAAATAATCCAATTCTCTTGCAATTCTTCTGCATAGTTCTTTGCTCCTCCGGCTACTTTATAAACTACTAAAAAATTTCCTTATAACCAACTACATTCGAGTTAAGATTGTGGTCCCCTGGAACGTGGTACAGGGTCCCTTGAAGTTTTCGTGTCCTCAATTGTTAATAATTGCCCCCCCCCCCTTTTAATCCGATCTTTGTTAAAAGGAACTTTTCCATTTAGTTATTCCCCCATTTCTATATTCCAGTTAAGTCCCTGGGGCCCGGTCCGGAGTCCCTTGAACTTTTTGTGCGCCACGCATTTTCACCCCCAATTCTGTCACTCTCAATGCATAAATTTAAAATTGAGCCTTGGACTCCTGTCCCCGGGTCAACACCCTCATATTTTTATTGGAGCACTAGGGCCCTTTTTTAAGCATCTCCACCCCCCTCATTTTTTGCCCATATCTTTAAATTTTTTTATTCAAATGATTAATTTATACCCTATGCGTAATTTCGACTAATTAAAGATCTAAAGTAACTACTAGAACCTTTTAACATGTTTTTATCTCAGGGCCCTGCTCTCAGCTATCAGTTGACCCCTTTAGGCCCCCTATTATCGCGCCCTTAAAAATGGTCTGATTCATTAGCTTTTTTCTAACAACTTTTTATGATTTCTACCTTCCCCTCATATTTTTATTGGGACCTTAGGGCCCTTTTTAAGTATTTCCCCTTATTTTTAGCGCATTTATTTAAAATTTTATTCTAGAAAAGATTAATTTGTACGTTATGTTTAATTTCGGCTAATTGGAGATCTAAAAAGCTAAATACTAGGACCTTTTAACATGTTTTCACCTTAGGACCCTACTCTCAACTATCACCGTGGCACCTTTTGATCCCCCTATTATAACTCCCTTAAAAATAGTCCGATTCACTAGCTTTTTCTTTTCTAACTTCTTTTTTTTTTTTAGTTTTTTCAGCTAAACAACAAAAAAATTTCTCAGACTTCAGCTACCACCAATTTTGAATATTAATCGCCTTCTAGAGGCCCTCGATCCGATTCTCTTGCAATTTTCTTTAATATAGTTCTAGGGTCCTCCTGCCACTTTATAAATTACTAAAAATTTCCTTATACCCTTGCTACCAACTTTTTCGAATATTAATCTTCTTTTCGGCATCAACTTACGTTTACTCACTACAGTCGTAAATTAAAAATAATGCTACTGTTAAAGGTAAGTGGTTAACTTTAGAGAGGTGGGGGTTTTCATCCGTAAATTAAATATTGGGTTAATGTTAAAGGGACTTCAATAAATTTATAGATGGAGGGCGCTCCTTCCACATTCTTTTCTCGGGTTTTATCTGCCCTATTTCAATGGCAATTGGTTTATTCAACTGAGATTATAATTAAGCTACTTTCTGCATTATGAAAGTTTATCTTGAACTTTTGTTACCACCATTTTCAACGTTAACGGCACATTCTTTCCCCAGTTTCTATGGCTCGATTTCATCGAAAATTGGTTCATTCAATTTAGCTTAAGATTGTTATACAGATTTTAGTTCCATATCCCCTGCTAGGGGAAAGCATTCTAATCTCGGGTTTTATGTTTCCGATAACTACGGGGTTTGGATCATGCAATTTGATTTTCGATTGTCTTCGGCGGTACGGAGCACTTCGGGTATACGCTGCCTCAGACAGCGTTAACCCAGGTCACAGGTTCGTTCAGAAAAAGGCAGTGGCATAACCAGGGAGGGGGTTCAAATGCTCTAGATGCCATTAATATTTTAAAATTTTCTTCGTCTTGATTAATAGCAGAAAATTCTCCAATTAGATAAGGCGAACTGAACTTTACAAAATCACTGCTATCCAGAGCATTTGGACACCCACCCTGGGACACCCACAGGGTGCCCAGGGGTGGCCCCCACCTGTCCAGTGTGGTGTCCAGTGGGGTGTCCAGTGTGGACACCCCCAGGGTCCCACCCTGGACACCCACGCCAATGGAAAGAGGTTTGTTGGGAACACACTCGACGCTGCCGAAGCCATTGGGGCCTCAGAAAAATTAAGTTCATTTGAAAAACTGTATGATGACGAAGGCATTGGGGCACCGATTTTCCGAAGATATAAAATCATACAAACTTGAATTTTGTTTAAGGTTATTATAACGGGCCCGGTCAACGCCGGACGGGTCAGCTAGTAATAAATATTTTATTATTGCAGAAGTTTATTATTGCATCGTAAGTGTTCATACGTTTTCCCTCTCATAAAATTCTCCATATCCAGATCAAAAATGACACACGACAATCAAATATATTATGACTGTCAAAGACAATGTCCCCCCATGGCTTTCCCCAATATGAATTTTTTTCAATTTCAGCAGATGTGTTGCTAGTCGCAGTTGTGAAAGTAGCACTTTTACATTTTTGGGACCATTTTTTATGGCATTCGCTATTAAGACACACACAAGTACAAACTTATATGCAGATTAGCTAATTAAATTGGTGTTTAAAAAAGATCTATCATATATATATATATATAATTCTAATGAAACAAATTTATGAAACCATTTTATGAAACGACTGATTGTATTTTACAGCTATTATTTCTAAAATATAAAATCTTTGGCGGTGAAATTAGCACCAGTTGTCCGTATTGATCTGCGTATGTCAAAAATGGTATTAGAAATTTTAAATTTGATTTTAAGAAAATTTTGCCAAAAATGGCACTTGACACGTGTCTGGCACAGATTTTGGGCCGACTAAAGTGTCTGTCATTTTCAAAATATTTTTTTCTAAGTATAAATATTATTCTGTCTCAATCTCAGCATGCCTCAAATACCTTTTTTGGGTAGTCAAAAAATGGCACTTGACACGTGTCTAGCACAGTTTTTGGGCCACGATCCTTCAGCCAGACATTCGATTTTGTATTCAGCCATTACAAAAGAAGTGTTGCACAAATTTTCAGGTTGCCTCAAATACCTTCCCTAAAATGTTTAACGGCTCTTGGACTACTACCCTCACAAACATTTTCCGCTTTGTACGTGCGGTAGATTTTGCTTGCCATCGCGAATACACAAACACAGAGTGAAATTGTCTTTTATTAGTATATATTATAAATATACCCAATTTTTCAAGATGGAAGGGCCCCCAAAAAGTTCTAGTGAGAGGGGCCCCTCACTTAATAAATCCGCCTCTGGTCGCGGAAAAAACGCGAATTTCGAAAAAAAGATCGCTAAAAACATGCATTCCGTCAAAGGGCTGCGAAAAAGAAGCTAATTTCGTAAAGGATCGCAAAAAACGCGAATTTCGTCAAAGGGACACGGGAAAACGTAAATTTCGTCAAAAGGCCACAGAAAAATGCAAATTTCATCAAAAAGACGAGAAAAGCGCAAATTTCGACAAAAAGCCGCGAAAAAACGCAAATTTCGAGGAAGGATTGCGCAAAAACGCGAATTTTGTCAAATGACCACAGAAAAAACGCGAATTTCGTCAAAGGACCACAGAAAACTGCAAATTTCGACAAAGCATCGCTAAAAAAACACGCATTCCGTCAAAGGGAAGCTGAAAAAACACGAATTTCGTCAAAGGGACACAGAAAAACGTGAATTTCGTCAAAAGGCCGCAGAAAAACGCAAATTTCATCAAAAAGACGAAAAAAACGCAAATTTCGTCAGAGAGCCGCGGAAAAAACGCAAATTTCGATGAAGGATTGCATTAAAAAACACGAATTTCGGCAAATGACCACAGAAAAAAACGCGAATTTCGACGAAGGATTGCGTAAAAAAACGTGAATTTCGGCAAATGACCTCAGAAAAAACGCAAATTTCCTCAAAGGGCCGCAGAAAAAACGCAAATTTCCTCAAAGGGCTGCAGAAAAAACGCAAATTTTGGCAAAGGATTGCTAAAAAAAGTATGCATTCCGTCAAAGGGAAGCGGAAAACACGCGAATTTCGTTAAAGGATCGCAAAAAAAAGCATGGTCACAAAGAAGGGCCACAGATAAACGTGACTTTCGGCAAAAGACTGCGGAAAGAAGCGAATTTCGTCAAACAGCAGCGAAAAAACAAAAAAACACGACCATTTCCATAAAAAAACGCGAATTTCGTCAAAGAGCCGCGAAATTCATCAAAAAGACGAGAAAAAAGCGAATTTCGTCAAAAAAGCCGCGAAAAAAACGCAAATTTCGACGAAGGGTTTCGTAAAAAACGCGAATTTCGGCAAAAGTTCACGAAAAAAACTCGAATTTCATCAAAAACTCGCGGAAAAAACGCAAATTTTGACAAAGGATCACGAAAAAAAAACGCGAATTTCGTCAAAGGGTCGCGGAAGAAAGCTTATTTTGTTAAAAGTTCGGGGAAAATGCAAATTTCGTCAAAGCGTCGTGATAAAAACCTGTATTTCATCAAAGGATTGCGTTAAAAACACATACAAATATCTGTGTTTATTATTATATGTATAGTTTTTAAACTGAAATAATATGCTGAACTTTTTAGAAATCTGGTTAACCCGAACCCACTCAGCCTGAAATTGACCTGAATATAAACAGAGTTAACCCAAACTACAACAAAAATAATTAGCAGCAGGAAGGGATTACCTCTCCTTTACCCCTCTGCTGTAACCTTTCAGAAAATTTGCTGAGAATTTCAGATTTTTTTTTTTTTAACTCAGACTGAAATCTGGGGGGAAGGGGGGGGGGGGGTGCACGGGTCCGATCCTGAGACCGTCCCACGTCGAAATCTGTTGAAAAGTGTTACTGATTTTTTTTTTATATATACTTTCATTTAAAAGAAAGTCATTATAACTTAAAATCTATAAAATTGTTCTTCCAATCCCCGAAACTAAATTCTGGCTACGGTTCTTGTTTAACAATAAATTAATATTGTAACAAACACAAAATATTTTTTGTATACACAAAATATTTTCATACACATATATAAAATAAAGACTTTGTTTATTATTTGTGCATTGCACTAGTAATAAGAAGGACTTTAAACCGTTCCAGATGAAAAATACTGGCTGCAAAGTTAAGACAGAATAGGAAGATAAGTGGGGGGAGGGGACATTACCGAACTCCAAAGATGTCTTTGCAGTAAAACAAGAAGTCACTGTGTATCTTACAGATACGAGGAAGTAATCGAGTGTTAAAAACAAAAGTTAATGAATATCATTCACAGTCAGCTCTTCCGCACATATATAGTGTGCCTGACTTCCGACTTAGCCAAAATTCTGAAGGGAATAGCTAATGTGTCATTATGCTCTAATATGGGACTAACAAGAAAGACAAGTGCGATGCATGCCAAATATATATATAATTGAATTGATCTAAAAAGTAAGAAGTAAACTTTTTTTACCATTTAATCTGACCGTTTTGGCAGGTAAAAGAGGTTTAGTCCCTTCAACCCTCCGCACCCCCATATTTCGGTGTGACATGGAGATGCGACTGAAAAATGAAAGTTAATAAGCTACTTTTACAGTCAACTCTTCCGCACCGGATTTCCGATTTAGACGAAATCGACTTGAGATTAGCTGTGGTGTTACTGTGCATTAACATACCCCCGCATTGACAATCTTGGCGCCCGCCGACTATGGGAAAAATTAAAAAAATCCTTAAATTAAACTACTTTTAGATTTGTCGAATTTATTTGTAGGTCTCTTGAACTCAGTATATATGTTTTCATTTATCGAGTAAAACAGTGATTTCAGTCATTTGAAAATGGATTTTGTGGTCTCAAGTAAATTTGGTCGCAGGACTGAGGAGGATATTGGATTAACAGGAAAACAAATTCGTGGCATGCCAGAAAATAAAACAAATTTATCTGAAAAAGAAGGAATATCAGCCCTTTTTTCATTTCACTGCGATCTCTCCAGAGGTGGAATGGAGCTGTAACGTCATAACCCCCGTCCCCATCGAATCCTTTGGTGTATGCTGGGGCATCACTGTGCACTAATATATGGGACTAACCAGAATAGCTGCGTCGCAGAAAAAAATTAAAAATTAATCTCAAAAGAAAGAAAAAAAAACTGGAATTTTTTTTTCATTTCATATTTGATTATTTCGGAAGAGAAAGTAACCCCATCAGCCCCTTCCCCTCATTGGGTATACTGTGGTGTAACTGTGCGTTGATATGAGACTAGCCAGAACGTGTAGTTCGTTGTATTGCAGAAAACAAGTGCATTACAAATTCATCTCGAACAAAAAGAAAAATATCAGCCCTTTTTTCATTTCATTTTCGACTATTTTGGGAAGGGGCTGTAACCCATCACCCCCTTTCTACTTCTTTCGGTATAATGTGGTGTCACTGTGCACTAATATGGAACTAAAGAGAAGAGAGTGGCTAGTCTGTTGAATAATAGGAGAAAAAAATACAAATTTATCTCAAACAGAAAGAAAAAAAGCAATACTTTTTTATTTCATTTTCGACTATTTCTGGAGGAGGGGGCTGTAATTCCATCAGCCCCCTCCCCATCTTTGGGTATGCTGTGAAGTCAATGTGGACTAATATGGTGTTAACGAGAATGGCTATTTCGCTGTATGGCAGAAGAAAAATTACAAATTTATCTCAAACAAGAAGAAAAAAAACAGCCTTTTTTTTCATTTCATTTTCAACTATTTAGGAAAGGGACACCCCATTAACCCCTTTCACCTCTTTGGGTATAATGTGGTATCACTGTGCACTAGTATGGAACTAAAGAGAAGAGAGCGGCTAGTCTGTTGAATGATAGAGGAAAAATACAAATTTATCTCAAACAAAAAGGAAAATATCAGAACTTTTTCATTTCATGTTCGAATTTTTGGGAGAGGGATGTAACTCCATTAACCCCCTTCTATCTTTTCGGGTATAATGTGATGTCACTGTACACTAATATGGAACTACAGCGAAGGGAGGGGCTAGTCTGTTAAATGATAGGGGAGAAAATGCGAATTTATCTCAAATAGACAGAAAAAAATCAGCTCTACTTTTTCATTTCATTTTCGACTATTTCCAGAGGAGGAAGTTGTAATTCCATCAGCCCCCTCCCCATTTTAGGGTATGCTGTGATGTCAATGTGGACTAATATGGTGTTAACGAGAATGGCTATTTTACTGTATGACAGAAGAAAAAATTACAGATTTATCTTTAAAAAGTAAAGAAAAAACACTTTTTTATTTAATTTTTCGCGATTTCTGGTTGGGGGGGGGGGGGGCTGTAACCCCATTAACCCCCTTTCTCTTCTTTGGTGTCAATATAGACTAATATGGAACTAAAGCGAAGGAAGCGCATAGTCTGTTGAACGATAGGGGAAAAATGCAAATTTATCTTAGACAGAAAAAATTCAGCACTATTTTTTCATTTCATTTTCGACCATTTCGAGAGGAGGGGGCTGAAATTCCATCAGCCCCCTAACTAATATAACCTGGACTAATATGGTGTTAACGAGAATGGCTATTTTGCTGTATGGCAGAAGAAAAAAATTACAGATTTATCTTTAAAAAGTAAGAAAAAAACACTTTTTCATTTAATTTTTTGACTATTTCGGGAGGAGTAGGGGGGGAGGGAGCTATAACCCCGTCAGCCCCCCTTTCTCTTCTTTGTTGTCAATGTGGACTAATATGGGACTAATGAGAATCGTTTGTCTGCTGTATAATGGAAAAAAAATAAAAAAAATTCCATAAAAGAAAGACGAAAAATCAGCACCTTTCTATATCACTTTCGAAAATTTCGGGGGGGGGGGCTGTAGCCCCATCAGCCCCCCCTTGGGTACGCCACTGGTTTCATCTGCATTGAAAATGTCTTTTTGTTCATATCCTTTTATCAGATCTGGCAATTGGTTTTGAATCCAATCATCCACTGTTTCGCAATCAACATCTCCAGACTCTCCACTTATAGCTTTGCTTGTTATGCCATATCTTAATTTAAACCTGTGAAGCCATCCTGACAGTGCTGTAGTTGGGTGGGAACGCCGTTCCCAGAAATACTTGATTTGTTACTGTAAAAAAAAAAAAAAAAAAAAAAAAAAAAAAAAAAAAAAAAAAGTAAAAAAATCACGTACAGGCACAAACCTTTTTTTGTCAAGCGAAATGAACCTAGCCTGGAAATGAGCCTAGAGAGCTAAATCGTCTTCTTCAGACTGTGAAAACTATACCCATGTTAACATCTGAATGCGAAAGAGCATTCAGCTGTATGGATAGCATCATGAGCAATGCGAGAAATTCACTCCTTATAGAAAGAGCCAGTTCTCTTATATTCATGAGCCGTGTAGGACCTCCCTTAAAACGATTTTGTCCTGAACCATATATGAAAACTTGGTTGCTATCAGAAAGAAGATAGCAGACGAGACAGCTTGTCGTAAATCAGAGAGCGCAGAAAACACCTCGCATTATCGTTCTTTATAGAAACTTCTAGGACAGATGTGTCAGTAAGTAATAAATGGATTTATTTCTGTTATTTCAATTAAATTTTGATTCATAATGGAAATGTTACTATGAGATTGATTAAATATTGCTTTTAGATAAATGCTATACAAATACAATTCTATAAAAACTAGAACATAATAATTATAACTGTTAGTTAAGAAAAGTTGGCTTTTAGCTAAATGTTTTAAATTGGCTAGCTTAGCGAAAATCCGGTGGCATCAACATCTACTCTATGAAAAGGTGCGTTCCCACAAATATTTTTTCCAACTACAGCACTGCATCCTGAAGAAAATGATGCATCGCATTCCACATTTAGCTTCTTTGAAATTTCTCGTGCTTTCTCCATAAGCAAAGGACCACTGATCGGAATTTTTACACTACGACACTGATTAAACCACTGTAAAAGCAATTTTTCAACATCAGCGAATTTTCCGCTTTAAATTCGAAGATTTTTGAAGCACTACATCCACTTTGATGATGGCTTTCTTCGATGATCTTACGCTTATAAATTAGCGTGTTTAAAGCTGAAACCGGTAAACCTAATTCTTTGGCAATATCCACTCTTTTTAAATGTTGGTTTTCATCCACTTTTTTTAAAATGCACATTTTTTCCTTCAACGACAGAGATTTTCTATTGCGCGAAGTCATTGTGAACCGCTAGTGAACGATTACGATACAAATCCAGACACTGAAGTTGCCAGGAAAAGAACTTGCCCTGCTGGGTCTGGGGAGAGTACAACAATAACCTTTATCTATAGAAAGTGGGATGTTCGCATTCCTTAGGGGTACGGCTTTTGTTCAGCTGGGCAGGTGTTGGTCAAGGCCACATGCCTTTTGTAAAACTGGACAATCGGGAGTTGGGAATATGAGGATGAAATGCGCATTTTCTCTCTTCTTGACTTGTTGAAAAAAACGTATAAATAAAATTTGCGATTTAAGGAAAAACGTATAAAGGAAATTATTTAACGTTAATATCCATTGGATTTTGTCGGGACCATTCAAAAAAACGTGTAAATGATAAAAACATATAAACGAGAAACGTATAAGCTGTGCTCAACTCTATATATATATATATATATATATATATAATAACTGTTAATTTAAAAAAGTGAGCTTTTGGCTAAGTGTTTTAAATTGGCTCTTTGCCTAGCAAAAATCCAGTAGTATCAATGTTTACTGTATGAAAAGGTGAGTTCCCACAAATATTTTTTTCCAACTACAGCACTGTGTGCTTACAGGTTAAAGGCTAATGGGTATTAACACTAGAAAGACTGAAATTTAGTATATACCTATATTGCCCAAAAGCAGTCAAAATGACTGCATTGTGAAAGAATAACTAGTGTACAAAGAAATTTGTTTAAAATTAATTAATATTTTTATATTATAGTTATTAGTAAGTATTAACAATAAAATATTCTATGCATTATTATTTGTACATTTTGTGCAAATGAAAGTGGAAATACTTTTATGCGTACATCTTCTGCAAACATACTTTTGACATTTTTCACATATATTATTTGTTTTGTTGCTGTGGCAGAGTCGTACTTGACAAATTTTGCATTTGTTAGAATGGGTTGCATTTGATGGTGTTCCAGTTGATCTTTGTAGGTCTTCATGTTCTGATGAATTTTTCTGTCTTGTGGCTCTGTATTCGGTGGAAAGCTCTTCTGCTAATTGAAACAAGAACTCTTTTCGTTGTATTTGTATTCCTGACGTTTCTTTGTAAACGATCCAAGCATTTACAGCAGCCAAATCTAAAATATTGAAAAATATTTGGAGGGGCCATTCACAAGAACTTGTTTTTTTACTGTATATTTTCCAGCCATTTGATCCGCCATATCAACTCCAAATTTTGTGCTGTTATAAAATTGAATAGATTCCGGTAACATTTTTTATTACTTTTATTAATTTTCACAAATTTATGCTTAGAACATAGAACAGCTACTCTTTTATTTGGTTTGCTTTTATATATTGTAAGAACACAATTCTCTGATTTATATAGCGGAGTGGGAAAACGAGGCATGTTATCCTTCGTTTGTTGGCTGCTTTGGGTAGTTCTCTTTTGTTTCCCCTAATAGTTCCAACTAGAGTTGTTTGTTTGACCAATAATTTTGTCGCGAGTGACATGCTAGTGAAAAAAGTTATTGGTCGTAATATTTCTTCCACAACTTGTATATGGCTCGACAAGTTTCAGAACAACGTGTTCACTGAGAAGCATTGATGATGGTCGTTGTTCATCTTTTCTCAAATAAAGGAAAACCATTCAAAACATATTTGCTACTAACATCTGATGCAAGTGAGAATTAGTTGGGTTTATTAGGCATATACTGTGCAAACCTGCATCTGGCTTTTGACGGAAATAATTGCTCGTCATCTGTTATATTTTTCTCTGGTTGATAGCAAGCTTGACTATTTTCAATGAACTTTTTCCATATTTCCGAAACAAAGGCAAATTTATTTGTTTGTAGGCGACTACTTCTTTCGGTTCTTTTGTCAAAACGAATAAACGTAAAAACGGATTTGCTTGAACTTTTCTCTGGTCATAGTTTTTCTAAAAAATTCGGGACTCCACTTTGCTGACCATAAATAACTCAGTTTTAAATTTTTTGCCTCGTAGGCTCCACGAGCATATAAAATCCCAATAAATGCATGTATTTCCGGTAATGCTGTTATCCAATCGTTCCTAAAAATTCGGCGGCGTTCTTCTTCTGTGCACTTTTTTATATGTTTGATATTATAGTTATCTATTATCAACGAGGATGCACTGATGGGATTATCTGCCATAATGTTCCTTTTTGCGTAGCCTGTTGGTCCTTTCACACACAATACAAGTAGATGGTAACCTTCCAGGAATACCACCTTTGTCAAATTTTGACCACACAGTACCATCGGCAGCTGTTTTGGTGTCCTGAAAGGGTTTTTCAGTTTCTCCATTAGAGTCTGAACTACTTACCACCCTACACCTTTTCCTGGGCATATTGATGACACTCATTTTCATCATTGGTGATCGACTCTTTGTCACTATCTTCAGTGTCAGATGTTTCACTTTGAATATAATCCGCTTCATCTTCAGATGATAGTTCAGAATTTATTGCATCTGATTCTATATTGGAACACTCTTCACTTATGTTCGTTAGCTTTTCCAATAACTCACTTTTATTAGAAATTTCTTTCATTAATTTGGGGCACAAAAGAAAAAACAAACGACTTGTTAGAACAAGTATCACTGCATAAAGACCCGAATAACAAGTACTACGTTAACTTATTGAGCAACTGCAACTAGTCTAGTATATGCCCACATCGATATAATTTATCATGTGATGGCAATCGAAAAAAATTAAAACTGTTATTTCAATATAGAGCCGAACTGGTCATATAAGAAATTTACTCAATTCAATAATAAGAGTCATTTGATCATCAAAAATTTCCCAAGCAGTCAAAATGACTGCTTTTGGGCAATATAGGTATAACACACACACATATATGTATATACCGGAAATGAAGGAGGGGGAGGTAACTACAATTATTAATAAACGCATTTATATGTTTACAAAAAGTCCCAATAATTCTAAGAAATTGTTTCATTATATTATATACATAACTGTTTTTCTACCTAATTGAAATTAAAAAGCAGTCAAAATGACTTCCTTGGGCAATCTAGTATTAAGGGGCTACTTTACTCAAGCAAAAACACCCATTTGCTAATGTTAATCCTATGAAAGGATTTTTTAAAAGATAGTTCGCTTGCATTTCAATATTCTAAATGATCTATTTTGTATTAAATAGCTGAGGTCAATCTCTACAATGTCTGGATTTTTTTTTTTTTTTTCGATTTTCTTTCCAGGTTTTTTTTTTTTTTTTTGTGAGAATACTTTCACTGTTGAAACCGTTTCTGATTCTGAAAATAAAAATATGTTAATTTTAAAAAAATGTTCAAGCAAAATCAAAAAGTAAAAACGGCCTTTGTACACATTGATTTCAGCTAGCTAA
Organism: Maratus speciosus; assembly: GCA_963932465.1. Taxonomy (NCBI): domain Eukaryota; kingdom Metazoa; phylum Arthropoda; class Arachnida; order Araneae; family Salticidae; genus Maratus; species Maratus speciosus. Next base: position 139,230,662 of record OZ010797.1, on the reverse strand, counting down.
TGCAAAAAAGCGTTCATAAATACCTAAATGTAAATGAGATACCTTTAAAAAATTCTTCCATAGTATTAACATTAGCGAATGAATGTTTTTGTGTGAGTGAAGTAAGCTCTTAAATAAAAACCATCAAAAGTTTCTAATAAATAAACTGTCTGCGAGTTTAAACTTCACTGAAGCATTTTTCAAGACAAAAATAAATAAGAAATTTGCAAAATTATACTAAAAACTAAAATATAGTAAATTACCCCCCCCCCCCCTCTAAAAAATTAATCACAAGCAAGGGCCTGAAAAAACTTTTGGTAATAGATTAATTTACAGTAAATTATGTCTGCCCAAAATAAATAAACATGCAAAATCACAGTACAGGACTTGAATAATGGATAAAATTTTCATATCTCAATTGTATCTCGCTATCAGCGCTCTATTACTGCATGAATAATTTCAAGTAAAAGAAATAAAATTAAAATATTTGTATATTTATTGGAAATATTAGAATGACACTGAAATACAGCACAATACTTCTATAAAAGTATAATTTCAGCACTTGTGTAACTTCTTAATTGTACATTTTTCTTTAGACAACTACTTCCAAGTGTATTTTTTTTAAAATAGTAAACATTTAAAGTTTTCAGTATATAAACCACTATCTAAACATAAAATAATTTTATCACACATAATGAAATCATAATTTTACCTCTTCACAATTAAGGGAATCTGAAGTATACAAACACTTTTAGCTTTAATATTCTCAATCATTTCTACACATGTAACAAAATTCTTACAGCTTTTGCTAGAAAACAAGAATTCCAATCTGATCCTAATAATAGCTTCTAAACGAATCAGTTGCTGTCTTTTTCTTGTTTTAATTTTGACACGTGTTAACACTCTCGTCACCCTGAGCCTCATATGAGGCTCCTACTTTGAATTGCAATATTTGAAAGAAAAAAAATTATTTCCATTAATTCCAGCACCTAATAGTGATAGCATATGCCGATACATTTACTATTATGACTTTACTTATGTTTCAGCTTTTAATAATAATAATATTAATAAGAGTTTTATTAATTATTAGTAAACCGTTGGCATTTGTTTTAACTAAAACATATGTTTCCCTCTTTAAATTTAAATTAGGGACTCCTTTTCCAAATTAATTTGTGATAAAAGATAAAAAATACTACTAAATTTTTTATGTTTGTTGAATCTGGTTGTAATACGACATTTTCCAAACGTCTTAAAAAATTCTTCCTTAGACTATTTTTATATGAAAAACACGCAACATAACTACATTCGTTAAATTTCAGTAAACTGTAACTTCCTTGATTTCGATAGCCACTTTTAATTTTATTAGCATAAAAGTAATTTTTCCCAAAATTGGAAAAAAAATTTGGTGCCGAAAGGATTAACAGAGAAAATACTTCTTGCACAACTACTAACCATTGTTATAAGACAATTAAGAACAAAGTATGCAATCTCTTTGACTTGTGGTTGCTGTTGAACACCTTGCCAAAATTGCTCGCTATCATTGGTTAGTCCATCTTTGAAGTCTTCTCTTTAATCTGGAAAAGCCAACTTTCTATACTGCTCTTCAATTAATTTACCATTATCTTCTGCCAAGTACATAAATGGCAATTCAGAAAATAAAGGTGAGAAATAACTGATTTTAAACAGTTCCAAGACTATTTTTGTGAGATCTTGAAATAAGAGGGTTTTTTGAAAAAAAAAAAGATGCCATGCGCTTGCTCATTCAAAAAACTTTTAATAGATAAAATGTGTATTACAAATTATTTACTGGTATATGCCTTATTTGTTTACATAGTTGCCATTATTGTCCGAGCATTTGTTAAGTCTGAGTACAAGCTATTGTATTCCAGAGTCATAGAAGTTTACAGCGTGTTGTCAAAACCGTATTTCAACTTCGATTTTGATCTCATCATAATTGGGGAAGTTTTGCCCTGTAAGATGTTTTAATATTCTTTCAGGGTGAGGTGCCTATTTGCTCAATTCACTTCCTCTGTTCTTTAGAGAAAGTCATCAGAGATCACAGATTGCCTATCTGTTCTGGGTTCTTCATTAACATTGGTGTACCTCAGAGAAAGCAGGTCACCATTTCACTGCATTTTGTTGATTCATAGTGTTCCCATAGACAGAAATAATTAATTCACATTTGGTGGGATTCTGACCATTATAAACACATACTACATGAAACAAACTCACTGTACAAATAACAAATGACTGCAAAGAAAGGTTAAACGTTCAAGTTTACAATATGTGTCGCCAACACGCTCATTAAAACTTTTCTTTCCTGCTGTCTGAGGTGTATCTTTACTTTTCGAAAACACATCGTATATTTCTTGTTCAAGGAAATCTTTTTTTCACTTGCACCAGTGCCTCTTCAAGCATATCGAGCCATCTTCCCTTTGACAGCTAGAATTTTTTTATGACTTTCTAACTGATTGTTTCTCAGTCATAGAAAATTATTGTATTCCGACAGAAATTTTGTGACAATATCAACATGAACAATAGGTTTTTTTTATGACTGTTTACATCATAAAGCCAGCTATTAGGGATCCTGTAATGTAAAGATAGATCATCATGCAACTCTTGTGAATCCAAGTGCTGATCTAAGGGGGATGTCATGAGGGCCTTGACCCCCCACCCCCGAATGAAGAATATTTGCATAGAAAAATACATTTTTAAAATATAAATGTGCATTAAAAGTGCTTTCTTTTACTTCCTTCTTAAAAATGAAAACTTTCCTTCTTTCTTTTATTTTCTATAGAAATGCACGGAAATTGTAAACATCTTTAAGCACCAAAGAATTGAACAACTTTTCTTATTTCTCTATATATATGGTTCTTAAAACACATTCAATTACTCATTCAAGATGACATTTTCATGACTGTTGAGCCTCAAAAGTCGGCTTAAAATGCGAATTTTGAGAAAATGTTTTTTTTAAGATTATTTGCTTTTATTAGATAATGAGAACATACTAATATTAAGTTTCTGTTTGGTACCTGAACAGAACATTAAAATTTTATACATTTACGAATATATTTGAAAGTTGTGTGCATTAAGAAATGGAAATGAATTTTGGTATATGGTAGAAAATAGCCAATTTGAATTAAAGATATAAAATTTGCTAATGAGGACATTTTGCTCCCAAAAAAGAGACATGACCATCTCTAAATGGAAGGCTGGATCTGTCTCTGAGTGAATCTGCTATTCATTTACTTTTTTGAAAAAGGCAATTTAACTTTTCAAATTCCTGTATGACAGGAATTTCGAAATGAAAATAAAGATTATTCTTGCTATCTAATAACATTTTCTTTATCATCCTGGCTTGAATTTTGTTCCAGCTTCTTAAGTTGAAATAAAATAAGCTTCTAAGTTTTTCCCAATTCACTAGAACGTTGTACATCCCACATACAAGCCAGCAATTAGATCTAGTCTTTTTCCAATAGGAGGGATACATTTCTAATTTGTTGGCATGTTGCTAAAAAGTTCATAACTTTGAAGAAGTCTTTGTTGAAGCAACATTGGTATTTCAACAAGTAGGAAGCCAATATTGAAAGGTAGCTTTGATACTGTATATAGACTACATAATGCCAATGAATGGCAAATGTGCTTAAGTTGCAAACAAAATGGGGAAACTTCTCTCATTCTGGTTCAAACAGAATTATTACATCGAACCATGTTAGATGTGCCATCTGATGCAAAGCCAATGAAGTTTTTCAAAGATTGGATACATCTTTGAATTTTATCATTTATTAGATTAAAAATATTTTCCACTGTAGCCTCTTGAACGAGAATTAGACCTATAAATCCAGTAGTAATTCCATTGTTTTTCTCACTGTAGAATTGCCCCAAGATATACAAATACTTTCAGGTTGACACCTCCATAGACTCATGAATTATAAGTGCATAATTTTTTTTTCTTTTTAGATCTTCAATGAGTTTGGATTTTAAAGATGGTGAAATGATATTTTTTATTAAAGATATGCACTTTGTCCCGTGTAATTTTATCTCACCGAGTGGTCTTCCTTGTCCATGTAGTACTAATATCTCACTTAATTTATCAATAGTTAAGTACAGCATTGTGGCACTCAATGTATGCAGAAAGTTTTAATGCTGCAATTTTCTCTTTATCATCCACTTTTCCACTTGTTTTTAGCACCTTAAGTTGAGCCGGTGTATTTTGTTGATGCTTAATGGATGAGCCGTGGCTTGAAATATATAAAAGCAAAACAGGGCATTGGCATTTCATGTATGATTGTTATTATACAAAGGTTTTCACTTTGGCATGATGAATGATAAGATAAGTTAAAATCATAAAATATGGAAACAATTTGTTCAATTGAAAATAATATCACATTTGTTGACGCTTTATAAAATTAGAAGAACATGTGCAGGTAGACTTACAATATAATTCTCAATCATGCCAGATGGGAATGGAATTGAACAGAACTGATAAGTAATCAATTCAAAACCACCATCTACAATGTTGCAGAGTTCAACACTTTTGCCCCTAGAATATGCTTCATTTCTGAATATTGCTTTGGCGCCATCTATTGCAATTTTAAGATAAAAAAAGGAAATTTCTGCTGAAATTGTAGTTTTTAGTTATATTTTTAAATAAAAAAATTCTGGACATACTGATTTAATCCAAAATCATCGTTTAAAAACTTCAGCTATATATCTTTAAACTATCATTCAGATTAAATAAAGAAAAAAATATTATTTCTTTTGTAAAATTTTGATTTAGTTTTATCGATTTTTAAGAGCTTAACATATATTTAATTAAATTTTGAAAATTTGCTCGCATTGTGAGAGAAAAGAAATTAAAATATATAATACCCTGTACTACAGATACTAATTAATTATATCATTGCAGATAAAAATTTTCCTTTTTAACATAGTAACATTTGTATTTAACTTTGTTGTGGAAAAAAAATTGTACAGAATATAAAAAAAAAATAATTTTCTGTCATACAAATATAATTAAAAGTTGCAATTTACTTATAGAATAAAGAAAAGATGATTTTTAATGATTAAAATTTATTATACCTCTCCTTGGGCATATTTTTAAAGTACTAAAAAACAGTGCTGTAGTTGGGTGGGAATGCATGGGAACGCCGTTCCCAGAAATATTTGGTTTGTTACCGTAATATATATACATATACAGTATGGAACCATTTATCCGGAAACCAGTTAACCGGAAAACCAGTTATCCGGAATGCTATTTCTAATAGACTGATTTCAGAATCTTTGGAGAAAAAAGTGTCATACACTGCCAGTTTGACATATGCATTGCTTGGAACAATTGTATAATTTGATGACAACGTCTAGTATTTGAAATGGAAACATATTTAGTTGTATCTTAGATGTTTTAATTTTTATGTAGAAAACGTTTTGTTCCCAAGGGATTCCCATAAATTACTTTCCTTCAAACTTTGATTAACTATTGATCTTTCTTGCATCTGATTTTTAATCCAAGTAATCTAATAATTTAAAATCAGATATATTGCCACAACCACATATATTCCACAAAACTTATCAAATGGATGTTTCTTTAATGACAACCAGTTAACCGGAAAAACCAGTTATCCGGAATACATCTGACCCCAACCATTCTGGATAAATGGTTCTGTACTGTATATATATATCACGAACGAGCACAATTTTTTTTTCTTTTAAGCGAAATGGTAATTTATGCTAGTTTTAAGAAGATCTGTTTCACTTATATTCATAAGCCGCTTTAACCGAGTTATTTTCTTCTAAAAAAATTATGGCCATTATTTTTTCCATTCTGACCAGAAAATCAGAGTTCTAACTTTTACGACTGCTCTTTCATCTTCACCTAACACTTCATTTATAATGGCTGTTTCATAATAATGGAAGCCATCAGTCCACCAGAAGAAAATGATCCATTCCAAAGGTATAAATTCAATTGAAAAAAAAACTATTTAATATTTTGAGAAGAAGAGGCTACACCTGCAATTTTCATGACACTAATACAATTCCATAGCTGCCAATTTATATGGTTTTGTTAGCTCTAAAATTTAATACAAATTTCTGCCATTTTTAATCGTTGATAATTGTTAGATTTGGGCGACTGAATTAGGCAAAATTCACTAGTAAGTTTTAGTGGTAAGAGAAAATCTCAGAAATAGGTAGCTATGCAGTAACGTAATACTGCAGCAAAAAAACTGTGTATGTTTTAAATTGGATTTTGGCTTAGCAAAAATCTGGTAGCATCAACATCTACTCTATGAAAAGGTGAGTTCCCACAAATATTTTTTTCCAACTACAACACTGCTAAAAAAAAAAAGAAAAAAATAGAATTTAATCTGAGTTAACTTTTAGAAGTTTAATATTAAGTATGAAAAATTGAAGTTGTGAGGATTTAATTTTATCAGTTATGTAAGAGCTTAGATTTTATTCATTATTATTTTAAAAAATTTGTTTGCATTAATAACTAAAATGAGAAATATTTCTTTTAAAATGTAATTAAAACAGAAGGAATACTTAATATTATGTCTTATATTAATGCAGATGTAATTTTGATTTTAAACATGTTTGAATTTAACTTTGTCATGAAAGAATTTTTAACTTTTGAAGAAAATGGAAAAAATAATTTTCAGTCATACTGTCATATTAATGCACTTAAAAAATTCAGTTTGCTTATGGTATAAAGGAAAAAGGTGCTTTATAATGATCAAAAGCCATTCTTAAATAGAAAACTAATATTAAATACACAACTTTGATATGCATGATTTGACTGATTTTAATGACGAGAATCATTTTAAAAAAATCAGAGAATGGTTTAGAACTGTTTCATTAAATTAACATATAATACTTGCAATTTACTTAGTACATTTGAAAATAATGTAATTTTAGAAGTTTTTGTTAAATTAAATCATGATTTATTTATTTTTTAATTTAAAAATATGTTTAAAGAAGAAAAAAAATATTGAACATATAAGTAATTGTTTTCTTTTTTTCATAAATAAATTGCAACTTTTAACTGTATTAGTATAACAAAATGCACAATAAAATTAAGTTCAGATGTTACCATGTTTAAATTACAAAATCTTAACTGCATTGACATAATTAATATATGAAGTAACCGCATTACATATTTCTTATATTTTAATTACACTTGATAAGAAATAATAATTTTATTTACAATGCAGGTAAATTTTCAAGATTTAAGTGGATATAAGTTAAACTCTTAAAAATTGATAAAACTAAGTTACAATTTTACGAAAGAAATAATAATAATTGGCAGTTATTTAAATGGAATGACATTTTAAAGTTATATGGATACAGCAGTTAAAAGTTTATCAGAAATTAAACGAATATCTCGAGAATTTTTCTTATTTTAAAAATGTGATTAAAAAAACTACATCTTCACGAAAAATTCTTTCATCAGGGCCTGTCGCCCCGGGGGCGGAACTTGAGGGGGCACCTAATTTATACTACAAACCTCGTCCTTTTTTTCTTTTTTGTAAAAAAAAAAAAAAAAAAAAAAGCATACTTTCATATTGGTAGTTTTTTTTTTCTCAGTGAAAGTACGAACATTTTTCATTTCAAAGTTATTGCATTCTCCTTTACCTCGCACCGAAATACAAATTTATGAATAAGGACTTCTTTCTTTTTAGAATTTGTTTCAGGTTTTTGTCTTTGTCTCTTTTGTTAACTTTCTCTGTTCTGAGTTTGTGCTTGTGATGAAAACATATACTAACAAAATAGCATGGGTTTTCTTTCTTGGAATATAAAAGGGTTCTAAACTGTTATACTGTACTGTTATATAAATTTTTTCTACACTCATTTTCCAGATCTCCTTTTCCAAAATATAAGTGCAATCTTCTTTTATGTTACTTAGTTTTTGAAATTTCTAGATTAAAATTAAACCTAAAGTTTCAACATAAACGCGAAATATGTATTCAATAGACTTTGTTTCTGTTTCTGCCCTTTTCAAATTTGTTGGGAAAGGGGGGGAGGGCGCCAAATTGAAACAGCTTCGGGCGCACTTTTCTCTTCGCACGCTGCTGTCTTTCATTTACGTTAAGTGCCTATAGATGGCGCCAAAACAAGTTAAATTAGAGTCCTGCCTGATCTCCTATAAATAGTACAGTCATCTTTTCAAAACAATAGGAATTTCATCAAGATTATTTAATTAAATCATCGTATTATGAAAATTAACCTTTCTATAGGCTTGGACTTGGAAGAGAGATTTTTGCAGTTTCAATGTCATCAAAAAGATTCAGCAGGTGACATTATTATTGTCGATTAAATAGAATCGATGACCAGTCCGAGGCGTTGCTTTTAATCGAATTTTTATAAATTGAAAATGGCGAATAGATGATTCTTTCATGTCAGCTTATTTTTAATTACCTCATATTTACTTTTTATGTTTCATTGGTAAGTTATGCTCTTTCGCAGTATTTAAATAATATCCAACTAATATCCATGTCTAGTCTTTAAAATAACAGTTGATTTTGTGTGATTTGTTGATATACATTTTGGCGTGTTGTGAATGACACTCTGATATGTAAAACACAGGGACGTGCGAAGAGAAAACTGCGCCCGGGGAAGAGTTTCAATTTGGCGCCCCCCTCCCTCTTTCTCTTTGTGACAGGTGTCACAAACTTGATAAAGTTCTGAAACAGAGATAAATTCTATTGAATAAAAATTTTGGGCGAATTTCGAACCTTTAAAAGGGTTTAATTTAGAAATTCCGAAAAACTAAATAACATAAGAGAAAATTGCATTTATTTGTTAGAGATCGTGATATTTTGCCGCAGATTTTTACTAACGATTTTCATATGTTGTTAGTATTTGAGTTGGAGAAAATTGATAAATTTGCAAGATAAAAATCGCTAACAACCAGGCAGGAAATGAGTGCCCCCTTTAACAAATAAGTACTGAAAAAGAAAGAAAAAAACCCTGTGGACATCCTGTGGTTGATGGATCTTAGGAATTGGTGTAATCTTTCCACTTCCTTCACTCTTTACCATTTTTTATTTTTTTATTGACATTTTTTAACTCTCTTTTTGTAATTGTTTTTTACTGCACAGACTCTATAGGTTTTTTTATTTTTTTTTTCTTTAGAATCTAAATTATTCTGCTCTGTTATTTTTTTTTTGTTGTTGTTGTTGTTGTCGTTGTTGTTGCACTCTGATTTTTGTGTTATTCTTTAAAATTTCAAGACATATGCAAGTTAGTAGGGGAGAGTGGTAATGAATGGGCCAATTTTTGGTTTTTAATTTTTCTAATTTTTTCTAATAATTTTTTTTGGCTCAGAATTGGCTCTTCAGTTACTTTTCTTATTTGGTTATATAAAAAAGTCGTAAAAATTGGATTGAAAATGTCTATAATGAATGATAATAGAAAATAAAAATATAGAAATTTGGCCCATTCATCCCCACCCATGCGGCTGAATGGGCCATTGAAGGTAATGAATGGGCCACTAAATGAATTCACTTAAAAAATATAGAATTAATCTTTTATTCACCAAATATGACAAAATGAATGCTACTTGACATGATATGATCAAAGCATACTGAAATAGTAAGTATTACACAATGCTTATCAAAATTTATGAACATCAAAAGTGATATTATTAAATCACATAATTGTAGCAGAAAAATGACAAAATAATGAGATTATAAGAAAGAAAGAACATAAAATATACATAAAAATAATAGATAATACACATTATGATTTAACGAAATTTATATATTTCAAAATTAATGTTAAACGACATGGTTGTAACAGGGTTGGAACTGCCTATTAATTGACTATTTAGTGTGAATTCTCATAGGCGTAACCAGGGGGGGGGTGTGCCCGGGCACCCCCCCCCCCCCCCCCCCCCCCCCCCCGCTTGCACAGACTCAAGCACAATTATTTTTAAAAATTGAAATCTACAAAAGAAAAAAGAAGAAGGAGTGAAAGCAGAGTTCAATTAGTTTAGCAAAAAAGAAAAACTTCAGAAAACTAACAGCCTAAGTTTCGAAATGTGATAAAAATAAAAAAGAAAAGAGCCCAGCTAAACTGATGGCATTGAGCTCACAGGCTATTCACACTAATTGTATATTATACTCTTATTTTAAAGAATAATGCTCCTAAAAAAATTAAGTGAAGGGGATTTAGCTCCCGTTTCCCCCTTTATACTTAACCAGTGAACCTCCAAATCTAATCAGGGAAGCTCCTTATCATAATAAACCGTTATACCAAATTTGGAGCAAATCGAATAATCCTGCAAAAAAAAAAAAAACATTTATCTAAATTAAGGGGGTGAACTAGCCCCCTTTATCCTTAACCAATGAATCGCCAAAACGAATCAGGGAAGCTCCTTAACATAATAAACCGGTGTACCAAATTTGGAGCAAAGCGAATAATTCTGCATGAAAAACCCGTTTATATAAATTAAGGGGGTGGACTAGCCCCCCCTTTTCCCCCTTTATTCATAACCAATGAACCCCCAAAACTAATCAGGGAAGTTCCTTAACATAATAAACAGGTATACCAAATTCGGAGCAAATCGAATCATTCTGCATGAAAAACCCATTTATCTGAATTAAGGGGTGGACTAGCCCCCCTTTTCCCCCTTTATTCTTAACCAATGAACCCCCAAAACTAATCAGGGAAGTTCCTTAACATAATAAACCGGTATACCAAATTCGGACAAATCGAATCATTCTGCATGAAATACCCATTTATCTGAATTAAAAGGGAGGACTATAGCCCCCTTTTCCCTTTTATTCTTAACTAATGAACCCCCAAAACTAATCAGGGAAGTTCCTTAACATAATAAACCGGTATACCAAATTCGGAGCAAATCGAACCATTCTGCATGAAAAAACCATTTATCTGAATTAAAAGGGGTGAACTAACCCCCCTTTTCCCCCTTTATCCTTAACCAATGAACCCCCAAAACTAATCAGGGAAGTTCCTTACCCAGACCCTGCCTCCTTTGAAAATGAGAAATTATAGCACAGAAAATTCAAATTAATCTGGAGGTTGGTTGGTTGGTTGAATTTCGTGGCCATTTTTTGGCATTCGTAAAAGGAATATGATTGCATTCTTTCAAGTCAATATAGTAATTTTTTCCTTCTGAAAATTTTTATACGATTTTTAGAGTTTCTTCTCGTTTCGCGGCGTTCTTTTAAAAGTAGGAAAAGGAAACCGGTTTCAATCTTTTAGCCCAGTACAGTAAATTTTGAGCAAATTCGCGATTTTATTCTGCGATCATTTCATGATATTTACATTTTTTCCCAAAATCGTTTGACGAAATTCACGCCTTTCTACACGATTTTTTTGTCGAAATCCGGACTTTTCACCACTAACCTTTGACAAAATTCGTGTTTTTTACCGCTATGGCGGAATTCGCACTTTTTAAAGCAATATTTTGAGGAAATTGGCATTTCTTTAGTACGATCCTTCCATGAAATTCGCGTTTTCATTCCACGATCTTTCGACGAAATTCAATTTTTCTTTCCGCAATCTTTTGACGAAATTCGCGATTTCTTTCTGCGATCCTTTGACGGAATTCTCGTTTTTACCGCAATCCTTTGACGAAATTTATTTTCTTTTGCGACCGATTGACGAAATTGATTTTTTTACAGGGAGGTCGAAATTCACGATAGTTTTGCCCGACCTATCGGGAAAATTCTTGATATCTTTCCGTACCAATTAACAAAATCCTCTACTCTTTTCCGCGACATTTTGGCGAAATTTGCAAAATGTCGTTTCAACGCAAAGTGTCAATTGTTTAGCGAAATTCGTATTTTTATTTTATTGTATTTTATTTTATTTTAATTTTTGCACAATCTTTTGACGAAATTGGTGATTACTTTCTGCACTCTTTTATCGAAATTCCCGATATTTTTCCACGATCGTTTGAAGAAATTCTCACATTTTTCCGGGACCGATTCATGAATTGATTTTGAGAAATTCCATAAAAGAAATAAAAATCGCGGACTTAGAAATTTTAAAATACTCAGTGAAGAATCACAGGTCTGTGAAAGAATTTGGAGGAGGGAAATATTGCACAGCATTTTCTATTATGCGGGACTTTCCTTTTCTGTGCACAAATCGCGCGATACTGCATGTTATTTCAAATCCTGTTCCTCAAAGAAAACTTCATTACTAGTGGAGTTTCATTGGTTGGTTTTTTTAAACGAATATAGAATTAAACAATTCTAGGATTGTGGGGGGGGAGGGGCTGCCTTCGGAAACGTGTTCCCGAGCAAGCTACGACATCTTCTGTCTCGAAACAAGCTAATCTTGCATTATTGTGGTTTTTATTTTGAGCAAAATTAAATTTTCAGCTTTGACAATTATAAGATTTGACGTTATTCCATTTCGAATTTAATCACTGTAATTGCAAAAATTACCAGAGAGATTTTTCTGTTTAAAAAAAAGTCAAAATATCCCCTCAAAGCACGAAACCACCTGCTAAAAATCGCATTAAAAATTCTGAAAAGATTAAGGGTGTCCGGGGCTAAAAATTCTTTAAAAAAAAAAATGCAATTTATTTTTATTGGCTTAAAAAAAAAATACTGAGTTTTCAGCGTTAAATACCGCAAACCACCAGCTTTTATCTTCATTAGATCCAGAGATATAACACCTTTTGCCTTGAGAAGTGATGCATCAGCTACCCTCTGACAAGAATTTTAACTTCATTTATCTCAGAATGAATTTTTTCCCGATTTGTCAACTTTAAAAGAATATATCTAAAGTTACTTGCAGGGTATATGCATGAAATTTTAAACAGAAATTTTATGCTATATTTCCAATAAATTGTCTTCAGGATTTTTAATTTTGAGTGATAATTTTGAAAATAGGCTAATTAATGCAAAACTCACTCATAAAAAAACTTCATTTTTTTACTTAATTTTTTTTTATAAAATTCATAATCAGTATTTTAAGAAATCCTGAAGACAAATTAAAATAACACATTTTTTGTACACAAAAGCGTAAAAATTTTGTAAATCGAGTCAGTACTTCCAGAGTTATTTCAAAAATTAAATATGTCTAAAACTTTAAAATTTAATTAAAAAAAATATTTAAAATTGTTCAGATTTTTTTTACATGCAATATTTTTATTATATTATAACATATTTCAGAAAAAATTTCATAACAAAATCTCTATTAAAAAAAAATAATAATAATAGAATTTTGAGCCCCGGACCCGCTTAAAAAATCACAGGGAACGATATTAACTGACTGGGTAAAATATTTCAACCGGATTCCTTTTAGGAATGTCAAAAAATAAATAAAAAATCACCGCGAAATGTGAAAAAACCCCTCTATAAATAACAGTAAAATATTGTTAAACTGAAAAATCACTGTAGAATCTCGAAAACACTTTAATGAAAAGAAGACAAAGTTTACGGAATAAAATATTGAAATCGGATTATTTTTTACTAATTTGAAAAAATTGCCGAAAAATTCGCATAAAAAATCAATCAAAAAATTCCAGAAATTGTCTTTGATGTGCATGATTTCAGGCATACAGGTCCTGTCAAATCTTGTGGCTGTGCGGGCTGCATTGTTATTTCGGAGTTCAGTGCGTGCGTACACACACACATAGACAGACGAGCGACTATCTTTATTATTACCAGTCACATCATGATAGTATAGTTTTTATCATCTTGATAAAATTTAGCATATATTATCATGACCTGCTTTACCTAATATATTAGATACATTCTGAGGTAAAAACATGAATTACCGTAATTTCCGGCCTATAATCCACGGATCAAACAATTATGTTCGGACCCAGAAATCTTATTTCATAAAACTTAACTTGTTAAATCGCGATAAATATTTAACTTCAATAATGAAATAAATTTCTGGGTCGAAACACGATTGTTTGATCTGGCGATTATAGGCCGGAAATTACGGTATTAATGAATATTATAATTATTTATATAGACTTTCCTACAAAATTTCTTGGGTCCCTCCGGTGATCCCTAAGAAGTCATGGAGTCACATTTTGAAAAACTTTCGTGCGTATGTACTGGTGTACCGCATGTATTATCTGAGATTTATCATCCGGCAAAATTTCATCTACAAGACTTTGACTGGGATAATTTTAGATCTTATGCAGCCCCTGTGCCTATAGAAGTTTCCAGCATGATTAAAGTCCTTTTTTAACATTTATCAGAAGCTAGGGTGCCAAAAGGTTTTACACTTGAGACCACACTTAGTCACTGTCTTATGTCACTGCTGCAAGGGCATTTACATATCTTTTTTTTTTTTTTTTACCATTAGATTTAGTTTTGATATTTTGAACCCTTTCTTATTTCTCACGCAAACGAAAATCGCGTTTGAGCCCTTTTTAAAAGAAATATCGCACAATTATACCTTCTAAGATGAAAACCTGTCTAAAATGGAAATTTGACCGGTTTCATGGGGTTTCGTTTTAGCAAGTATATAAGATACTATATTACTATATAAGATATTCTTTGTATCCAACATGTTTAGGTTAAAATGTCTGGGCACCCCCCCCCCCCCCGTTCAAAAGGCTGGTTACGCCTATGATTCTGGTATTATTTGTTCTACCCATCAGATTCAGAATATAAACAATTTTTCTAGTTTTATATCAAATGGAAAAATACTGGTAGGTGTGGTCAACAACTGGACAGTTCACCTTAATCATTTATACAATTTAACTTATGTTTTTAATAAATAACTGATATTTCTTAGGGTGAAAAAGTGCAAATTATTTTTTAGACATCACTCTAAACCTATTCTAACTAGACAGTAATTTAATCTAAATCCATTACAGTCAGTTATGTTTCGTATTAAAAAGAAAATCAGAAAAAAAGAAAGAAAAACCATATTTTCATGATCAGGGCAAAGGTGGCCCATTCATGACCATGATTAGTGGCCCATTCAGCCTCACCTATACTTTTGGAATATATTCAGGTTTTTTTTAATACATTAAATTCAAATAACATCTAAATACATCCTAAAATTAGTTTACAGATATGCAAAGACTTGCTAATACACATATCTGCAGTGAAATAATAGATACTTTTTAGCTTATTTATTTTACTGTAAAGGGAAAAAATTTACTTTTCAATCAGATTCTTGACCATCCTACTGTAGTGGGAAAATGGCTTCTCCCAAACAATGGAAAATTTGATGAGTTTGATAGAACAAATAGCTTCATCTATTGGTGGCATCTAAAATAATTTTATGCAAATACTTTTTCATACTTTGTTAATGGCCCAGTCATCCCCATGGCCCATTCATTACCACTCTCCCCTACTATGTTTGTTTTTATTTGTATTTTTTCATTCTAAAAACGCTTTTTCGAAATTGATCGTAATTCTGGAACACCCGCAAAAATCGTTTTGAAATATGGCGACTATTTTCAAAAGTTGAAAGCATTAACTTTTTAAAACATTCTGGTAAATTCATGTATTTGTATGTTTTTTTAATGAAATATTTGTGGACAAAATGTTTTTACTGAAAAAAAAAAAAAAAAAATATTGAATTTGGGGTATACATAGAAATTAATACTTTTAAATATTTATTTTCTTTTTTAAAAAGCACGTGGATTTTCATGAGTTTTGAAAGTGATCGTTGTATTTGAAAACAGGTCTTTCCCACAGTTTGTTTGGTGATCACTTTCGACAGTGGATTTTTGGTGCAAAAGAAAGAGAATCGGCAAGTTTATTGTGCAGACCACAAACACTTCTGTTCTAGTTGTTTGTATAACATTGCAGCAAATGACCATTACTTTATTAATTTCCAAAATGCATATGATTGAAATATTAAGTGAGTACCAGCTAAGTTTATGCCCTGTTGGCAGTCCGAAAAAAAGGTTGTCGGAAGATTCTTTTTGAGATTCTTCTATAAGATTGCCTGTATGAATTTTTAACCAGGTTAGATACAACTGCGCCAAACATAATGACAATTTTACTAATTACAGTAATTTTTTTTTTCTTTCTTTCTACATGGTAACTGCATATAAATGTTGGCTCATGTTGTATGTTTTAAATTATTACTTTTTTTCTATCTTCAATAGAAGAAAGCATTGTAATCAAAATTTTTTTCGAATTTTGGTTTACGACGGATTTACATGTTTTAGAGGTCAGATATCCAAAAAAGCATGTTTATAGAA
The DNA here is from genome assembly GCA_963932465.1 of Maratus speciosus. Classification (NCBI taxonomy): domain Eukaryota; kingdom Metazoa; phylum Arthropoda; class Arachnida; order Araneae; family Salticidae; genus Maratus; species Maratus speciosus. The sequence goes on along the minus strand of OZ010797.1, from coordinate 139,214,521 downwards.
AATGTCTGCGTGTCCGTCTGTCTGCCGCCATTGTACCATCAAAAAGTGTATGAAGTTATGCATAGAATTGAACCAAATTTTTATTTTAAGTTTTTGGCTATGGCAAGCAGATCCTCCCTGAATTTGGAAAAAATTCGCCGGTAGGGGGCGCTGTAATGCGATTTTGAATATTGTACCATCCAAAAGTGTATGAAGTTATGCATAGAATTGAACCAAATTTTTATTTTAAGTTTTTGGATATGGCAAGTAGGTCCTCCCTGAATTTGAAAAAAGTCGCCGGTAGGGGGCGCTGTAACAGTGATTTTTGTGCGATTTTGAATATTGTACCATCCGAAAGTGTGGTGAACCAACCCTGAATTTGAAAAAAATCGCCGGTAGGGGGCACTGTAACAGTGATTTTTGTGCGATTTTGAATATGGTACCATCCGAAAGTGTGGTGAACCAACCCTGAATTTGAAAAAAATCGCCGGTAGGGGGCACTGTAACAGTGATTTTTGTGCGATTTTGAATATTGTACCATCCAAAAGTGTATGTAGTTATGCATAAAATTGATCCAAATTTTTATTTTAAGTTTTTGGCTATGGCAAACAGATCCTCCCAGAATCTGGAAAAAAATCGACGGTTGGGTGCGCTGTAATAGCAATTTTTGTGTGGTTTTGAATATTGTGCCATCCAAAAGTGTATGAAGTTATACATAGAATTGAACCAAATATTTTGTGTTTGTTTTTGGTCATGGCACGAAGGGCCCCCCCCCCCCCTGAATTTGGAAAAATTCTGCCGGAAGGGGGGGAGGCGTTGTAATAGCGATGTTTGTGCCATTTTCTTTATTGTACCATCGAAAAGTGTATAAAATTATGCATACAATTGAACCAAATTTTTTCGTGCATGTTTTTGCTTTGGCCAACAGGTCCTCCTTGAATTTGGAAATATTGCACAGTAAAGGGGCTCTGTGATAGTGATTTTTGTATGCTTTTCTTGATTTTTTGTAGTTCTGTTGTCCATCGGCGGCTCGTGCAGAGGCAGGAACTCGCTTTTTGTTATGCGGGCTATTCGCAAACATCTGATAACAACAGAATAAGGAAAAACTATTAACTTAAACAAATATCATGGTATTAATTAACTCGTTTTTAGCCCGTTTAATTGACTGAAGTAGAAATTTAAGATGAAAATCAAAGTTGGTATAGTATTGAACTAAAAATATTGAAGTATTTACATGTGCAACTAGTTTTTGAAATATTATGTATAAGATAGAAGAAAGTTTTGTGATTGGCACATCCAACTAGTTTTTATTCTATGTTTCACTAGAAGATCTTTATAATGCAAGCCTTAAAATGCAAAGTTTTGTGCTTTTATTGAATTTTGCAATGACACTCCTAAATTGTTTCTTTTTTTAGAAAAGGCCCACTTTTATGTGTTTTGGTTTCCGTTTGTCCACTTTCAGTGACTGAAAAACAATTTCAAAATATTTATTAACGTGAAAAATCTTTACAAAACACCAAAAAATTGTGCAAAAAATTAGAGAGGACAAAATGTAGTATAGTGGGCTTAGGCATTGTAACTGGAATCCTTCATGAATGTCAAAAAAAATTATCAGAAAATGTGAAAAAATGCTAAAAATCACGAAAAAAATCAAATAAAAAATTACCAGAGTATGCTAAAAGTTTAAAACTGAAATCCTTTAATGAATATCAAAAAATTAACGAAAAGTTAAAAGATCTCATTATAAATTACAAAAAAACTTATTGGAAAGAGGACGAAATTTATTAAATCAGTTTAAGACTATCATCAAATTTCTTATTACAAATGTCAGAAAGTCGGAGAATATAAAAACACTTTAAAGATCACAAAAAATTCAAAACATGCTGTACCAGTTCTGAACAAACTTTATTTAAAAAAGGGCAACACTTACTAAATAGGGCTAAAAAATTGAAGTCTGATTCTTTTTAATAATGTGGAAAAATCATTGCAAAACATGAAAAATTGCTTTAAAAAAATAAATTACAAAAAATCTTAGAAAAAAATACAAAAACTGGCTTCGATGTGTTCTTTAGACATACATGTACCTTCCTTCCTAATCTTTAACTCTATGCTTTCCTTTTATTTTTGATTTTCTTGGAGTATATGCCCAGCTATTAAATGAAATTTCAATTATAATTTTTTCCTTATCTTCTTTTTTTTCCCCTCACTTTCTTTGATATATACAGTAGATTTCCTTAAATCCGTGACCCTAAAATCTGCGAATACCTGAAATCCGCGTATTTTTTCAGATGTAAACAATGAAATTTACAGTTAGTTGCAGGAACAAAATTCAAGATGGCGCCAAAATCAGCGACTACCGCAATGATTTTTTTACTAAATTTTTTGTTAATCATTCTCTTTTGGTTATTACAACTGATTTATTACTAAATAAATTTACATTACTTTTGATTTTGATATAAATTAGCATATCTATATCAAAAACTCCAGGTTTCGAAATGGAAAAATCCACGAACTGGAACGCTATTTTAAAATTATTGTTCGCGGAGTTTTTTTTTTAAAATTATAGACAAATTTATTTCTAAACATAGAAAACAGTATACAAAAGCATTCAAGATTCTAAATAACATTGAAAAAAGTTACAGAGAGCGCAATAAGTTATATATACTGATAATAGCATAATTATGTACCGATCTTATGATCGCTTTACCACTAGATGGCAGCATAGGACTTTTGGAATCGAATTGAATCAATTTCATAGGTAATAATTTAATATTTTTCTACATTTTTATTTTACATAATTATTTTTTAAATTACTTACGTTTAAACTAATAAATTATTTTAATATTGTATTTATTTTAATGTTTCACTTTATTGTAAGCATTCATTATAATTTCCCTTGCTTAACTACCAATCAAATTAATGTTTTAAAAATGTAAACAAATCAATGACCAGAAATCCACAAAATTCTAAATTCTGCACAACCTCTGGTCCCAAGCTGTGTGGATTTGAGGGAGTCTACTGTATTTATCAGAAAAATGTATTGGAATCACGAAAATGATTTCCTTTTCCTTCGATGGATTTATGTTTTGGCGACTTGAATACGATTTGACATTTTTTTTAAAGGTGTCTTTCTGTAATGTTAATAGGTACAAATTTTATACTCCCTCTATGTCAAGGCCTTGTTAATGGATTTTCGCCAAACATCATATTTAATTAGACCTTAACAAATACAACTGCTGAGTAGGTTTTGGAGAATATGGGCCAACAGGCTGCATTTTTTAAGATTATGGGATGAAATTTCGTCAAACTTCACATTGAATTCCCTTCATATAAATTGATGCTAGTGTTCATAATATCATGATATTTTGCGAAAATATCAGAAATATCTGTTATTTTGATGTATATCTGATATTTTCAAAATAGCTAACTTACTGTTGATAATGAGTATTTTCAAGCATAATGTAAATTAGAAACTAAAACATATTACATTGAACTTGAAAACTTAATAAAACAATGTTCTAAAACTGCAATTTTTTTTCATGTAAAACAAAATAAACTAATTGCAAACAGAAACAATTTGCTTTATACACACACAATATAAATATATCATCATTATCAACAACAGTTTTCAATCCACTGCTGGATGTAGGTCTCCCCCAGATTTTCCCAATGTTTCCTGTCTTGTGAATTCATGGTAAAATAAGGAGGGGAAGTGGCCAAATTCCTCCACGCTGACCAGGCAGGTTGGAGGAAGCCCACATGCACTAGGCAAGAGTACTAGCAGGCTGCACCGTGCGGATTGGACATGTCTCCGCTCCCAGTCGCTTCCTTTTAAGTACTCCTCGAAGGCAATTAAAGGGTCTTCTCCTGGTTAATTAGCCGAGGTTCTTAAACAGCCCATAAATATATATATATATAAACTTTCTGTTCAATTAAACCATTCAAACATATGGATGCAGCAATTTTTTTAATCAAAAATTATATAAATTTATATATATAACTATTATAGAATATTACAAATCACCATAATTTTCAAATATATATATATACAGTGTGACTTCAAAAATCCGGCATCAAAACTATATGAAAGAAAAGTCGAATCCCTTTTTAAAACTTAAATTTAAAATTAAAATTCAAAATTCCAAATTAAATTTCAAAAATTTGAATTAAAATCTGAAGTTTCTTTCTTCTAACTTTAAATCTATTTCTAAAACCAGTTTCTCCCTTGTAACTTTTTTCCCAGCAATACATCTTATTACTTTCAGAGATCATTTTAGGACGATTCTTAAGAGTGAAACTGCTAATCTAAGCGCTTTTTGCAGGCATCTGTGGGTAGGGCTGATATGTCACAGTCCCTGGGAATTGTGTGGTTCTTGACCACAGATCAATCAAAACTTAATAAACCAATTAAATTAAATGTTCCTCCAAAAAATTAACAATTCTACCCTCTGATGGAAAATATTAGAATCTTCACCATATTACCCCGAACACACACAAAAAACGAGGGATTTTGGCAATTTGAGATATTTGCTAAACTTACGCCAATGTAACCTCCCAAAAATATACGCTGTTGACTCTGGGACCAGCGATCGGCTCGTGAATCAGATGTATGATGAGCGGCCTAATAAAGGAGTTCGATTCGCATAAAGGTTCCCGAATCAATTTCTTAGACATCATCCATGACAAGACCACTGGAATCAATGTAATGATTGTATGCGATTGATGTTTAGTATAGAAAGATCGTGACTTAAAAGGAAGTGTGTAGTATTTATAGTTTGTTTACAGAGACAGTCAAAATTATTACGTTACATGAAGGTCAATTGAAAAATATTCTTTCAAGTGCATGTTAATGATGTTACTTCACTTCAAACATAATGAAATTGAAATATATTTATGAAGTGCACTAAAACATGCATTCTGTAGAATATGGGGTGCCAAGCGTTTATTATTTATTCTCAAAGACATAAACAAATTCCGTCTAATGGTAGACTGAGGAAAATTGATTGTAGCATGTTTTAATTATATTAAACACTGTTTCAAGTATTATGAAATTGATATACATTACTGAGGTTTACTACAAGATAACTTGCTATAGTATAAATGTGCAAGGACACACAAAGTATTTTTGATACAGTACTGAATATCCGAAATATTGTCTATTAGCGATAATTGCTGGAAGTACATTTTGAGCTTTGGTGTGTGTTTTTAAATTTAACTAATTTTTTACATATTACATGGTGTGTATAAATGCTATAGATCATATACAGGGTTACCCAAAAGAATTTATAAGCATTACTGAGTATCAGCATGACTTGCTTAAAGATTATTTTTAATTTAGTTAGTATAAAATTTAATGCATATTATGTTTTTTTGTGAGTGCGTATAGGATATATAAGGGGAGGATGTTCAAAATATTTTTAGTCTTGAGCAGAAATAATTAATGCAGGGGGAAGTTGTACCAGTATTTTATACAAGCATTTTTGTTGCATTTAAATAAATTCTGAATTTAAAAGAGGTGAAAGTTTTTATACTAAAACATTATTGGAAATTTGTTCCTGTCGTAATCGGGGCCCTTGTGCCAGTAGATTGTAGTGATGCCAGTTGGGTATTTATTTTTATTATTATATTCAGATTGCTTCATTGCTATCACTTTTAAAAAATAGTAATTTTTTCTTATTTAGTGTTACATAAAATAAGGCAACTATAGCTATTTGAAAACAAGTAATAGCAATCAACAATCTGAATACAAGGAACCTTCCCAAACAGGGGCGCCATTTAAGAACTTTCTTGGGCGTTGGCAAAGATTTCTTCGGCGGCAGCGGTATAGTTCAGAGTGAAGCTCGGGGGATGGGCTTTACCCCGTCCTCTCCGAACGAGAATGGGTGAAAAATCCCATTTTAAGCAGGTTTTCATCTTAGCAGGTACAATTTTAAGATACTGATCAGGAAAATTTTCCGTCTAAGGAAAGGATTCCATTACAGACGGTTTTCACTTTTACAAGTATTCTCTTAGGTTGTTAAAACATCCTTTCTAAAGTACACCTCTGAAGGGGTGGTATATTATATTTATTGTAAAATTTGTTAGAAATAAAAAACAAGTTTCTATAAAAAAAAAGCCTTTATAATTATACTTGCTAAGATGGAGACCTGTCTAAAATGGAGCTTTTCTCTGGCCTTTCGACTTCTTCTTTGCAGGTTTTATTGTAGTGGTAGGGAACCATTTCAGGAGGTTCTGAGGGGATGAGAGGTGAAGAGTTTGAAATAGCGTACGAGATTGCGCCTTCTTTCACAAGTATGGGATTCTTCTAGAAGTATTTTTTAATCTTCGTGAAAGACTGCTGTATTATTTTCTTTTTTGCGGAACTACGCAAATTTTGCCAATTGGACTTGGAAAAAATAGTTAATTTGGTAAATTTGTCTCGGAAAAAATATAATTTCCCAAAAGGACCATGAGGAAATATTGCAAAGATCGTGGAAACAAAAAGCGATTATTTTCAATCTGCTGTGAGAAAAGAATCGCAGATTTCAACATTCAGTCGCATTAGAAAATACAATTTGTTTATCAGCTGAGCAAAAATATTTGGGAATTTCGGATATCTATCGCGAAAAGAAACGCGAATTTCGTCAAAAGGTTTCAGGAAAAAATCGCGAACTTAGTCAAAGAAATCGCATAAAAAATTCAAGAATTTCGTCAAACGACCGTGAAAAACAATTGCAAATTTTGTCAGTCGACTGCGGGGTAAAAAACGAATTTCAACAAATGATCGTAGAAAAGAATTTCGAATTCGTCAAAATATCTCAGAAAGAAATGGTAAATTTCGTTAATTGGTCGCAAAAAATATCCTGAATTTTTGCAAATCGTCACGGAAAACATAGTAAATTCCGTGAAACAATCACGGGAAAAAATCGCCAATTTCGTCAAATGATCGCGAAAAAAAAAACATAAAATTCAATCGGTCACGAGATAATCAGCACACAAACAGGGCCAATAAGTCACGAATTTTGCGAATTTAATGATCTATTGTCATAAGAAATTTTCTGTCAGTAAAAAATTTCCTTAATAATTTTCTCTTCAGACTATGAACTTAATTTCACACAGTTCAGTTCAGATATCTGGAAAACTTTTGGTCTGAGGTAGAGTCTGCATTGAGTCGGGAACCCGATTTTTCCCAAAACATTCAAGACCTGATCCGCGGCAGATGTTGAAGTGAGTCGAAATTCCTTTTTTTTCCTTTCGAGTCAGGTTGGCTTTGACCATTTGATTATGGTCGGGACATACACATCCCTGTGGACTATTTTTTATTTCTGCAACTTTTTGAAAACTAATCGCTGCCATACGCGTATATTATGATATTTTCAGGAGAACCTTGAGAATGTTGTAATTGCAAATTCTTTAGAAAACATTTTTGATAATTACACTAAATGGCAAAAGTTTGCACGCAGAGGAAAATTAAAAAAACGAATTTCAACAAATGATCATAGAAAAGAATTTCGAATTCGTCAAAATATCTCAAAAAGAAATGGTAAATTTCGTTAATTGGTCGCAAAAAATATCCTGAATTTTTGCAAATCGTCACGGAAAACATAGTAAATTCGTGAAACAATCACGGGAAAAAATCGCCAATTTCGTCAAATGATCGCGAAGAAAAAAAAAACAACATAAAATTCAATCGGTCACGAGATAATCAGCACACAAACAGGGCCAATAAGTCACGAATTTTGCGAATTTAATGACCTATTGTCATAAGAAATTTTCTGTCAGTAAAAAATTTCCTTAATAATTTTCTCTTTTTCTCTTCAGACTATGAACTTAATTTCACACAGTTCAGTTCAGATATCTGGAAAACTTTTGGTCTGAGGTAGAGTCTGCATTGAGTCGGGAACCCGATTTTTCCCAAAACATTCAAAACCTGATCCGCGGCAGATGTTGAAGTGAGTCGAAATTCCTTTTTTTCCTTTCGAGTCAGGGTTGGCTTTGACCATTTGATTATGGTCGGGACATACACATTCCTGTGGACTATTTTTTATTTCTGAAACTTTTTGAAAACTAATCGCTGCCATACGCGTATATTATGATATTTTCAGGAGAACCTTGAGAATGTTGTAATTGCAACTTCTTTAGAAAACATTTTTGATAATTACACTAAATGGCAAAAGTTTGCACGCAGAGGAAAATTAAAAAAAACGAATTTCAACAAATGATCATAGAAAAGAATTTCGAATTCGTCAAAATATCTCAAAAAGAAATGGTAAATTTCGTTAATTGGTCGCAAAAAATATCCTGAATTTTTGCAAATCGTCACGGAAAACATAGTAAATTCGTGAAACAATCACGGGAAAAAATCGCCAATTTCGTCAAATGATCGCGAAAAAAAAAAAAAACATAAAATTCAATCGGTCACGAGATAATCAGCACACAAACAGGGCCAATAAGTCACGAATTTTGCGAATTTAATGACCTATTGTCATAAGAAATTTTCTGTCAGTAAAATATTTCCTTAATAATTCTCTTTTTCTCTTCAGACTATGAACTTAATTTGACACAGTTCAGTTCAGATATCTGGAAAACTTTTGGTCTGAGGTAGAGTCTGCATTGAGTCGGGAACCCGATTTTTCCCAAAACATTCAAAACCTGATCCGCGGCAGATGTTAAGTGAGTCGAAATTCCTTTTTTTCCTTTCGAGTCAGGTTGGCTTTGACCATTTGATTATGGTCGGGACATACACATCCCTGTGGACTATTTTTTATTTCTGCAACTTTTTGAAAACTAATCGCTGCCATACGCGTATATTATGATATTTTCAGGAGAACCTTGAGAATGTTGTAATTGCAACTTCTTTAGAAAACATTTTTGATAATTACACTAAATGGCAAAAGTTTGCACGCAGAGGAAAATTTTAATTTCCGGAAGCCAATCTGAATTGGAGGCGCTGCAATTCGCTGCCGAGTTACATGGAAGTATACAAATATCTTATACTAGCAAACCCCGCGGCTTTGCTCGCGTAATATTCGAAATATGCCAAGTGATATTTATATGTCTAATTTTTATTAAAAGCTACTAACTAAATTTTATTTTATTAAAAGATAATATTTTATTTTATTAAAAGGTACTTATTACTTTTAGGAATAAATCAAAATTTACTACAGTAAATTCTGTCTAAGGCGGACTCTGTGCAAGCCGGAAATCTGTCTACCGCGGAAAATTTTTCAAGTCCCGGCGAACCCATAGAAAATAACATCAATTCTTGCTGCATAAGACGGAATCTGCCTAACGCGGAAACGGAAAGGGTTTTAAGGTCCCACCGAAACGAAAATTTTGCATAAAGCGGAAAAAGGGATATTTTAAAAATGAAAGGCCTTTCCTTTATTGAACTTTAAAACTGATATATATACGTCAAATACTCAATGGCGAGCATAATAATTACATTCCATAATACTTTGTAAAAAGTTAATTCATAAGAACGGAAACTGTTTAAATTTTAAGGAATTCTTGCTTTTAACATTATTTCCTTATATAAATTTGCATTTAAAAGTTATTGTTACTAGTAGAATGCAATACACCTTTATGAAAATGTGCATTGTCTAAAGTACAAAATATTATGCTTTAAGGTTGTCCTCACATCCAAAACAGCAACTTCATGACATAAGTTTTTATTTATTTTTGTTCGGAAATGCATGAAACTAGCAAGTATTGTTCAGAAACTATGCCATCAAACCATTTCTTACGTTTTTTTTTTTTTTCAAACGCAATAGATCTTTCAGAAAATAGTGTCAAAGTGGGCGTTTTGAACCGAATTTCCGCGCGAAAGAAGAATAATCACACAAGAAAGGGTGAAGAACGTATTTGTCACGTGATCAAACTCGCTTATAACTCAATAGGTCATTTATTTATCAAAAAATAGAAAACACAGTTAGATTCCAAATCGTTTCCATGATCAGGCTTTCCAATTTCATATCTTTCCGTTAAAAAATGAATTTGCAAATGTGTCGAAACATTTTTCGCTTGTTGAGCAGAACAGTTGAGAACAATCTTAAGGTTGTTCTCAAATTTAAAGTGATTCGCATTCAAAGTCACCGCTTTCTGTTTCTTTCCCGAAGTTTTTTGTGTATGTGCGTGTAAACTTCAAATTTGTTTACATTAAAAAGAATCGTTTTCAAACAATAACAACAACAACAAAAAATACCGATAATAGCAGACTTACGTGTCAGTGAAGAATGCATGGCAAACCTAAAGAAAAAACAAGTGTCGATAAAAGATTACTTTTTGATTCTTTAAACTACTATGTGAAATATGATGTATGTTATATGTATAGGTTAAATTAAATGATTATTAGTAAATTTCAGAATTTAAGCAATTTCGTATTGGTAATATCTATTTTTGTGTTTAAATAATGTTTATCGAAATTATTAAAAACAATAAATTTAATAAGAAATCTGATTTCATTGAAAGTTTCATTTTAAAGAAAGGTACGAAAAGTTACGAACGTAAAAAATTATACGATTTACAAATTACTATTTTTTTTTGGGGGGGGGGGGAAGAAGGAGTTTTTTGCATAAGCCGGAATATTGTCTACCACGGAAATTTTTCTCAGTCCCGACCGATTCCGGCTTATACAGAGTTTACTGTATTTAAAACACAGTTTGACTAAACATCATTATTACACTGCATTAGGCAGAAATGAGACTTAAATTAATAAAACTAAATAAATGATAATTTAGAAAATATTTTGAAACTTTTATGCTCAATTAATATGCTTATTTCAGTATTCATTTGAAGTTTTGAATTTTTTAGAAACCATCTTCTTACATCTTAAAATTAACTCATGTCAAATTTCAAGTCCTACCACCTCTCTCAACATAAAGGGCTATGTTGAAATAGGAACTGCCACTATTAATTTGCAACATTAATTTTTAAATCAGTTTGTTATTTCCTAATATTCCACAGAAACGTAATTTAGAAAGCTTTTAAAGTCCTTTTTTAAAACGATTGTTGTTCCTGTGAACCCAGGTGGTAGAATCATCGGCATAAAGTATAGCCTGTGTAGGATCCGAGACTGTTACCATTGATTCGCAAATCGGTTTTTATTCCCTGAAATTGCATAGAAATCGTAATTTAGGACTTTTTAAAAATGCTTTTCTCACCTCCCCTTCGCTTCACCCCTTTTTAATTCGAATTTATTTTCGACAGTCCTTCGAGGGCATTTATATTTTATAAGTAACTACCATTCCATATTTAAAGTTTCTAGCCTTTTCAGCATCACAGAAATCACAATTTAGAAAGTTTTTTGCTCCTGCAACTCTCTGGTGGTAGTGGCACAGACATAAAATATAGCTTATGCTTGAGCAGGTTCTGCCACCAACAATTTGTCATCATTATTTTTTATATCGGTTTGGTATTTGATAAGATTGCATAAAAATTGTAATTTAGAACGCTTTTCGCTCACTTCATCCTTTTAAATTTGGAATTTTCTTTCGGCTGTTCTTAGAAAGCAGTTGAAACTTGTAAGTAAATATCATGCCATATTTCAAAATGTTAGACAAAATGCAAATTAGAACATGTTTTGCTCTTGCAACCTCCAGATGGTAGTGACAGCAACATAAAATATAACGAATGTTGGAGCAGGGACTGTTACCATCAATTTGCAACCATTACTTTTGAAATAGCTTTGGTATATCCTGAGATTGAGTAGAAATCGCAATTTAGAACGTTTTTAGAACGCTTTTCGTGCATTTTCACCCCCCTCCCCACTTTTTAAATTTCCAGTTGTTTCGAAACTGTTCTTAAAGATCATTTATATCTAAATAAATAGGTACCTTTCCTAATTTCCAGTTGCTAGCTCCAACCGATCACAAAAATCGAAATTTAGAATGTTTTTTGCTCCTGCAACCTCCAGGTGATACTGACATGAAATAGCGTCTATATTAGAGCAGAGGCTTTCAGAATCAATTTCCTACCATTACTTTTGAAATCAGTTCGATTCTTCCTGAGATTGCTCACAAATCGGCATTTAGAACGTTTTTAGAATGCTTTTCGCGCATTTTCACCCCGTTTAAATTTCAAATTTTAAAAAAATGTTCTTAGATATCATTTATATCCAATAAATATATACCATACAAAATTTCATGAATCTAAGTCCTTTCATAATTCAAAAATCACATTTTTAGAACGTTTTTTGCTTCTGCACCCCCTTTGGGGTAGTGCACCGACATAAAACATAGCCTATGTTAGAGCAAGGGTTTTCACCGTCATTTTGACACCATTATTTTTTAAATCGGTTTGGTATTTCCCGAGATTGTGTAGATACCACCATTTAGAACGTTTTTTAGAATGCTTTTTGTGCATTTTCGCCCCTTTTGAATTTTGAATTGCTTAAGAACTGTTCTTAGAAATCCTTTATGTCTAATAAGTTATTAATATTTAAAATTTCGTATTTCTAGGCCCTTCAGTAATGCAAAAATCGCATTTTTAGAACGTATTTTGCTCCTGCACCCCCTTTGGGGTAGTGGCACCGACATAAAACATAGCCCATGTTCTGAGTTGGACTAACACCATCATTTTGACACCAATATTTTTTAAATCGGTTTGGTATTTCACGAGATTATGTAGAAACCACCATTTAGAACGCTTTTTGTGCATTTTCGCCCCTTTTGAATTTCGAATTGCTTAAGAACTGTTCTTAGAAATCCTTTATGTCTAATAAGTAACTAATATTTAAAATTTCGTATTTCTAGGCCCTTCAGTAATGCAAAAATCGCATTTTTAGAACGTTTTTTGCTCCTGCACCCCCTTTGGTGTAGTTGCACTGACATAAAATATAGCCTATGTTCTAAGTTGGACTAACACCATCATTTTGATACCATTACTTTTGAAATCGGTTCGGTAACTCCAGAGATTACCCCTAACAAACAAACAAACTTTACTTCTTTATAATATTAGTATAGATAACAGCCAATCACGGCTTCGAGTTGAGAAATGTGCAAAAAAGGCAGTCGTATAAAAAGCCAACATTGTTAAGGGTTACGGGAGTTGCATGGAAGTGCTGATAAAAAGTGTTTAGAACTTTCGAATGTATTTTTTTTCAAGACACAAAGACGAATCCAAAAGACTAATGGAAGATTCTGAGAAGATGCCTTGAAGGACAATCAATCACAGATGTTGCTTTTTTCTTCGGAGTACATCATTCCTTAATTTCAAGAATATGGAAACAATCCCTAACCAGCCAAACAGCTGTCCGAAAACCTGTGACCTGTCGTCCGAGGTTTACTACGCCGCGGATAATCGATATATTGCTTTTATAGGCAAACAGAATCGAAGAGCAACATCCACACATGTGATATCTATGGTTGCAGCGTCCATTAGTAAGACGATATCTTCCACTATTGTACGCCAAAAGTTACACTTAAATGAGCTGTACCAACGCCCCATAGATATTTGAGAAAGCCTTGACACGCGTCGCGAAAACACCTCACAAAACAGACAAAACAAAGGAAAAAAATCATTTGTTAGTTCGTGGATATCAACGAGCCAATGAATGATTTTTTCTTTGTTTTGCCTGCTTTGTGTGACGTTTTCGTGACGCGTGTCAAGGCTTTCTCAAACATCTAGGGGGCGTTGACTGTACCCTGGTACCCCGAGTTTGTGTTCCTCTATCTGTCCAATCCAGAACCCAATCGTGCCCGTCGGCCTAATCGTTCAGAGTTGATGACCCCAACGGAGGGCAATCCCCCTCGTGCCTATATCCCTCGTGCAGATAATCGGCCGTCATAAAGAACATAGCCCAATCCAGAGGGGCACGATTAAAGTGGTGTCGGCAACATACCATTTAGACTGTGTCTGATTGGGGCAATGTTCACGGATGAATCGAGATTTACCCTGCAATCAGATGACAAGCGTGTAAAGGTCTGGAGAAAAGTAGGCACACACAATCGACTCCATTACGTCACCGAGCATGACGCATCCCGAGGTGAAAGCATCATATTTCAATGAAAATCAAATTTCAAAATAATTGCTTAAAAGGCGCAAAGGCCAACATAGTGAAAAAGATTCCATGCCGGAACTCGAATCTGGGCCATCAGTATATGTGCTATACTAATGGCCCGGGTTCGAGTCCCGGCATGGAATATTTTTTACTATGTTGTCCTTTGCACCTTTTAAGCAATTATTTTGAAATTTGATTTTCATTTGAAATCTTGTATGCAAGGCAAATGTTTATCTCTGGGAAAATTTCCAAGTATTAATATAAAAAGCATCATGGTTTGGGCAGGGATTTCGTTTTGATATCACACCGACCTCCACATCTTTAGAGGAATTCCGTGACGGCTGTCTGGTATCGGGATTAAGTCCTATACCCCACTGTGACATTGTACGCTGCAGCAGTTGGTCCTAATTTAGTTTTAATAGATGCGCGTCCCCATAGAGGCCTTCTCGTCGAATATTACCTGGAGTGTGAGGGCTGTGTGTACTCATTTCTCACTCCTAGTTACTCTCACAGAGTTGCAAACATACTCTACAGGAGGAATGGCTATTACTTGTTTCTACGTTTATTGATCACGTCATAGAAATCATGATCACACTGTAAAAAATGTATGCAAGTTAGGGGTACTCACATGCCCTATTAATGTCGGTTTTGTTTGCTTGTTTTTCCTTTAAACATGTTTTTCTTAGTGACTTTACAATAACTTCATGTTACAACTTATATAAATTCAATATTGTTTTACATCTTTGGAAATGAATCTTTGTTTTGCTTCATGCATAAACATGTTTTCTTCTTTCCTGCCGCTGTTCTTGTCAATTCAAGTAGCACTTGTCGATTATTTCGCATTTTACCGCTGCATGCTTAACTTTTGGCAGCGATTGTATTAGTTTGTGTGCCTCAAGTGTTTATTTATTGCATGTGTTTGTTTCTATTGCAATAAAATCTGAGGTGTTATTTTAGCTTTTGAACAATTTATGAAAAAGAATTATTTAGTCTGACCTGTGATGACAGATAAATTTTCTGAAATGTCAAATTCCTTGAGGGGCCGGCGTCGCCCCCCCCCCTAGCCCCCTTCAAATGACGCCCCTGTTCCCAACAGGAAATGCTAGTACATTAGCCATCCTAGAGATTGTCAGATCAGAGTCGGTCTTTTTTATAACCTACTCCACAGACATGTTGGTGCGAAATAGAGTAAATTTATTAAAATTTATTTTTTTATGTTTTCTTGAACGACAATCAAAGCAAAGATAAAAATAATAAGACTTGGGCACGGTACAGTTATATATAAACCGTCATTTTCAATGTCTGGAAAGGCAGAAACTACATTGTCCTTCGTTTGTTCTCATTTAAATATATGACAATCTTATCAGTATGTTCTTTTATCCGACCACGATTATTTTTAACAAAATATAGTCTTATATAAATTTAAAAAAAACAATGTTTAAAGCTCCAAAACACTTTATTTCTTGTAGCAAACTAGTTTCAGTAGCCATAGCGTCATCAGTACGAAATATGACGCATCATATTTAGGGTTGTAGTTTTCAAGCAAAGGAGTCTACTGTTTTTTATATTTATTTCTAAAATACCTCGTATATAATTATTAAGGTGTTACTTTGCGCAGTATAATATAAGTTTAGGAACAGCATTAAAATTTTTAGAATACATAAACTATGAGCAGACTAGTTTCGGTAAATGCTACCAAAACTAGTCTGCTCATACTTTACATATTCTGGCGTTTTTAACGTTGTTTCTAAATTTATACCTTAAGTATATATTTTTGTCGTTTTCAGTCAAAACAAGTGTGAATTAAGTTTTGTATTTTTATTGACTATGTTGTTTTGTAGATAAAGAACGTTTGCCTCTGTCAATGAATTTTTAGCCCCAACCTTCTCCAAAAAAAGTTCGCACTTTACATTTGAAGATAGATTTTAAAGTTTAGAATCAATGATTATGTGGGTCAATATCAACATTGAATAAACTTTGAAATGTAAACTGTCTAATTTTGATTATTCAGTTATTTACAGCTTCATTAGAAAAAATCTTTTCTGATTTAGTTTATGTCAGTTTAAACTAAAAGCAGGCAAGCTTGCATTTATGTTCAATTTTTCAACTAAAAAAAATTATTTTGCATTTAAAATTTTGATATATCAAACATAAAATTTTCGTAATTACTTGACATTGAATTCTATATTTTGTTTTTTTATGAGGATAAAAAGCAAGTTGTTCCCATTTTCAATTACTTGATCTTTAATTTTAGTTCAGAGTGGAAAAAAAAAGGAAAAAAGAGATTTAGAATATTGTTTTATCAAAGTTTCATATTAAGGGCAATACATTTCGGTTTCTAACTTATATAAAGTCTGAAAGCATTTACAGTCGGACCTCTATTTAACAAACCTCTATTTTGCGAACTTTTCCTTGGAACCAAGAACATTTTGCGAATTTCTTCGTAAAATAACCTCCAAATAGCGAAGTGCATTCTCTATTTAACGAACTTTTTCTTGTGATCTATTTTTTTTCCTCCCTATTACTCAAAATATTTCTGGATATTTCAAACTTATTCTTTCTTTTAACACATTTTATGATGTTCAATGGCCTTGAACTGGTTTTACCAGGAGTCTTCTATGTCAGCAGTGAGAATTCGGTAAGTACGGAGGACGAAGACGATAGTCCCTTAGAGTAACTTTAAAAAATGGGGATACAGCTGAGAAAAAAAGAAGAAATTAACTATGATGTGCTGAATGATGATTGCATTTCATTTAATTCTGAAATTGAGACCTCGGAAACTCTCTAACCCAATTGGATATTTTCGACAGTGTGAAAAATAAAAACAATACAGCAATGAATTGCGATGAAGACGAATATGATGAAGATGGAAATGATCATGATGCAGGAATTAAAAAACTTCGTATGATGAAATGCTAAAATCATTTGAAACAATCCGACGCGGATTATAGTTTAAAGAAAATACGCATGAAGGGGTTTTTGGTGCGTTGCAAAGATGCGAAACGTATTATGAGAGAAATCCCTTAAAAAGAAAAACTCAGATAAAATTAACAGAGTTTTTCAGAAATTAAATTTAAGGACGCATGTGATAATTATGGTTAAAATTATTTGTTATAGTATTAATGAATACGATAATGTCATTAAAATTCATTAATTATAATGTAAAAACTATTTATATTAAACTGAAAATACAATGTTTTCCCGGACAATGTTTTGTTTTCGTCTCAGATTTCAAAGATTTAAACACATAGAAAAAATGAATTGATGATAGGTATTGATGGGTAAAATAAATAAAACTAATAGATATAATTTATAAAAAATAGTGTGATTAATTACTTTTATTAAAAATATTTAGTGTTTATGAATTTAAAATCTGTTTTACGTTGTTTAAAATATTTTAAACGGTGAATCTCTATTTAACGAATTTTTCATATAACGAACTTTTTTTCGGGATTTAGCGACTTCGTTAAATAGAGGTTCGACTGTATAATCAGAAATACCGTGTTTACTCGCGTGATAGTCGCACTTTTTTTGCCAATTTTTCATTGTGAAAGTCTAGGTGCTACTATTAAATGAGGAAATCTACCTACACAATATTGTACACTCTAATGCTAAAACATTACTGGCATAAAAAAACACATAATAATAAAATTAGTAACTTACCAAATGTTTCCAGACTATGTGCTGTTTATTAAACACCATATTTCTTTTTATGGTAATATTTTTATAGAGCTAAAATAAAAAAAATGAAATGTGAAAATTTTGACAAAAAAATGTCATAATAAATCTTTTTCAGTGAAGGTGTCAGTATCGCTATTGTAATGTGTATCGGTGTCTGAAGAATCTCCGTCATTCCATAAAATGTTATCTTCGCTTCCGTTCAAAGCGTCGGGGATACGCGTCTTCTTAAAACTTTGTGAAATTACATCGCTTGTTATTAAAGTCAAGCTCTGTAATATCCACTTACACATTAGTTCCAAGGATGGACGCCTTACTTTTCCACTTGGAGTATTTCTTTTTTTCCATTGACTATCCAGGGATATGTTTAGGAAAATTTTAGGTCCTTTAAAGGCCTCTTCACAAAATAATTTATCTTAAAACAGGACCCTTCACAAAAAATTTTATCCCCAAACAGGACCTTTCACAAATTTTTTTTATCACCAAACAGGACCCTTCACAAAATTATTTGTCTCTTAAATAGACCTTTCACAGAATTTTTTCACCTTCAAATTGAACTTTTCACAAACTTAGTCATTTAAAAATGAAATCTGGCCTGTAAGTAAGCAGTTGAACTCTCCAAAGAGCATATTACTTAGCTTTTTATACATGAAGGATAGAACATGAAGACATTGATAATTTAAAATTCACAAAATTATGTCTAGAATTTTCACAAAAATAAGAAAAACTTCATAATTTCACAAAAACAGGACCCTGTGAGAAAAGTCTAGACAGACCCCTGCTATCCAATATCCCCATATACTAGTCATATATTGTCTTTAAACGGTTTGTTAACCGATACGACCAACGGTTGTAGAAACGATGTGAGTTCTCCAGGAATTATCACAAGATCTATTTTGTCTTCTGAAAGTTCCTTCTTTACATCACCAACAAGATGTCCTCGGAAGCTACCGAGTACCAACATGGCTGGTTTTTTTAACATTGCTCTAGACCTTTTCTTCCAAACATTGCGAACCCAATCTTTCATAATTTTTTCATCCATCGAATTTTTGCGAAGAAAATATTTTCACGATTTTTCTGCTTCAAATGGGAGGTGCGACTATTACGCGAGGGCGACCATTACGCGAGTAAACACGGTAAATTGATTATTTTAATAATATTGGACAGATCTAAAAGAAATTAGATATATATATGGGGCATTCTCACTATCTTTTGACTTTTGGGGAAAAAAATCTGACAAAATTAAACTTGCTAAAATAACATTTTAATCTAAAAGACGAATGACTTAATGATTCAAAATAAAGAAAAAATGGTCAGCAGCGAAAATTGTTTTATTTAACTGAGGTTTAAGTTAAACTTGCGAGTTTAATTTCCCTTACCATTTTACCCCTATATATTTTTATTTTCTTCTAAATTTTTACTTATAATAAATTTGCATAGTACCCACAGGACATTCAAATAAGAAATAATAACAATGTAGTACTCTTAATACAGAATTTTTGAATAACATTGTCTTAAAGGGGTGTTAAAGAAGGAACGGTAAGGTAAAAAAAGTTGATGGTATTGGAAAAAAGAGACGAAATGGTAAAAAAGGGGGACGGTAAGGAAAAATACCACCTATTTTTAGGAAAATCATGTTAAGACTAAGTGATAGTCACAATGTTCATTGATTTTTAGGAACAGTTCTTAACATTGGATTAAATTAATCTTTTTTTAAATTTACCTCGAAAAGTGCAGGAATAAACCTTGGGGACGGTGAGACTACCAATAAAGGCACGATGCTTGAAATTGATATTTAAATGCTGATTTAAATTCTACAGTAAATTTCCTGCCAAAGAATTTTAGACATTATTTCTCTAGCATACTTCTGCATGAGAAAAAACTTGAAAAAAATTCTGTGGCCGCATCTGAAATGATTTTCTGTATAATTTTAGAAGAGGGATGGTAAGGAATCTAAAACCCAGGGACAGAGTTTAAAAAATAATAACAACCCTAAAAATGTGTGCAGGTTAAATTGTAGCTACATATTTATATAAAACATTAGTTCCAGTTTCAGAAAAAAATTACATCGAATTATTTTTATTGAAACAGTTTTATCCAGACAGCTCCAAACTTAAAAATCAGCATCAGGGACACGGGACGGTATAGGAGTTTTCCAGGTGTTTGGACCCCCAACATCGTCCAAAACTTATTTATCTCGTTAATATTGTTATGCAATCATGCAGTGGGATGCTCCCCAATATATGAAATTAAAAAATAACACAAAAAGTGCATTAAAATAAAAATATTATTCAGGGACACGAAAGTTAAAAGATTGTGAAAATGCCCCAGATATATATATAAATATTTTCGAAAATATCCTGAAATTTGCGAAGCCTGTCTGAAAGCATTCCGCTATTCCTTTTCTTTTCCAAAGAAAAGAAGCGAGACTGGGTGAATAATGTATTTGAAAAAGATTGCTTTTGTAATCCTATTTGAAATTTCAAAATTTGCATAAATTATCAAAATTAATTAATGTCTTTTTAAATAGAAATCTATTTTTATAATATAAAAATACGACAAATCAAAACTACAGCTGAAACCACTGAGTAGTTTTTGAGTTATGCTTTTAAAAATATTACCTACATTGCAATCGATTTTGGAAGGTTAAAAATGAATTTAACATGTGAAAATTCAATCTTTAAACTTACATAATTCTTAAATTACTTGCTTGAATGACTTTCCATTAAGTATCCAAAAATTTAATTTACTGAAGAACCAAACATTATTTCAAAATTGGGTGTTCCTATTGAAATTTTTAAAGTTTCTTATGATTTCTGGGCAATAAGTGAAAATTTAACAACCAAGAAGTACTACTATCGTAGAAAATGACAATTAAGTCAGCCATCAATTAATTCCCAAATTTAGCATTTAAGGCTCCGCTGCACTGAAACTCCCATCTCCGTAAATTTTAAGTGCATAAAAAATCCCTATAAACTTTGAAAATTCTATTTGGTTAAATTTTATCATCTTCTTAAAAATACTTAAAATTTACGTAGACAATTTTTAAAAAAGGAACATCATCGTCATCTCACGTCTATTTTCTGATGGTGAAGACGAAATTTTAATAATTATATTAGGTAATGAGTCATCGCGCTTGAAAGTTTTCCCATAAGCTAACATGGGATTTCGCGACCGGGGAGCTTCAGTGCATCGGAGCCTTAAGATGTTCTACAATCGATTGTGTTGCTAGAAGCTTGTAGCAATTATCCTGACAGGAAATGGTTACATAGTGACCGACAATTGCAGCATTCATGTACAACCAAAACCTTTTGCTGCTGATTAACTTTTGAGCGGAAAATAAAATTACGGATAAACTTCTGTTTTCTGAAATCTATTTATTTCTTAACAGTATCAGATCGATTTTCTTTCATTACAATCCGGATAGGACGTGCTCATATTTGCTTTTTTCAGCAGGGGGCAGGCCTGTACATTATTCCAGGGTTGCGAAGTCGGTGGGAAAAACGGCAGACTCCGACTCTGACTCCGGGATATTTTAACGACTCTGATTCTGACTCCCAAGATATTTTAACGACACCGATTCTGACTCCGGGATATTTTAACGACTGCGACTCTTATTCCGACTCCGGGCTGACAACATTAGTGTTGCCCTTTGGTTTACAATGATGGAATACAAGAAAAATAAAGCTAAAATCTCACTTTTTTGGCTTTAATTATCTTTTTAGGGCTTCAAAAATAAAATGTAAAAAAAAATATATATTTTCCTCTTTATTAATTTTACAATTTCGCGCCCCCAAACCCGAAAACCCCATCTATCGAAGTCTAAAGAACATAAAAATGTAAATTTTACTATTTTGGATCTGCGGACTGAGAAGAAAAAGCGAAATCGTTACAATTTAGTTATTATTTTGCTGTATTCTCAGACTCGAAAAATTTCTATGGAAAGGGGAAAAAATAAAGATTAAATGTTGACAATTTTGGAAATATTTCGCATTCTGTAGATTCTAATAAAAAATTAAAAAGATTAAAATTTTTAAATTAATTTTACAATTTTGGCTCTATTTCGGGTTCTGCAGACCTGAAAAATCAGAAATTCAAATAGTGAAAGATAACGAAATTTTACTGTTTTATCGTTATTTTGGGTACCGCCGATTCAGAGTAAAAGAATTACGATTTCCTCTTATTTTGACTCCTGTGCACAAAAATAAATAAATAAATAAAGGAAGGGTATTTTAGAATTTTGACTTTTGGTCATACAGATCGGAAACATTTGAGAGGAAAAGGCTTCTAGTACAATGCTATTATGCGTTCTTAGTTCTTTTGCCTCCAAAAATAGTACAAATTTTTACTTTTCGTATTTCCTCTGGTAACAGATCTTTCTACCTCTTGTTCTATCAGCAAACCTCAAAAATACGAGGGGAAGTACTTATACAGGGTGTCCCAAAACGACCGCATAAACTCTGCACAGCTAGATTCCTCATTGGGAGTACATAAAAACTGCCCAAAGAAGCGTTCCTGTACGATCCATAGTTTACGAGAAAAATACGGAAAACAAAGTATGACGTCACTGCCGGTGCAAGAAAAAACACTTTATTGGACATATCAACAACATTATTTGCATATCTCTCCAGACGATAATGTTTAAACACGCAATTGTGCACAATTTAAAGTCAGGTACACGTCGCAGTAGTCACGAACGGAATACATGGCCACCATACGAAGACTACCGGTAGCTGCAAGATGCAGCCTTTTAAAAATACGAGTTGGCGACGTCGGCTTAACGTCATTCCATGGCGCGCGCGCATGCATGACGCGATATGCGCGGCGAACGTTTTAAACATTATCGTCTGGAAAGATATGCAAATGGGTTGTTCTCTACAATACTTGCAAATTTGGCCAAGCAATCTGACTTGAATGATACATATGTAAATTTTCATAAAAATTAGATAAATGGTAAAAAATCAGTCAATTATTGAAGATTTTAATAGCAGCAGAAATCGTTTTAAAAAATTGACTTAACAAAAAAATAAAAATTTGTGGACAAAATAAAATAAAAAATGTGAGGGAATGATGAAATAAGACATTTTTATTAAGTTGTAGGGGAAAATACAAAATTATGAAGAAATCCAAACTGTTTCCTTTAAGAGAAACACTTAATGTATAATGTATGATAAAATTAAAATTTTTGATATTTGTAAAAAAATGAGTATTCTGTGTGAGGGAATGACTGCTAATAAAAACTCTTCCAGAAATATTGACTGAAATTTTTTTTTTGAAAAATTAACAAAATCTTACACCACCAATTTATGTTGCTGGACTGACAAGTGCTCAAAATGGCTTCTTCTCTGTGAAGGATGCTAGACTGCTACTGCTCTTTAGTGGTAGATATTTGAGATAATAGCAATGTGTTAGGGAATGATGGTCTAACATGAGGAAACATATAATTCATTGAGTAGACTATATAACAATAGTAAAAAATAATATTTTTATTATTTTTTGCAATGTACCAAATAAGAACTTTATTTTGCTTAGGGTATTTTTAATTATTTTTATTTCTGGTTGGAAAGAAATAGGCAATAAAATATGATAGTACAGGTGGGGGAAAGGTGAGGGAATGATGTTTGCATGATATAGATTGCATTTTTAAATACTAAATTTATTTATTTTTAAATTTTACTTTCTGCCCCTAATAAACTATGTTTAGATCTTCTAATAAAAATAAAAATAAATAAAAATGTAATGAAATTAAGAGCATTTATATGACTGGGAAACACTTTTTGCACTATTGTAGAGAATAACCCAAATACTGTTGCTGATATGTCCAATAAAGTGTTTTTTTTTTCTTGCACCGGCAGTGACGTCATACTTTGTTTTCGTATTTTTCTCGTAAACGATGGATCGTACAGGAACGCTTCTTTGGGCAGTTTTTATGTATTCTCAACGAGGAATCTAGCTGTGAAGAGTTTATGCGGTCGTTTTGGGACACTTTGTATACTAAATGTAAAATGTCTACTACAGTTATGAATTAAAACAGTTTTCATCTACTCTGTACAGGGGTATTATTCTGTACCTACCCCAGTATCTACTTTGTACACCGCGGTAAATCGGTCATCTTTAACTTGAGTAGCCTGATATAGTCCATAAATAACAATAAAAATTCATTTTATAGTTTTAAAATTACATATAATTTGTTTCATTTCACTTTAAGATGTCTAACAAAAAAATCTGGAGTCTGAGTCGGCTAGTTTGTAACGACTCCTACTCTTTTGCTCAAAAATGGGTCTGACTCCGACTTTGCAGCCCTGCTTTATTCGTTCCGGGCCACATCAAGCCTCTTTTTTTGTAAAAATAATGGTGATATTGTTAATGAAATCTTTAGAAATTTATTATTGATAAAAAAAAATAAAGGAAAATAATTTTAATAAAAATTAAATTTTCTATCTATTTTAGAGCTCTTAAATTATGATTTTTCAGTCATCCTTTTCTTTCTTTCCAAACTTTATAATTTTTAATATAATTATTTAATTGTTTGTATATTTTTTTGCTGGTTCTTTAATTCAATGCACTTTGTTTTAAATGATCATTAAAGTTACATTTCCACATTGTGAATGCCTTGCGAACATTTAATCTAAAAAACCTGTTCTTTATTATTTTCACAGAATATATATATATATATATATATATATTAAAGAATTTTAATGGTAGGATAATGTTAGTCAAGCAATAATGTCATTTTTCACTGAAATTGAGTCAGGCTTGTTTTCATTGATTTTTAATTGGGCATAAATTAATCATAAACTTGAAAAAATAAACAGACTGGGCAGAACTATTAGCTGTTATGCAAATTAGAACTTATTTTCAGCCTATTTATTTTTTGTATGGCATAAAACACTTATTTAGGATTAACTTTCTCCGTTTTTTTAATGTAAAAAAAAGTAAAATTAATATTTACGATCAAAGAAACCTTTGTGGGTAAAATAGTTTTACTGTTAGACGACTGGATTTTTTTTTACTATTTTCATAATTTTATTATATTTTTTTATCTAACATTTGATATTAACTATTTAAGGGCCGGTGTTTCTAAGGGAACTATGAGTTTCATTTTTTTATATAACCGTTGTGCCTTTCTGATTCCATTTTGAACCATGCAAAATATAATTTTGTGGGTTTTTCATTAGTTTTTTGCTAACAGATTGCAGCACTACACTAAGAAAGCAAAAACTCTTTCATGTTTTTCTTCAACACAACGTAGTGTAAACACGATTGCAAAAAATCATAAAAACTGCAATTTTTATAATAAAACTTTTTAAATTAATTTTCATTCTACAGAGTTTATTCTAAAAGTTCCCGTACTGAGGACATATGTATTTATTATTCACAAAACAACAAACCTTAAAACGATTATTTTTATGCTAATGATAAAACTCACTTTTAACATGACATAGGAAAAAATACTGAACTTGCAATTATGATAAATGTTCAAAATATCCGCACCTTTCTAGGGAACAAAGCTGAACTCGTTTGCGAATGTTTGTAGAAACGAGTTTTAACATGCTGGGAGCGACTTCTTGTATATACTTTGAGTAATGGCTATTTTCAGATCAATTTGAGGATTATTTTTTATTAATGATATTATTTGCATAAACTTTGTTCTTTTAATATCCCAACAGAAAAAAGTCCGGGATGCTCAGATCAGGGGATCGATGCCTCCAAAGATTGAGAATGTAAAGGTTTTTGCATTAATTAATGAGAATTGGTCGTCGCCCAAAGAGCGAGAGTTTAGCGTGTTCAGGTAACCGCCTAGATGAAACCATGTCTCCTCGGAGAAAAATGTTTTGTCCAAAATCTTGATGTCTTGATGTTATTGCGAATAAATCTCCTGAACCACTGGCAATAATGAATCCGCTTCTCAAAATCCGGTGGGTTTTATTTCCTGTATCATTTTTACACGATAAGCACGAAAATGCAAAGCTCTTAAAGCCTTATGTATCACGAGACCTATTACGTGTATTACCTAGTGTTACCAGTATTACCTACCACGAGATGCGCCCATTTCTTGTGCCAAACGCCTCATGGATTTTTGAAGAGTTTGCTTCGTTGAGTGTTTTGCAAAAAGACGGGTGTAACAACTTTCGGCCTCCCACTCCTGTGCTTGTCTTTCACCGAACCTGTTATACGAAATCGTCGAATGAACCGATATAGAGTATCTTTACTTGGTATTGCGTCATTTCTATTTTTATTTCGCCAAGCATCTTGGCACTTTTCATACAAATCGTATAATAAATTTCGGTTAGCGCAATTTTCTAATTGCGTGATCTTCTCATTTCACTATGAAGAACAAAATAACAAAGAACTTTATGCTCGTACCAGTTGAGCGCGAAAAGAACGAAACGATAAAAAATCAAGAATTGATGCGATAAGCAGACGATAAAACTTAATGTTTAAAAAAAATCATGGAGAATTTTAATTTGGAATACGGGAATTTTTAGGACATACGTAGTTTAAAAGTATCAAGTACTTATTTATGTACTTTCATGAAATTTTTTGACTTTTTATAATATATATATAATAGATTTTTTAAAAATCTTGTGGTTTTAATTGACTACATTGCAACTAGAGTAAATTAAAACTCAACCCTCTGTTTTTATTTGCCCTTGCCGTGAATATTTTGCACGTTTGTTGAGATTTTTTCTTAATTGTGATATAAGAACTGCATTTTATTATTATATACTAGAAATGTAGCCCGTCAAAAATGACGGAAATTTAGATATAAAGATATATACAACTCATGTGCAAGAATATGAGTTTTCTCGCTTGTTCCGCAGTGATAGATGAAAATAACACATTTTAATAACAAAACACATTTATGAAAATCTGTGTACAGTAGAAGACCACTAATCTGCACAGTTTGGTTCCAAGTGTTATGCAGATTTGAGGCTTTTTGCGGTCATGTCTATTCAATCTTTGTTCACATTTTTTTTTAATTCATATATTGGGCAATTTAGATTGTTGAGCCTTAAAAATAAATAAATAACACACTTGAAGTAAGGTTAAAAACTATTAAATTATCGTATACGATTTCATGAAATGGTATTATATGGTATTATATGTGTGTGCTTCACGATCTTGGTTACGACGTTGGCGAAATTGGCTGCAACTTGTCATAATCCTAATAGTGTGGGCCGCTATAACAAAAAAGTAACCAGTTTTTAGTAAAATTTCTGATATAAAGTAGCTTTCAAAAACATTTGTAAAATTGCAGGCCGTTCTCGTGTTATGTCAGTCCTAGGAATAATATTTCTAACAGTGAAGATTTTCCATGTATATATGGAATTTAGAAAAGCTTCTCCAAAAGAAAGGTCCTGAAATGACATTGTAATTCCTCTAACTTCAAAGTTTAATCGGTCCCTGATGTTGAGTACTGAAATCTAATAAATACAGTTATTTTGAATATTACAACAGAATTAAACAGTTAAACTTATTTAACTTAAACCCGCTGTTACTTCCCGATGTTATTTTTTAGTATTAAGAAAGAAAATTATTTAAAATTTTCAAATCATCCATTTATGAATTTTTTCCGTCTTTAATAACTAAATAATGAAAAAATAGGCTTTTGTTCTGAGCTCATAAATATGACAATAAAATAATGTAACTAAGAGACATTGCAAAATTAAATCTTTGTGATTACAAACCATAAACAAACGATACCGCGACCATTTTACCTACTATGACGTCATTAGAATATTGCCCATTGATTGTTGGAGAACTTACTTTGTGAATGATTACCTCAATGATTTAATATTTTTGACGTTTCACGATGAATGAATCACTTGTGTTTGTTTAGGTTTATGGAATGAGATATTAAGCTGTGAAACTAATTTCAATTGAAATTATCCAAGGATATATGTATTTTTAATCGAAATTAAAAACAATGCTTTGATCTCGAAATAAAAAGTTTTAGTTTGTATAATTTGTTATTTCTGTTAATTATTTATTTAAGCACTTTTCCATTATAGCGCATTTAAAAAAAAAAACTTGGCGCGATTCGGGCATCAGAAAGTGAGATATGTTGCGAAAATATATAAACAGCTATGAAAACAAATCTAATGAACTTTTATCTTTGTTTATATATGCACTTATATGCATAAAAAAAATCGTTTCTAAATATATATATATATATTTTTATATACAAATTACGGCACAGATTTCAGGTATGAACCGGGATACCTAACTGGCGCCAAAATGGTGTTATTTTGCCTGCTATGGTAACCCGGCTATTGTTTTTTATTCATTAATAAATTGTTTACTTTTATTTTCTGTTTTTTAATTATATAAACTGCTTTGTTTTATAGTTATTATTCAAACTTTTATTTATTTATAGTTATTTCCTTTTCAAAATGATAGCAAATAATTGAAAAATATATAAGTAACTGGTATTCGAAAGCGAGATTTCTGCCAAATTGGCGTCATAGATAAATCACGCCAACCCCCATGCGTATATGACATCTGTGCAAAAATTACTTCTGTTTCTTTATAAAAATGGGTAAATAGCTTTTTTTGCATTAAATTGTCGGCACAGATGTCATATACGCCCATATTGGCGCGATTTTTTTTTGACGCCGATGTCATATACGCACCGGGTACTTAACTGGCGCCAAAGTGTCGTTATTTTGCTTGTAATGGTAACCCGAATGTTGTTTATGCTGTTGAAGTTTTCGCCAAATTGGCGTCGGAAAAAAATCGCGCCAATATACATATGGAAAAAATTGCTTGTGAGTATGAAGCAGTAAATAGGTTGCCAGAAAATACGTTGGCAAACTTCTTTCTCGCCAAGAAACTTTTCTCCGAAGTATTGTACATAAGCAATGTTTGCTAGAAATGCATTTTTAATTATGATATGCGCTTTTATGTTTCACTACATTTATGCATACTATACTGTGTGTATAAATGCTACAGTTCATATGCAGGGCTACACAAAAGAATTCGTAAGGGTTACTGAGTATGAGAGTAAATTGCTTAAAGGTGGTTTTTAAAGGAGTTATGCATTTTTACGCTGAACTGCATTTAGTTTCCTAAGAAATGTTTGTAGAATATAGATAAAATGATATACATGGTCACGTAAAGAATTGGATACATAACCGTCTATGGATGATAATATCTGGAATTGTGATTTCAGTAGTTTTAAGAGTAGTTTAAATTAAATTTCAGCTAAATAGTGGCATGTAATAACGGTACTATTGGCTATGGACGGTAACTGCTGAAATCAATTTTTAAAATTTTTTATGCGTTTTCTAAAATGTTTACTTAATTATCTTGGTACTTCTTAGTTATCCCGTCGATCAAATTACTGTCGCCAAATTATAAGATTAATTGCCAATAATGGTTGCCATTAATTAATTAATTAAATGAAAATAAGGTACAGATGTCATATTCGCCCCATATTGGCGCGATTTTTTTCGGTTGCCAATTTGGCGAAAACATCAACAGCATAAACAACATAATCCGGGTTACCACATCAAGCAAAATAACGACACTTTGGCGCAAGTTAAGTACCCTTTGCCTATATGATTTGGCGTCAGAAAAAAATCGCGCCAATATGGGGCGAATATGACATCTGTTCCGAAATTAATGGCCAATAAAACCATTAATTCGACGTTTTATTTGTATTTTTATTAATGTTTTACTATTGATTTCGCGATTTATATAATTTGGCGAAATTGGTCGACGGGATCTCTAAGAAGTAACGTTATCTTATTTACCTTATTTCCCTAAATAACGAAGTTTTGTTAAAGCATTTAGGATGTGTTGGAAAGTGTTTCATATTCTATGCTTAACGCACGATTTTTCTTTCTTCTTTAGTCTTATTTTGCATTTATTTTATTCTTAATTTTTTAGACTTATACTGCTTTATAGAAACTTTGGCACAGTTGTCATATACGTTATCATATATTGGAGCGATTTTTTTCCGACGCCAATTTGGCGAAAACATTAACAGCATAAACAACAACATCCGGATTACCATATCAAGCAAAATTACGACACTTTGGCGCCAGTTAAGTACCCGTTGTGTATATGACATTGGCGTCAGAAAAAATCGCGCCAATATGGAGCATGGTATATGACATCTGTGCCGAAACTTTAATATTTAATATTTAAACTCTTCGCTCCACTCCCCTTGCATATAGTACAAACTATAACACGGATAGCGCAAAATAATAGACAGTTTGGTACTTTTCCACTGTAGGGGCTTTGGCATTTTTAAAAAAAAGCTTGGTGTAATTTGGGCATCAGAAAGTGAGATTTGGATACTTTTCCGTTATGCAGACAACATTGTCGCCAAGCGTTATAGTTGGCGCAAAATCGTGAATTGAAGCATTTGAAAAATAAAAGAAAAATCATTGTCGATACTAAAGTGAGCATTTAAAAAATATAACATTTGAAAATTCCAGACTTTTACAAACTATTTCATCAAATCACAAATATATACTTAAAATAAGTGAACAAATAACTGCTATAAAATAAAGCAATAAAATAAAACTCATATTAAGCTGCTGGCATAAAATTACAAATATCTTTTAGCATTTTGAAATAATTGGCGCATTAGCATACATTTTGGCATGGTGTCCGTATAACGGAAAAATATCGAGATTTGTTGTCAAATCATATAAACAGCTATGAAAAGAAATCTGATGAGCGTTTTTGTTTGTTTTTTATGTATATTATTGATGTTTTTATGTACAAATTACATCTGTTTCTGTATAAAATTAGAGAAACGGCTTTTTTATGTTAAATAAATCGTATAAATATCGAAAAAATGAGTGTGTATGTAAAATGAAACAGTGAATAGGTTCCCGGAAAATATGTTACCGAATTTCCTTTTTCGCCAAGGCCCCTATACTGGAAAAGTACCTAAAGCACATTAAAATCGCGCAGTTAGGAGCTCACACAGTACACCGTTGTCTATTGGCGGTTATTTTATTAGTAGCATCGGGAGGAAGATGAAAAGATGTACTTTAAATTCTCACCCAAAGATTTCGAAAAAATATCTTAAAAGAGTGGAGTTTAAATTAATTTTCGGTGACCTCCATTATGAAAGATTAATGGTTTTAAATGGGAATTTCGCCAAATTAGCCAGCTATCGCCATGTTGGCTAAAATTTAGCGCTACTGTGGTAACCCTGCATTAATATTTTTCAACAATTACTCATTTCAGTGAGGCGGTCCTACCGGAATAGTGAGGGACACACAGAGACTTGGATTTTATATAAATAGATAATGTCAAGATGAAAGAAAGATATTTTATCAATAGATGAAGCAATTTATTTACTAATGAACGAAGAATTATCTGACATTGATAGAGAAAACTCTGAGGCAGATGAACTCGAATGTTTTCCTAATATGCAGAATGCAGACACAAGCGACACCTCAAGTAATAGTATTATCGGACAGTTGAGAAGCATCGACTGCTGCTATTTCTATTGGCAATAAACTATTAGAAGTCGAGATTTAAATTTTAAATGAAAAATTGGATGAGAAAAGTGGGGAATTGGTAGATAAATTTGATGAGATGAGTGCCAATGATAATGGTACAATAAGTTCACGCAGCACTTTAAAACTGAATAAAAAGTTTAATTTTTTTTAATAAAAGAAGCAGAAAAGTAGCTACAGTGAAATTGCCTGAAGATTCTCCTGCTGTAAAAAAACAGTAAGAAAGATCCTGTTGTCATGCCTTGGAAGGAATGTAAACCACGCAGTATTTGATACGTCATATGAAGAATAATTTTCACCACCCCCATATGAACTTTTTACTCTATGTAAGTATTTCAAATTATTTTGTAATGACAAAGTAATAGATAACTTGGTGTATGAAAGAAACCTAGATTTCATGCCAAAAAACAGGAACTTCCATCATTACTAAAAAAAACATGAAATTGAAATTTTTCTTGGCATACATTTTATTACTGGACTGGTTAAAACGCCGCACAGTGGTCCCAAATCGCGATCAAGTGGCCAAAAATCATTTCTTGCATTCCTAGTCGTTTTATATGATTCATTTTTAATTTTATAATCTTCTAAATGATATTACATTGTGAATTTAAACTAAATGTAATTGGGGTTCCGGGGGAGGAGATTGGGGGGGGGGCAATAGAGGAGGGGATGTTTTTATTAAATTTAAAATTTTTTTTTACAGGATTTCTTTTACAGGAATGAGAATTTTCCACTTTTGATTATGGTGAATATTTTCACTTTTTTTAAGACAAATCATCTAATTCAGTCTTCCCTAATATTTTAACACCGCCTCTCTCCCTCCCTCCCAGAATATATGCAGGTTTAAATCTTATTTTTTCTCTTTTTAATGTTATTGCAAAGTACCAATAAAATCAAAGAGTATAAGCAATGAATAAAATACAAAAATAATCAATCGGCTAAATTTTACTACTCCCCTCCCCTCCCACACACACATACACGTGAAATCTCCCGTTTTTCCATTTGCCCCTGTAGCAAGGAAAATCTAAAAATATTCATATTTAAGTTTTCGACATCTATTTACTATGAATTAATAATAAAATCATTCAATTCATTAATTAGGTTACTTTCAAAATTTTCGCCCCTCCCCCCCATTTCTTTTGCTTCTCTCTACTACACAGAGAGTAATACCTTTGAAATTCAAATAAAAAATGAAGAATCTGCCTTTGTTACTTTATTTTGGTAATATTAAATAAATAATTAAATATCTAATTTTCTAGTATATTTGAAATTTCTGCTTCTTAATGTTTTCTCAAAGAAATTACAGACGTTCTTTGGTTTTCTTCAGAGAATGTGTAGGAAGCTCTCCCTCTTGAAACAGGAAGAGGGGGTGGGGAATGAATAAACAACAGAGATAGGGATAGCGGGGTGTGAAATGAGGAGAGCCCATTGACTACTCAATGTGGGGTTATACTTCTAGAACCATATCAAGTTTCAGGTTAACACATTTCTCTAGAATAGTAAAAGCGCAAATGGTGGACTGTACATATTCTTTAAAAAATATTACGAGATTGATTCTTTGTTTAATGAGAATAAATGTAAATAAGTATGAAATCCATATAAATATGTATTTAAAGTATTCATTAAAATTTAAATGTGCATATAAATTAATATAATTAAATTAACATTCATATAATAAACTGAAAAAAATACCATTAATAAAAAAAAATTACAATAGATTTATATGACGATACGTGAAAATTAAAAAATATATTTAATAAAATTTATTTGTAAGTAGGTAAAATATACTTTCAAATAATCAGGAAATTTAAAACATTGAATAATGTTTTTCAGTTGATTGAGTTTCCCGTACATGCAAGTTGTTAGAATTTTGTATATATATATATATAAACTGAGCTTTAATTATCTATTTTTAAAATAAGGTCACGTTTTAATAGTATTTTTGATATAAACGAAAAAAGCAAGGGAATATGTGTAAAAACAAATTAAAAAATATCATCAACTCTTAACCCCCCCCCCCCCGTCCTGCGAATTACAAAAAATGAAATTGACAGTCTTATATTAATTAGAATGTTGCATTATATAAACACTGACAATTTGTGGTCAGTGCGAAAATTAGATTGATTTAAAACCCTATTACTGATTTTGGATTAATACTGGCAATATCCAATGCCCAATTTCAAACTACTGGTTCTCACAAAGTCGTAATAAATCTCTTGGGATATTAGAATGTTCTTTCTACATTTTGTACTATAAAAGTCCGAGGAGCTTGTAAGGACTTTTTTCAGATATCACTTTTTATGTACAAAAATTCCTTAAAACTATATATTTAAAAAAAAAATTCCTCTTTTTCTAATTTTTGAGATTTTTGCTATCGAAAAATCAAATTAAATATGTAATTTAATGTTGTTTCAGAGAAGTGCAAAAAAAAAAAAAAAAAACGCAAACTATCTGAAAAGGTCTTAGTTAGGGTGTGAATGCAGCGAATTTGCCTGAAATTCACGCAACAAAAGAAAACGCTCAAAATTCCTAACTTCACATAAGCAATGCGAATACATGTGAGCTTATAAAACCAAAATATTGAAGAATATAAATCTTCAGATATTTCTAAATACTGTGGAATTTATTTCATTTCGAAATACGAAACTTCGATTTTCTGATTTTTGGCTACATAATCGCGATTTGGGACCCACTGTGCGCCGTTCAAATCACAAATTGCTAAAGCTTTGATGTCACAGAAGTTCCTTAAGAGAGAGAGAGGCAGACCGTCCTCGTCAGATTTCTCACCAAGAATTGTAACGTAGACTCTACTTCCAAAACCAACAGATGATGTCCGATTTCACAACGTTGGCCATATTCCTAAGCATTTTGAGAAGAAACAAAAATACAAACTTTGTATAAATTCACATTCCAGAATAGATTGTTAAAAGTGCAATGTTTCTTTCTGTATCAACAGTTTCAAATAAAAGCCTTGTACAGCATTTTTACATGATGTTGTAAACCCAAGATTGCTAATTATTTTGACATATCTTTCAGCATATCGAAAGTGTTTTTCTATTTGTAAAAAACCTTTATTGTCAATATTGCAAACATTTTCAGTAAAAGTTAATTATAGAAAATTGAACCTCTCCCCCCCCCCCCCCCCAACCATTTCTTAAAATACTAATGGTGCAAAATAGTGCCAATTGTTTTTTATGTAAAAGTCTCATAATCTCCCAATGGTTCCATTAAATGATTTTTTTAAATGAATTTTTTTTCATGAATATTTTTGTTATTCTAGAACAAAAATTGTAATTCCATATAATCAATTTTTTCTTACTGTAAATAAAAATGTTGGCCTCAAAGGGTTAAAACAATATAGTGCTCTAAAACTATTTACTTTATATAGATTTATTAACAGCTGAGGCGTTGAGAAGATAATCCGACTAACTCCTTTTAAGTGGCGTTTTTTTTTTTTAAAGAAAGGAACATTGAAAATTTTCTATATATTTATAAAGAGATAAAAAGTTACCCTTCATTAAAAGAAAATTAATGAGTTCAATCAAAATATCCCGAGAAAAAATATATAGATACAATATTTTTATAGTTACAATAACTTTAACTGTTTATACTGATCATTTTCATTGGATGGAGCTAATCTATTTGTGCACTCAATGGCTCAATTAATGTAATTTGATAAATTAATCCATAGTAAAAGCAAAGCATGCAACTTTCAGATTTATGCTTATTTTTGTACCAACTGTTATACGAAAATTTTTGGAAAAGTGACAGGAAAAAAGATAAATAGAAGCCCGATATTCTAACTAATTCATGGCTAAAAAGTTTTATCACCAGTGTTATTGATGATTTAGAAAAGTTTATTTCTTTAGATGAGAAATCCTATCTAATTTAAACAGTAATAGTGGCAGATAAAGTATAAGAATTAAATTTTAGGTCAGAGTTTTTGAAAAAGACAACGAATTAGATGTTTGTTGGTATCATGATAATCAGAAATACATAGTTATGTTCAAAAAGTGAGTGGAGATTCCTATTTAATGTTTTATGAGAAAGATGGCATATTTGATGTATCAAAAATTGCAGCTGTGCTTTCTGATCCACCAATAAATCGTAATTCAGACTTTTTTAAATATAATGTTTAATAATTTCATCATGTTAAAGAATACTTTTAATCATATTCGTGTGCAATTATTTACATAATTAAAAAAATAGAAAGCTTTAAATAAGTATACTTGCATTGTACAGTGGAATGGGGTAAAATACTTAATTGACAATGTGTTTTAAAATATCCTTATCAGTAATAATTAGCAATTTTATTGCTGAAATTGGCCTTGAAATGTTGACAGCAATGTTCATTTGTACGTTTCATGTATTTTCTCTCACATTAAAGTAATATATTTTCGGAAAACTAGTTGTAATAATCGAGATTTTTTTTATATATTACCCATTAGGAGTTTCCCAAAAATAATCGGTTTAATAATTTCGACATCACCAAACACTAATTTCTATATGCAAATAATCATCTAAGCATAATTTAAATGTAGCATTAATTAATAGACATTATTACTAATTTATTCGTTTCAATCCCATTTTTATGCAATGACTTGTGGTCGAGTTAGTATGGGCTGATCACCTTTTGACCCTGGACTGGACAAACAAAAAAGTGATTAAATAAAAAAGGTTTTTTTGTTTTTTATATAAACAAAAATGTTTTTTTTCTGATCCTTAAACTTCAAAAGTTTAAAACAGGTAGAATTTTTTTTTTTTTAATTTTATAAAAATCTAACTTGAGTATGATTTATATAAATTTACAATTATAATAAAAAACATAATTAATTGTATAAAATATCTTTTCAGATCTTAAAGACAAACAAGGATTCCTTCCTGATGTTCTGCATGTTTTTTCTTCTTTGAGATTTTAACAGATTTAATTTAAAAAAAAGCCTGAAAAGAAAAAAAAGTAGAATCTTCTCTAAAAGATCGTCCAAATTAAGTTAAGTGCAATTTGCATAATAAAACAAAAGCATTATTCTAAAAGAAAAATATTCTAAAACATTACAAGTAACGTTTGTGTTTAAAAAAGTCTTTCACCAATACAAAATGAAATATTTCTCCGATATTTTTCAAAATAATTTTTAATGTTTTAATCCTTTAAAACACTGTTGTACTAATAATAAATAGTAAGAGCTCTTTTGTACAGCATTTCATCATATTAACATCAATACTCAATATATCCTGCAAACTATTTTCTAGGCAGAGTATTCTACAAATTACTCTTGTATTTCATACACAGAACAAGATTTTTTATGTGAAGTGTTTCAGCATATTTTCTTTACATTTTTACATGTCGTCTCTGAACAAAGATTCCACAAAAGAAATGCCATTCGCTTGTGAAATATGTTTAAAAACATTCTTTCACAGAAGTAATTTTAAAGCACATCTAAGAACGCACACAAAAGAAAAATCTTTAACTTGTGAAATATGCTCGAAAGGTTTTTCTGTGAGCAGTTCTCTGAAAGAACATGTACGTATTCATACAAAAGAAAAACCCTTCACGTGCAAAATATGTTTAAAAACTTTCTCTCATAATAGTACTCTTAAAGAACATCTTAGAACTCATACAAAGGAAAAACCATTCTCTTGTGAAATATGTTTCAAAACATTCTCTTTTAGAAGTAATTTAAAAGTGCATCTTAAAAGTCATACGAAAGAAAAACCGTTCACTTGTGAAATATGTTTCAAAACATTTTCTCTAAAATGTCATGTAAAACAACATCTTAGAATTCATACAAAAGAAAAACCATTCACTTGTGAAATATGTTTCAAAACATTTTCTCTAAAATGTCATTTAAAACAACATCTTAGAATTCATACAAAAGAAAAACCATTCACTTGTGAAATATGTTCAAAAGGATTTTCTCAGAGTAGCGCTCTCAAAAGACATGTCCGTATTCATACAAAAGAAAAACCATTCTCTTGTGATATATGCTCAAAACAATATGCACGAAGAGACTATCTAAAAATGCATCTTAGAATTCATACAAAAGAAAAACCATTTACTTGCAAAATATGTTTAAAAAAATTCTCTGCTAGAGATACTTTTAAAACACATCTTAGAACTCATACAAAAGAAAAACCGTTCACTTGTGAAATATGCTCAAAACAATTTGCACGAAGAGGCTATCTAACAGTACATCTTAGAATTCATACAAAAGAAAAACCGTTCACTTGCAAAATATGTTTAAAAACATTTAACCAAAAATGTTATCTAAAAGTACATCTTAGAACTCATACAAAAGAAAAACCGTTCACTTGTGAAATATGCTCAAAACAATTTGCACGAAGAGGCTATCTAACAGTACATCTTAGAATTCATACAAAAGAAAAACCATTCACTTGCAGAATATGTTTTAAAAAATTCTCTCTTGGAGGTAGTTTAAAAACACATCTTAGAACCCATACGAAAGAAAAACCGTTCACTTGTGAAATATGTGCGAAAGGTTTTTCTGTTAGTAGTGCTCTCAAAGTACATGTCCGTATTCATACAAAAGAAAAACCATTCTCTTGTGAAATATGCTCAAAAAAATTTACTGACGGAGGCAATCTAAAATCACATCTCAGAACTCATACAAAAGAAAAACCGTTCATTTGTGACATATGCTCAAAAGGATTTTCTGCAAGCTGTCATCTCAAAACGCATCTCCGATTTCATACAAAGGAAAAACCATTTACTTGTGAAATATGTTTAAAAACATTTACTCAAGGTAGTGTTCTAAAAAGACATCTTAGAACTCATACGAAAGAAAAACCATTCACCTGCGACACATGCTCAAAAGGATTTCCTGTGTGTAGTTCTCTGAAAAAACATGTCCGTATTCATGCAAAAAAATGTGATCACTTATAAAATACTTTTAAAAGCATTTTCGTTTAATTATAATCTTTAAAATAATCTTAGAATTCAAGCCAAAGAAAAAATGTTCACTTGTAAAATATGCTTAAAAGAATTTTTGAGGGCATTTCTCTCAAAAAAAAAAACATCCGTAATCATACAAAGGAAAATATATTCTTTTATAAAACAAATTTAAAATCAGTTTCTGAAAAAAAGTAATCTAAAAAATTTAGTGCTCATAAAAAAAGGGCTTAAAAGCATTCACTCAAGCAGTCTAAAAAATCTTAGAACTCATACAAAAAAATCATAATAATAATAATAATTTTCAGTCAAAAAAAAACTTATTTGTGAAATGTGTTTAAAAATATTTACTAAACGAAATTTTCTAAGCTAGATACAGTATAACTCATACACAAAAATAATTGCTTGATGACATAGATTAAGGATTTCGTAGAGCAGTGTTCTCGTAAAATATGTTACAATTCATATAAGATAAAAACCATTTACTTTTGAAATATATATATATTTTTTAATATTTTCACAAGAAAATGATTTAAAAAGATAATTTAAACGATGAAAAGAAAACCATTTATTTGTGAAGTGTTCTCAAAATGATTTTCTGAAAGTGGTGTTCTCCCAAAACATGTTTATATGGATAATGAGGAAAAACATTCAATTTTTTTTATGCTGAAAAAAATTTCTATCACCAATTCTCTAAAATTCCACATCCTTATTCAATAGAAAAATATCCTGTTTGAGAAATATGTTCAAACGATTTTCTCTTATTCTTTTAAGAAAACATGGTTGAATCCATATTAAAGAAAACACTTTTAATTGTACAATGTGCGACTGAAGTGTTTCTATACGTGTTAATTCAAAAATACTAAACTTAATATATAGATGGCTAGAATCGTATTTGTAAAATATGCTGTGAAGTTTTTTCTGAAGAGTTTTATCTAGACAGTCATATTTTAAATTTAATGAATGACAAATCTTATATTTGTGAAATGCACTCAAAAGGATTCTTTTCTAGAATAGGAATCTAAATGCAAAACTTTTAACTTACACAAAATAAAAATCTTTTAGTTGAAAAAAATGCTCTTTAGTATTTTTTGAGAGATTAAATCTAAAAAAAAAAAATCATCTACACAAGATCTTCAAAAGAATATATTTTTATTTGAGGAGTAAAGTAAAAGATAGCGACGAATATATTGTATAATTTGATTAATGACCCTTGAAATAATTTATAGTCATGATGTTGCTCTTTGCCAGAAGAAGAAGATAATTCGAACACTAATGCAGATGTGTAATCGCAAAAATTTTAAATATTAAGATTACCTTGGATAAAGGGAGTACAGCGAAGATTAATTTTGAATTAGTAGTACAAACGATTATGAACAGCTGGCCTAATGAATTTTTTGGAAGTATTCTGGTTTATAACTATTCCAAATCGGTTCCAACATATTGCTTATTTTGCAATCATTTAAATTGCTATGTTTATACTATTTAAGTGAATAGACTGTTATATGTGAAGTTGACTTTATCCTTATATAAAGAGAGGAGATGACATAGCTTGAAATACAGTGCTAATTTTCATGAACAATTCGTTAAAATGTTTTTTTAACAAAAGAAAAACATAACTTTTAAGTATATTCTACATTTGTTTTCTTAAAAATTGTATCTGGATTGCAACATTTGGAATACACTGCCTGTACTTTGTACATTACATTTAAAAAGATTCCCCCTTTGTAACGTTCTTGAAGCATTCCTATCAGATCTAATTTATCTTTAATTCTTGTCCTCACAATATGCAGCTTGTACGAATAAACTTATCTCTGCTGCGCTATGTTCAGTTGAGGATCACGGGAAACAATTTCGAACTCTGCCTTCTTAAACAAGATCCCTGGGTGCTACATAGCATGTATCGCAGTTAGGTGATTAACCTTATGCGAAACTTCCAGTGATTAGATCCCAAGCAAGACTGGTGTTCATATTATCCACTGAGCTATGGGACATCGCAGCTTGTACAACACGAAAAAGAAAAATAATTTTGCTAAAAAACTATGCAAGGACAGATTTTGATTAAAAGAAATTAATAAAGAATTATTTTCTTACATTCTATAAAGCTGTATTAAAGTTGTTCTCTATATTTTTAATCTGTAGCATTAACAAAATATGGCAATAATGTGCTTTCCAAGTATTTCCCTGAATGAAATTTTCCCTTCATGCTTAGTACCAAAATACATATTTTTAAATAGTTACATACCATTCAATGAAAGGTAAATTTGGAAAATTTAGTGAAGATTGTTTTTATGGTTTATTGCATAAAAAAGTCAAAGTTTGTGTAGAAAGACCTTAAAACTATATTTTTATGTATTATATTTCAAAGAAATTATTCTTTCTTGAAATATCTAATTAAAGCCTTTTCTTTCATTTAAATGATTTTTTAAGAAATAGAGAAAATTGCTTTACTTTGTGTGAAAAGATTTGAAAGTCTTTTTAGCAATCACATGGAAAAAATGACATAGGTTGCCACATACGCCTTCCGCCACTTCCCATATGTTGTCATCCATGAACAATTTTGGTGGCTGATCAGTGCTTGAATTGTCTTTTATCGAAATTGTCATCTAAACTGTGACTGCCCTGTTTAATGTAGAAACTAAGTAGAATCTGGTTATACCATGTGTGACTGCTTACATTGAGATTTCCATTGACAATATAAAAGGACCAAAATTTGCTCATCCCGCAGTTTCCACAAGAATGCATTCATAAATATAACATGAATATAAAAACTTTGTCAAACACATGTAGATTTGAAATGTGTAATAAAAAATTATGCAATTTTCTAAATGACTGATTAAAAAATTGAACTTTCAGAGTTTTAAACCGGTATTCTTGCAGTGTTAGAATTAAGTGAAAATAGAGGGTCTTTAAAAGTAAGAGTATTAGCATACAGGGAATAAAATTTTATTAGTCAAAGGAATTTTTGACAAAAATTTGACGAGCGTGCAATTATCTCCAGTAACTCAAATTTTTCTAGAAGAGTATTGCCATGTTCTGGAATTTTGGTTCACACATTTTGGACAGGAACTTCCAATCACAGTATGTCACATTTTGTTTATTGTAACTCTATTTATAAAAGGCATTCTATGACAACAATGTAAATTAAGTCAAGTGTGAGTGAGTGTCAAGTCTTCAAAACAGATTTATCAGAAAAAAAACCACTGTGATAAACCACTCGCGCTAAAACGTCCCAATTGACATACAATAAATATAACAAAAGTCAAAGTTAGTTTTTTTTTTTTTTTTTTTTGTATTTGCACAAAAGGGTGGGATTAAGAAATACTTACTTAAAATTAAGTTACTTTAATACGGTTCACTGCCAAAACTATAAAATAAGAATTTTCAAATTTCTTGTTGAAAGTCGTTTGCCACTACGAATTCAGAGACGTAAATTTCCCTTTACTTATTCAGCGAAATTTCTGCCAATAAATAAGGCAATTTTTTTCATTCTAAAATAGTGGTGATAAAGTAATTAATAAATTAAAGCCACGAGTATACTCGTTGTTAGTAGCGAATGGGTTAACAGATATATTCGTACTTGCATATATCTTAGGATTTATGAACATTTCCTTAAAAATCTCTATCGATCAAGGGTGGTGTTAGAATCGGAATCAAGATGAGTAAATGCCCCATCTGAGAAAACATTTTCATTTAGAAGTAACGTCCGACATCGGATCCGGTTACCCAATGTTGACGACACACGACCCAAGTCAGATTGGGTCGAGTCAGGTTCTGGTTAGTTTTTAAAAAATGACCCGAGATTAGTTTATAGAAAACCTGACCTTTTGGTCTGGTTGCTGCTGATTTTCTTCTTTGCAAGTCGGATTTGCTATAATTGTCTCTGTTTCGAAATACGTTTTAATTCTTATTTGTCGTTTTGAGTTAATCTGATTTTTTTTTTTAAGTATCCAGCATATTGTTTCAAATTAGTCTTGCTTCGCGTTGGGAAATATACTTTTACCTCAACCGGGCTCTATTTTTGGTTTAAAATTGCTGTTTTTTTACATTACGTTTGGCTTCGGGTTGGGTTGATTCTAATTGTATCAGGTTCGGATCATTTTCATGTTGAAAGTTTGTTACTTACGATTCGGGGGTGGCTTATCTCAATCCTACATAAAAGAAGGTATAGTAGTGTGTTTCAAATGAAAAAGTATGTATTGAAATATGAATGAGTCTTTATATGCTTATTTTTCTTTATAAAATATAGATATGTTTTTAAAAATATAATTACAGACTATTTTTCCATAATTAATTTTTATTTTGGATCACTTTTCTCCGATTGTGGGCTTCTGATCGGGTTGGGTTGAATTATTTCGGGTTCGGATCATGTTTTGTGTTTGCTTTAAATAAAGATTGTGTGTTCGGATCATTTTCATGTTGAAAGTTTGTTACTTACGATTCGGGGGTGGCTTATCTCAATCCTACATAAAAGAAGGTATAGTAGTGTGTTTCAAATGAAAAAGTATGTATTGAAATATGAATGAGTCTTTATATGCTTATTTTTCTTTATAAAATATAGATATTTTTTTAAAAATATAATTACAGACTATTTTTCCATATTTAATTTTTATTTTGGATCACTTTTCTCCGATTGTGGGCTTCTGATCGGGTTGGGTTGAATTATTTCGGGTTCGGATCATGTTTTGTGTTTGCTTTAAATAAAGATTGTGTGTTCGGGTCAGGAATCTAGTTGAGAGTAACATTTAATTGCCAGTTTTCATGATAGCACCTTCACTAACATATTTCACAAATTTTTTGTCAATTCATGCACTTTTGGTACTTATTTGTCAATAAATTCTTTTCAGTTACCTCCAATATACTAAAGAGAGTTAACCCGGTCGTCCAAACACGAACTGCATTTAAGGGTTAGATTCAGAACGCTAGTTTCTATACTTTAGTATTTCTTTAGGCACATTGTCCTCAGTGGTTGGAGTTGGACTCATAACCAGAGGATTTTTCATACTTTGTCATTGACACACTGCTATGTAAATTCCGTATGTGTGCACATAAAATCTGTAATGTTCAGGGATTCTAATTGGGATGTTGCTATGTGGATAAAGATTACGAAACAGAGATTTTCCTTGCAGGAAAAAAAAATCTCAAAATTATGTGTAAACAGTTTCCTTTGTAGATTTGTCCCCTGTAAAGGTTCCGTGACCAGTGAGAATGTTTCAAAAATGGCTTTTCTAAAGAGCTATTTTTTCACGTCATTTCTCAACAATATTTTTTGACAAGTTGTAAAAGTTATACATGAAATAAAAATAATTCGGCTTCCCACTTTTCATCTCTTATTCAAACAACAGAGTGAGTATTAGAGCTCTATCGGGGCCGTCGCGAAACAACTTTCTTCTCTACGGGCCTGCTTCAAGAATAAGATGAGTCACGCAAGAGATCTGAGTTAGCAAACGAACAAAGTCGAATAGTTGTATGTATGCATCAGAAACAGTGCTATAAATTTCCGTTTTGTAATATTTTGTTATGGCTGTTTGAATTAAACATTCAATAATTAAACATCGAAGGGTCACTAAAACAGGTACTTTCTTTCTTTTTTCTTTTTTTGCTTCTTTTTGACCTTTGATTTAAAATATATTCGAAAACATTTGATTCGCGGTTTTTATCTATGATTTTAACTTGAAATATACATTTATGACAAAGTTCCCTTTAAAAATTTCTTACATTAAAATGCCTTAATTTAAAATTATAAATATCAGGATTGATATTACATAAACTCATAAATAAAAATGTTATATTTTTTTTATTAATTAAAATAAAAATTCTATTTATCAATAAAAAATTTAATTTTCATAATGTATGCATAACTTGCAACTTTATTTTGTATGCAAATTGCTAACATTTTCGTCTTGAAGCAGGCCCGTAAGAGAAGGAAGTTGTTTCACGACGGCCCCGGCTCTATGCGGTTCTGGTTATGCCAAATCCGAACCCGGAAGTTCTCGATCAAGTCAACACCCAAAACCATGCCCATTAATCCACACACACGCACACAAATAAAAAATTAGTTGACACTCAACCTGTCAAAATAATTTTCCTGAACCTCAGGCCGGCTCGAACCCAAAGTAAAAAAAATTATTCCATATTCTAAATCAATTATAGAAATATAATCTACATTTATATCTCCAGTATCCAGGTTATCCCTTCAGTAGAAATATTCTTTATATACTATACTCATTAATACTCAAATATGTGATTTTCCACCTGAAAAAATACTTTCAATCTTTTTTATTTTGGATTCTTTTCAGAAATCCCATCAACCAAAACCCAATTTACAAGTGTCAAACCCCCAATTCGAATCAGAACTACTGAAATCGACCCGACTCACAATCAAAAAATAGAAATCTATTGAAGTGATTCAATGGTCAGATCCATTTCAGATGGAATCAGGTCATCTTTTCCGATGCAGGATTTTAGTGAGATTAGTAAGTGTTGTTAAAGTTACCAACAGATTCTCATTGGGCTGAAACAAAAATCTACATGCAAAGTAATTCAAATCAAAGGGCTGCAAGCAGTGCTAACTTTAAGCACGTTTCAACAGCGAGCTACATACTACAGCAACTGTGAAAATGGTAGAGTTGAGTTATTGCTTGCTTGGTTCAAGGGTTGAATTGTAACTCACCACAACACTTCCCCCACAAGCTACAACATTGCATATCATTGCTTTAATTGTTAACTAAATTAAACCGAACTAGTCCTAACAAATAACAAAGTTCTTTGAACCTGACACTGCTCAGAGTTTTGTCATGATGTCAGCAAGCTGCATCTTTCCGGGAACATATTTGATATGCAGTTCACCTTTAATGAATTTTTCCCGTACAAAATGGTACCGCACATCAACATGCTTAGACCTTTTATAGAACTCTGGATTCCTCGCGAGCTTCACAGCAAATACAGTCGTATACATGAACCAG
The DNA here is from genome assembly GCA_963932465.1 of Maratus speciosus. Classification (NCBI taxonomy): domain Eukaryota; kingdom Metazoa; phylum Arthropoda; class Arachnida; order Araneae; family Salticidae; genus Maratus; species Maratus speciosus. The sequence continues at coordinate 139,169,527 of OZ010797.1, read as the reverse complement.
TTTACATTGTCCACCAACAGGGAAGAAGTTTCTAGAAGTGTTATGTCACTTACAAGCGTTCAGCCACTCTTTTGCGCTCTCATTTAGAGCAACATACTCTGCCTCTGTTGTAGATAACACCACACTTCTTTGTTTCTAGCGCATCCATGGAATGGCACCCCCTGAAAATTTAGAAACCATGCCAGTCCTTGAGCGTCTCATTTTCATATCCCCTGGATAATCAGCATTGCTATATACTTCAAGATCATTGGCATTACACTTTGCTTTATACAGCAAACCAAAATAGAACGGCACACCAATCCGATGACCTAGGTTTTCAAGATTTTCAGAGACAGTACTAATAGCATATGATAAATCAGGCCTTGTTGCATAGCAAAGTACATGAGGCTACCAATAGCCTGGCGGTAAGGAATTTCTTTTCCTATAAGTTTATTTTCTTTGTCATCAGAAACCCATCTTTGCCGTCTTCTGTCACTTGGAGTTAAAACTGGATTAGCATAGTCCATATTGAACCTTGAGAGTATTTTCTGTGCATAAGCATGTTGGTTCACTAAAATTGAACCATCATCAAATTTTGTTATATATATGCCCAGAAATTGGTTCGGAGAACCTATTGTGATCTTAAAGGTTTGAGAAAGTTGACTAATAAATTCCTGCACTTCATCCTTGTAAGAACCAACAACGAGGCCATCATCAACATAAATAACAACAAAAAGTTTCTTTTTATCTCTATGTTTGATACACAAACAATGATCAGCAGTACTAACTTCCAATCATGTTCCTTCATGAGTTTATAAAGCACTGATTGCAACAACGAAGGTTTTGTTTGAGCTCATATAAACTTTTGTGTAGTAGACAGACTCTCCCACTATTATCGTTAAAACCTTCTGGCTGTATTATGAAAACTTCCTCCTGAAGTATTCCATAAAAATGCAGTATTTACATCAAACTGTTTTATGTACAATTCTTCTTTCGCAGTAACTGTCAAAATTGATCTTACAGTGTCAATTCCAGTCTTGCGACAGGGCTAAACGTCTCATCAAAGTCAATACCAGCTTTTGGGGCATATCCCTTTGCTACAATACGTGCTCGGTTTCGCTCCACAGTGTCATCAGGATTAAATTTCTTCTTCAGCAACCATCGACAATTGATGACTTTGGAACCTTTAGGTTTTTCAACAAATTCCCATGTTTTATTTTCGTGCAGGGCAGACATTTTTTCTTTCATGGAATTAAACCACAAGTCACTTTCACTTGAGGAAAGAGCTTCGGCATTTATAGAGGGATTTTCAGATTCTTCTACAGTAGCTACATTTGCAAGAAGAAATTCTCCAGACTTCATCCATGTAGTTGTCTCCGATGTCTGTGTGAATTTCTAAGTTCAGAGTTTTCTTCTGATTGATTGGTTTCTTCATTCTGAGTTTCTTCACATTTCTCAGAAGGCTCTTCCTCCATCTCTACAGTAACAGGAGTTGTACAGAGACGTTCAGATTTAAAACATACATCACGAGATTTTATGATTTTATTTTGAGAAGGTAAATAGATTTTATAGCCATCTCTTTTGTTGACATATCCCACAAGATGACCAAGAACACTTTTGCTGTCAAACTTCTGTCGAAAGTTTTTCGGTACGTGAGCATAACATTCAGTTCCGAACACTTGCAAATGATGCAATTTAGATGTTGGTTGACCAGTACAAAACTCATGAGAACACTTGTTTTCTTCTGGTGATACTGCAGAATGGTCTAGTAGATACACTGCTATTTCACAGACATTGGCCCACAGTGATCGAGGTAATACGCATATAGAGAGCATAGAGCGAGTTCAACAATTGTCCTATTTTCTCGTTCTGCTACTCCATTTAGTTCAGGCGTGTATGGTACTCCTAGATTCAAAGCTGTACCTCTTTCAGCTAGGATTTTTCAAACTCCACCTCAGTCGAATTCACCTCCTCCATCACAACGGAATTCTTTCACAGCATGACCATGATTGGTAGCTTCATTGAGAAACATACGCAAGCAGGAGCTCACTTCACTTTTGTTTTTCACAAAGAAAATTCTACGATATTTACCATAGTCATCCTTGAAAGACACAAAATTGTGTGCACCACTAAAGGATCTCACAGAGATGTGTCCATTTACATCAGCATTAATGATTTCACCAACTGACGTGGCTCTATAGGGTCGTGATTTGAAAGGTTTTCGATGTGCTTTGCTAAGAGCATATCCATCGCAGAACTCATATGTTACTGCATGACTCACACGAATGTTCATATCATTTAACAATTTTCTAACATGCCGTTTATTCTGATGACCGAGGCGTTCATGCCACAACTGCTTACTTTCAGATTCCGTAGCAATGCTTATTTCAGCTGGACATGCTGGAATAATGACTCTGATGGACATAAAATATGTACCATCAGTCCATGATCCAACAGTAACAAGTTCATTACTGAGGTAAAAAGAAACACACCTATCAATTACTTTAACCTCCGCACCATGCTTGGCAGCCTGTTTAAAGAAAAGAGGTGCCTTCGCACATCCGGAACATTCCACACGTCTTCCATGTGTGCATCGTACCACTTGCCATGGATAAAAACTTCATTGTTTATTTTACCAGATCCATACGCATAGATCTTATTTTTGTCAGCAAGTGAAATTTTAATGGGCACAGGAAAATGTTTATTTGTTGCAAAATATTGTTTATTTGCAGTCATGTGGTGAGAAGCACCTGAGTCACAATCCAAATATCTGGCTGAGTAAAACTTTCAGTAGTACTAAATGCACCTTTGTTATTTTTTGATGGCTGATATTTATCATTGAATTTTTTCTTTGGATGGGCTTTACATATATGTGTACTAGATCCACATTTAAGGTAATGTTTTTGCTTACTACACTGCTCAAAACAATTAAAGGATATTGCAGTTTTAGGTGGTTTTTGTATCTGGTAAACTGTTTAGCTGATTGATACATGGTCAACAGACATAGTAGGTTATATGAGAATAAATTACACATGTTTGGCAGAAAAAATGCATTTTATTGCGCATTTGTGTACTAAAGGAAAAAAACACAATTTGTGCATATGAGAAAAAAAGAATAAGAAAAGGTGTTTTCTTCAAAGAAAATCATTTTCAGTAGGGGGTATGGTTTCCACGGGCGGCCAGCAACGTTGAACACCTTTGAGGCATGAACTCAATGAGGCTATTAATGACGAGTTGGGGTATTGTGCCCCACTCTTCCAGAAGAGCTCTTTCCAGTTCTTGGAGAGTTTGTGGGGGTTGTTGGCGGCCAGAAACTCGTCTTCCTAGAGCGTACCAAACGTGCTCGATTGGATTCATGTCTGGAGAATACGCTGGCCATTCCATTCGAACGATTCCTTCCTCGAAAAGGAAATCCTCCACCAGGTTTGCACGATGTGGCCTGCAGTTATCGTCCATTAAAATGAAGTTATCTCCGATTGCTGCAACGTAAGGGACTACAATAGGTCTGAGGATCTCATCCCTATATCGGCGACCAGTCAGAGCTCCATCTCGAATGATGTAGAGGTCAGTGCGCCCGTCAATGGAGATGCCACCATACACCAACACTCCTCCACCGCCAAATCTGACACTTTCGTGCACGAACGCAGGATTATTCCTACTGCCACGGTCCCTCCAGATGAAAATACGCCTATTATCCGGATGCACAGAAAAACGTTACTCGTCAGAAAACAGAATATTGCTCAATTCATTTCCCCTCCAGTTGACATGCTCGTTTGCCCACTCCCTGCGGTCGCGACGATGCCTTGATGTTAATCTAACACATACCATCGGTCAGCGAGCATACAGACCTACAGCATGATGCCGGTTTCAGACAGTCTGAGTTCAAAACGTGGTGCCTGTAGCCGAGCGAAGGTGTTGTTGGAGAAGAGTAGCGTTCATGGTTCGGTGTCTCCGAGCTGTTAACGCTAAATACCGATCTTCATTGGGCGTTGTTGCCCGTCTACGACCTTGCCCTGGTCTTCGGCCTGCACATCCACTCTCTAAAAAACGGTTCCAGATCCTGGAAATGACACTTTGTGACACTCCAATGGCTTGCGCTACTTCGGCTTGAGTTTGGCCCCCTTCTAACCTACCAACAATTCTCAAAGCTTCTGAATCTGTCAAATGACTTCGCTGAGACATCGTACTCATCGAAACAAAGCAATCACTGAATGCCGATCATCCTTGTCTTCATTCTCTTTTATCCAGTTGAAAGTCAAATTTCATTCGCTGCCGCTGAAGCGACGTTTTTGACGTCGAACTCAAAATTTGCATACTCCACAGTTTGAAAACCAGAAAAATTTGCATTTGTGATTCTCTTCTTCTATTTTCGGCAAAAAAAATTTCGTTTATATCTTTATTTTATATAAAACTTCAAATATCCTTTAATTGTTTTGAGCAGTGTAGATTCTAATTCCTCCAGGAACAGTTTCAGAAATATTTTCAGTATTCCTCACAGCTTTTTGTCTCGAAAAAGGAGATAACCAGCTGCAAATGCACCGTAGTTTACGACAGCAGTAGATTTGACATGCTGCTCAATCGTGCATAGTTTTTCAACTAAATTTTTTGTTGTACGTTTTTCTGAGTCTAATGACTCCCAAACATTGTTGAACTCTTGTCCCTGTGTCAGAAGAATTTTTACATGTAACAATTCTGGTGGAATGGAACTTGAGCCAATACGCATAAGTTCATTGTTCTTTTCTGTATAGATTCGTTCAACTTTGGCTGCATGTGTTGCAACATTGTCATTTGGATCTTTACAAAATTGGAAAAATTGGGTCATAAGTAAATTAAATCTTTGAATACTGCTTTGTTCAAAAACACTTATTAATTTGTCCCAAATGTATTTTGCATTGGTGTAAGTCATTACTAAATCAGCAACAGATGGACTTAACGTACTTTCAGTGAGTGCAGCTGCCTTAGCGTTATCACGGCGCCATTCAGTCACCTTTTTATTCTCATCGGCATCGTTAGTTGCAGCGATCGGACAAACACGAGATCCTTCAATAACCGAAGACAGATCATATTGTTCAAAGTGCATGTTCATTTGCCACTTCCTCTTGCTCCAACTTTCAGCACCTTCCAGCTTATAAATTTGCACCTTTAGTTCAGCCCTGCTAGCGGCACGAAGTTAGGCCTAAGTCACCAAAGTTCGTTAGCTTTTCAAAATGCAGATTTTCTCCACGCAGTTTTAAAACATGCTAAGCCGATAACCTATTAAAGTTGCCAACAGATTACCATTGGGCTGAAACAAAAAGCTACATGCAAAGTAATTCAAATCAAAGGGCTGCAAGGAATGTTAACTTTAATCACGTTGCAACCGCGACCTAGTTACTATATCAACAACTGTGAAAAAGGTAGAGTTGAGTTGTTGCTTGTCTGGTTCAAGGGTTGATTTGTAACTCACAATAACAAGTGTATCAGTGTGTCTATTGTTTACTGGAATATACACAGACAAACAATTGCATACATGTAGCCCTGCATCAAGTTCTATAATACGATTTTACTCGAACACAAGCTGTGGTTGAGGTCAGGTTAGGTTTTGATTCTTTTAGATTGGATTTGATTTGACTCGATTTTTAGAAAGAAAGTTTCAGAATATTTTTTTAAATAAAAACTGTATCTTTGAATATTAATGAGTGTATATGTGATCAATTATCTCCATAAAACAAAAATTTAAACTAGAGATGTAATTGTAGTCAAGTTTTCCATAATTACATTAAACTATATATATAATCATAATAATTGAACAATGTTCTACCGACTAAACTATACCGAACGAATCTGGAGGGCTAATTCACCCAACAAAACTTTCACGATCACAGCATCTGTCTGATAGCTGAATATTCAGTTGACAGTACTTAACACATCGGCTGATTAATTCCCGGTCTGACACACAGATAGCGCAACAAATCAGAATTAATTTCAGAAAAAAAGGTAGCTGTAAACATTTTATGACGATCTGACGGTTGCTCCAAAAGTTACAGTGGTTTTAGTGAAACAACTTTTTGTATTTTCAAAACAATGGAAAAAAAAGAATTTCGTGTTTTGATAAAACATTGCTATTTGATGGGGAAAAACACCGTGGAAACAAAAGCTTGGCTTGATAAATGTTATCCGGATTCTGCACCAGGAAAATCGACCATTATTGACCGGTTTGCTGACTTTAAACGTAGTAGTACAAACATCGATGATGCGCAACGTTCTGGTTGCCCTAAAGAGGTGATTATACCGGAAAACATAAAGAAAAGTCCACAAAATCGTTTAAGTTGCAGGAGATAGCTGACACACTAAACAAATTAAAAGAACGTGTAGGCTTTATTTTGCGCGAACATTTGTCTATGAGAAAACTGTTTTCGAAGTGGGTGCCGCGTCCCCCCCCCTCCCTGCACCCTACCACAGGTCTTTGTCTACGATGGCAAAATTGCTCGAATTGCTTTACTCCCACCCTATTCTCCAGCTTTGGCTCCCAGCGACTTTTACCTGTTCGCAGATCTGAAAAAAATGCTCGCCGACAAGAGATTTGTTTCGAATGAGGAGGTTATCGCCGAAACAAACGCCCACTTTGAGGCCAAGGATAATTCGTTCTTTAAGAAAGGTATTGAAATGTTAGAGAGGCACTGGAATGATTGTATCGCTCTTAAAGGAGATTATCTTGATGAATAAAATCGAATTTGACCAAAAAAGTTGTTTTTTCTTCATTAGACCGGGAACTTAACAGCAGATGTGTTATATTACGGATGTGACGAATGGTCATATATAAAATATTTGTCCAAAATTAATGCCAATTACCAACTTTTTTTTTCCAAATAAGAAAATAAATTTTGATTATAGATATTTTTTTTTGCAAATGTAAAAAAAAATGAACAAAATTTGTCATTTTATTGTTTTTGTTTTTAACATTTTAGCTTGATGTACTTCTTATAACATTTAAACAGCTAATGCTAATAATAAAACAACTTTTACAACATGTAAGTTATAATGGCATAATTTTATTTAGCGCAAAGTAATTCATAAACATATTATCTAAAACAGGAACTTATTAGTTATTACCATTGTTGAATGTACATTTAAAATTTATTTTTTAATCTAAAAAATGTACTTTAGCATAAAAAATGAGAAATTGTATTTTATTCTTAGATATAATAAATTGATTTTCTGTTACTCAGGATGGCAAGTTGTTACTTAATTGACAATGGCGTCATTTTCCGAATTCTCTTACTATCCATCATATAAAAGTGTGCTTGGTGTCAATTTCGATGTTTTTGGTATCAAAGATTTAGCTTTTAGCACTTTTCAATATAGTTAAAAAGTTCTTATGAATTGGATTTGCCTGACTCTCTTTCCGGCTGTCTGTCTTTTCTCTAGCTCATGTAAATATACTCATATTGCCATGTAATTGGTATATTATTGAAGTTTACAGTAACATGTTCGTATAGAAAATGAAGTGTGTAGTTTTTATAGTTCCTTTACAAAAGCAGTCAAAAAATTATCTTACATTATTATTATTATGGAGAAAATCGTTTACAGTGTATTTTAAGGATCTGTTATATTAAAAAGTGACTGAAGGTGTGTATTTTACAGCTACTACTACTGCAATATGGAACGTCAGGTACTCAAATTAGCACTAATTATCTACATAGATCCAGGGATATCAAAAGTGGTCTCAATATTAAAATGTGAATTAGTTTTCAAGCTATTAATTTTTTTTATAACATTTCTGCAATGATGGCGTTTTTGTGAAAGGAAAGTATTGTATTACTGTATTATTTTGTTGCCATTTTCTCATAGCAATTGAAAAGATTTTTTTATTATTATTAAAGTATGTGCTATACCAAGATTATCGCATGCTACAAAACTCGATAAATAAAAATCTTTCTTTGCTTTTGTTTTGTTTGTATAAATCGATTCAATGATTTTTAGCTTACTTTCTCTTGAAAAAAGAGAAAGTAAACTAAACATTTTCTTTCTCGTTTTCGTTTTCAGAGGAAATCAAAGGAATTCTGTTACATTATTATTTATGGAGAAAATCATTTACGGTGTATTTTAATGATTTGTTATTGTAAAAAGTGACTGTCCGTTTATATTCCATTCGGTAATATGGAACGTTGAGTACTCAAATTAACACCAATTTTCCGCATATCAAAATATCAAAAGTGGTCTCAATTTTAAAATGTGAATTAGTTTTCAAGTTATTAAAATTTTTTATGACATTCCTTTAATGTTGGCATTTTTGTAAAAGGAAAATATTATTACAATATCATTTTGTTGCCATTTTCTTATAACAACTGAAAAGTATTTTTTTTTCAATTAAAGTACATGCTGTACCAAGATTATCACCTGCTGTAAAACTCTGTGAATAATTATCTTTGGTTTTATTTTGTTTATATAAATCAATTCAGTAATTTTTAGTTTACTTTCTTTTTACAAAATGCATTTTAAAGAATTTTTGTGTAACTTATTTCCTCCATATTCACTTAATTAGTACCAAAAAGCTGAAGGAATGTAATTCTTTTAATCCGTGTGAAATAACATTTTTCGAATTTGGAGAAAATATAAATGAATGATTTCTGATAGAATATGGAGTTATTATAAACTATATATTTCAGTATTCATATTAATGTTACAAACAAATGAAAGGATAGGAATCATTAGATATTGGATTTGTTTTGAGAAGTTTCTTGAATGAAGCCATCGCTTTTTGCTTGGTTTGTGTACCATTGCGTAATCGTGACGTCATATGCACACTTTTCTATAGATATTATTTAACATTGTTCGCAAAGATCTTAACAACCGATTCAAATAACGTAAGTTTGAGAAAAAAATCGTGCCATTCTTAAAAGTGAAATGTATTATTGTCACTCCGGCAGTTTTTCTTCATAAGAGAAAAACCTGCTAACAAATGGTGTAATCTTTTAAAATAACGCAGTTGAAATTGCACACTAATAATATGTAAGGTTTTACTAAAATTTACAGTTCTTTTGTAGAAGAGCAGTGGCATATGCTCATCGAGCATGATCAAATAGTGGTTCTCGCCTGGATGAATTCGCTTCGACGAGTTAGACAAGCAAATAAAAATGAGCTTGGTAATAACTGTAGTCTTCCCAATCTCTCTATCAATTAACAAAATTTTATTCCCTATATGTTGCTATTCTGTCATTCTTATAATTATATCAAAATAACATAATTTGCATTGAATTTTAAATATGACTTCTTACTTATTGTGAAAAAATATATAATTATTATAAATGTTTTAAAATTTAGAACACAACTAGATTTCTTTCTCCCCCAAAAAATCGAAAGGTTTTATTCAATGAAAATTCAACACACCGCATTGCTGTGCAGGTATGTACTATGTTGGATTGTTATAATACTATTTTAAAATAATGTAATACTATGTTGGATTGTTATAGTACTATTTTAAAAATATTAAAAATTGATGTACATCAATGTGATGCACTATAAGATACTTATTATAGAATATGATGTACATTTAACTTTCGTTTACTAGGACACACAAAAGAATTCGGTTACTATATTGTCTATGAGCAATAATTGCTGGAAGTGCGTTTTTAATAATTGTGTGCATTATTAAGTTTAACTAATTTTTAGGGATGCGCATAATATTTGGTATTCGGCCTACTTACAGAATATTCGGTTAGGCCAAATATTTAACTATTCGATCTGCCCGAAAATCAAACTATTTGATCTGCTGAATATTCGGTTTGACCGAATATCAAAATATTCATCCGAACCGGATACTTAAAAATACCTTTTAAAACATATTTTTGAAACCTTCAAAAACTTCTACTTTTAATTAACAACTTATAAAGATATCCAAAATAATTAGATAAAGAGGAAATAATTTAAATAAAAGAGTATGCTTTTACATTGTTTATTTGCTGTTTGCAAAATATCACTTAAGAAAATTAACCATTAATGAGGATTTTCATATAAATTAATGACGTACAAATGCAAGTGTCCGAACATTGTCTAGTAAATAATCTTTTTCTTGCTTTTTCATATACAAAAAAAGAGTGTTTAGAAACAAAGTACAAAAATGTTCAAAGTTTTGATAGTAGACATCAAGACACAATTTTTGTCCAGGGAATCATAATCACAATACACTTATTCAGTCATAAATATCGTGTATCACATTTCACTCGAGGTCAAACATGGATTTTAGTTCGTTACTTCAACACTAATGAAGATATCATAACTATATTGCTTTAATTTCTGTGAAATTTGATATCATGAAGAAAAGTGCTGGAAATTTCCACCACTCATATCTAAACAACAATGAGCTAGACATTCCTTTATTCAGAATGCAGTTGAAAGTTTGTATACTTTATTACTGGCTAAATATAAGACATTTTCAATGATATCATCACATTTAATAAAAGCAAAATTAATATAAAACAAATCTCTAAAATATTTTCGTTATAGTTAAGGTTGTGAATGAAAATTCAGATTCGACTTGTAGTAACACACTTAGTATTTTTGATTGAATGTATTATATTTTTAATGGAATAAATGGATTGCAATGTTTGTTGTTAAAAAAAATGTTTGTCTTGACCATATTATCTCCGTTAAAAGTGTGTTGTAAAATTTTAGGAAACACCTGTATGTTCAGAATCTCAGAAAATGATTGCAAACTCCAGACACTGATCTAGGATGCATTTAGAAACGTCTATGGAAAATCGAAGGGAGTAGAAAGTTATTTTTGCTGAGTAGCCACCTTTTGAATAGATTTTATTATTTATTTGTTTATTTATTTATTTTACTTTAGTTCGACTCCTGACAAATAAACAGTATATGAACCTGTAAAGTTTTTCTTCAAATTTTTTTCTGTTTCTCTTTGATTTTAAAACGTTTGTTTTAGAATTTAAGAAAATGTTTATTTGAGAAGAAGCTATGAAATTTAAAATTTTATTAATTAAAAGAGTTTTATAACTATCCTCTTCTTAAGTAACTGAAAGTAGATCTTTTCCAGTATAAAGTTTACTTGTAAAAAGCTCTTGTTTATCCAAATATAAGTTTTTGTATTAAATATTATGTAAAATTGTATTAAAATTTAACATTTTAATTGCCTTTAAACTTTCCAATATATAATTATTCTACCAGCCGAATAGTTACTACACGGAAAAAACTGTTTTGTTGAAATAAGTAAATTTTGGTTAATATAGCAAATATTTTGGTTGGAATGATATGATCAAATTTTGGTTAGATTAACCAAAGGATTTTGTTAATTAAACAAATCATTTGGTTAGTCCAACAAAAATTTGGTTGGAGCTACATTAACCAAAATTTAGTTGTTTCAACAAAACAGTTTTTTCCGTGTATTCGTCTCGCCGAATATTGGATGTTTGGCCTAACAGTTATTATTCGGCTAGCCAAATATTCGATATTCGGTTCGCTTGGAGGCCGAAAATTTGACATTCGGCCAAAATCGTTATTCGATGAATCCCTACTATTTACATATTCCTTGGTATGTATAAATTTTATAGCTCATGTACAAGTTTCACAAAATAATTCAGGTATTTTCCTTCTGTTGGTAGTGATTTCTGAAATTGTGGTTTTAAATGTGTTACGTATTTTCCAATTTTTTTTACTAGACATTACATTTCACCTTATTAAAAGTGGGGTTTTGTTACAAAATTCAGAATGTGTTGGAAAGTGCTTCATAACCTATGCTTTATAAATGATTTTTCTTTTTTGTTAATATCAGAAAATGCTTAAAATAAATATAGGTGAGTCAATAAAGTAATTGTGTGGCTTATATTAAGTAAAATGAAAGGAATGATAAATAACAATAATTGATATTTATTAATGCGTTAGTTATAGAATTTATAAAGAAACAAGAAAGAAAAATCATGCTTTAAACATAGATTAGGAAATACTTTCCAACACTTCCAGAATGCTTAAGAAAACTTCACCCTTTAATATGATAAAGATGTAAAAGTCTAAATAATCATTTTAGAAACAGTATAACACATTTGAAAACTCCATTTAAACAATCAGCTCCATAACTGTAAAGGTGCTCCAATTTTTTTGTTCAGCTCTCTATATGAGCAGTAGTTTTGTACAGATTCTACATAGTACATTAAAATTAAATTAAGTAAGAAAACATATAACACTGTTCAAAACTGCCATTCAGCAATTTCTACCAATAGAAGGAAACATACTTAAATTATTTTGTACATCTCTGTATATTATGTACAGAATTTTATATATGCCACATATTATGCTGAAATTTAATTCAAGCAAAACATGCTTAAAACTACTGAATCACACTTCCAGAAATTATTATCTGTAGGCGGCCATGTATTGAGTTCTTTGCATAGCCCTGTATATGATTTTATTTATATGATACAAGCATTTCTTAGTATACTAAATGTAGTTGATCTTGAAATGCATAACTGAAATCTAAAAAAAAAAAATCCTTTAAGCAATTCACACTCATTTTCAGTAATGCTTACGAATTCTTTTGCGTAGCCCTGTATAATGTCTATGGAATTTATGCATACCCCGTAGAATGCAAAAATTTAGCTAAACATCACAACGCATATCGTAACTTAGAATGCACTTTCAGCCCTCAATAATAGACAACACTTCGGATACAGTATTGTTTCCGAAATCTTTTATTTGTCCCTGTAAATGCATGATAAATGCAATGCACATCATATACTACTTCAAACCATCTTGTAGTAAACCTCAGTAATGTATATCAATTTCATCATATATGAAATAGTGCAAAATACTTTACATACACTGCGAAAGCGAAATGTATTTCCACATAGACCATTAGATAATCAAACTCTTTTGCGTGACCCTGTAAATGATCGATAAATGCTTTGTACTCCATATTCTACTGAAAGCATGTGTTAGTGCACTTTAGAAATTCATATCAATTTCATTATGTGTTTAACGGAATAACATCATTAAAATACGATTTTTCATCAGACACTTTAATATAATGAAATACTTTACAGTTCCCCTGTTACTGTAAGTGCTACCCCACACACTGTAAGTGCTACACATAACATATTCTGTAGTAATTATCTCCTAGTGCACATCAATAATGTATATAAGTTTTATTAAGTTTCGCACATCGTAACACTATTAAAATTCTCTGCAAATTATTTTTTCCCATAGACCTTGTTGTAATGGAATATTTTTGAGTGCTCCTGTAAATGAACTATGAATGGTAAATACTTCTTTTTGAATACCAAACCATGCCATGGTGAGCATCAATAACATATATCAATTACATGGTAATCCAAATATATTTACGCACGTTAGAGCGCAGCCAGAGGCAAACCCAATTCATAAACAGTTTACAACTATGGTAAAAAGTGTTAAAAATCGAATATTTCACTTAAAGTTATAGAAATTCGAAATTTCAGATTATATCATGTCATTTCCGACATTTGTTTTTGCAGTTCACAATAATGGGCAAGATCACGGTTTGGTGATACTATATATTAATGGATATATATATCTTGATATATATAAGGATATATATATCCCATATATATTTTTAAAATATCATGAAATTTAATATTTTCATACGTTTGATATTTATTTTCAAAATTTTATGAGATTTTAAATCAAAACAAGTGTAAATTAATGTTTTAACTATTATTGACTGTTTCATTCTCTAGATAAGAACCTTTACTTTGGCTGTGGCTTTTTAGGCCTCCCCCTCTTCCCCTCCCCAAATTTGTTTACCTAACTTTATATTTGACATTGAGTTATTAAATGTTGAACCAATATTTAAGTCAGACAATATTTACTTAAAAAGGCTATTGAAAGATAAACTGTCTATTTTGGGAAGTTATATTCATCCTCATTAGATTTTTTCTAGATTTGGTTTTTGTTTAATCTAACAACAGATTAGGGAATAAAGAAAGCACACAAGCTTGCATATATGCTCATATTTTTCAATAAAAACAAATTATTTTGTATACAATTCTGTTGTGTAAAGTAAAAAAATTTCTTGAAACTTGATAATAAATCCTAAAGTTTGTGTTTTGTGAGTGTAAACAAGCAAATGGTCTACTTTCAATTAATTGATCTTCAATTTTGTGACATAATAATAATAATAATAATAATAATAATAAATGACATTTACAATATTGTTTTAAGTTTTCATGCTAGGTGCAATACATTTTAGTTTCTGATTTGTATTAATTCTGAAAATATTTATATCAATAAGTTTACTATTTTGAAAATATCGAATGTATATCAAAATTATCGGATATGTACAGGTGGTTAGCAAAATAATGTAAACACCTGTGAATAAAAGTGACATTTAAGAATGCGCTTTGTAAGCATTAAAGTTTAATTACAAATTTGTTAATTTAATAACTTATTTACATGAAATAAAAAACATTCTAAATTACAATTCATATTTTAAAATAATTACATTAACATATAAGACGTGAGAACAAAATCCTTTGATTTGGATTTTTAGAACATTTTGATTAAGGTTGGTTGCTTATAATGTGCCTTTTGAACTAATTGCTATTGTATCCTGTATACTGACATGATTTGCTGTTCACGGAAGTAGCTTCTTTGCTGCATTCCACAAATCAGTTGAAAAATATCAGTAGCTTATTTGAATTTTTAACCATTTTAAAAAATGGTTATTGTTGTCTGTCAGGGTAGGAAATCAAAAACATATCTGAAACGTTTTATTGGTTGAATCCGCATTTTATTCGTTTTCTGATTGGTCTATACAGTAATCTGTATTTTCCCTTTACTTTCAACAGAGATGGATACTTCTGTTGCCACTATGACAAAAAAGTAACAAAAACTACAAAAAAAATTAATAACTCAGAAACAAATTGAGATACAGCTTTCAAACAAATTGCATTTAAAAGTATATTTTTTTCTCTATACGACGGTGTAAAAAATAATATTGTGGGATGTTTAGAAGTTTAAGAATGAAATTTCATTTAAAATTGGTACAGGAATATTAATATTTAATCCATGGCGTACGTAATGTATGACCAGCTCCGTAGAAGTTTAAAAATTTACAGTACCGAAAAATGTAATCCATGGCGTACGTAATGTATGAAATTTCATTTAAAATTGGTCCAGGAATATTAATGTTTAATTCATGGCGTACGTAATGTAGGATCAACTCCGTGCGATTTTTTATGTCTTAAATTTTAGTCTTCGAAAAAATCATTTTCCAAATGGTCGTTGTAATTTGTTAAATTGCTTTTTTTTTTTTTTACTTACCTCATACTGCTGGCCATCGTCATTACTTCTATTACACATATCATTTGTCATATTATGCCACAAATCTCATTGCCAGTCATCTGAGGACATACAGGAATATTGTAGTCAGCAATTAGATAATCTTCAATTCACTCTTGATCCAACAATTGATCTTCTAAACATGAATGCTCTTTAACATTGCCCAGCAGATGTGTAATGATTTCCTTCTCCTAGGAAATTTTAGTCTTCAAATTCAGGTTCATTCCCGTCATCAAAAAATATTGCATATAGTCACAAATACAGTCTGTTTCAAAAGTATAAGACCACAATGTACTTTGCTATTTAGGTAATTAAAGAAATATTTCAATCAAAATAAAGAATATTTTATGTTAGTACATCAAGTTTTCAGTAAAATGTAGCAACTTACACAAATGAAATTAATTCGGAAAAAATAAAACATCAATATAACAAAAAAGTGTCAAAAAGAACTGTTACAAAATTATAGGACCACCTGTGGAAAAGAACAGTTTTCTCAAATTTAGTAAGATGTTGCTCCACCTTTTCTCTGAATAACTTCAGACACAGAATTTGGCACTGAGTTAATTAATTTTTTAAGGAACGATTCGGGAATGTTGTCCCATTTCTCCATAATGGCTATTTCTAATTCATATGTTTAATGATATTGTTTGTTATTTTCATACACGTGGCGGGAAAAATAACCCCACAAGTTTTCTATATGGTTTAGGTCAGGGCTTCGACTTGGCCAAGGCAAAAAATCAATCTTTTCGCTTTTAAGCCACTCTTTTGTTGATTTCGATGAATGACTGGGAGCCTTATCTTGTTGAAACTTCCATGTTACACCTCCTAAAAGTGGTTCGAAGGGCATCAGACTTTGAAACAGCCTTCGTGGGTAATTGTCTGAGTTCAATTTACTTTCAACTCTTTGGAGATCTCATTTTCCTGCATATGAAAATGCGCCCCACATCATAACGGAGCCGCCTCCCATCTACCTACTGAAGAACTCGCGAGATCTTTGCTTTAAATCATGCCAGTAGTAATTATTGCCCTTTAAACCATGAACATTGATTTTTTTTCTCGTCTGAAAACAATATATTTCTTCATGCAGAGTTCCCAGACATGACATTTTTTGCCCACTTAAGACGAGATTCTTTGTCACATTTCAGTAGTAGTGGTTTACTTTTTAATTTGCGACGAATAACACCAGCATTAGATTTCAAATTTCGCCACACGGTTGCATGTGATACCTTTTTAGTTATCTGTTGTGCTATTTTACGAGTCGACTGGTATTTTTTCCTTGCCAGTTTGACAATCTGCCTATTATCACGATCTGATAACTTCTTTTTACGACCATATCGTTTATGCGTTCCATACAATTCTTTTTTACTTAAAACATTATGAGTTACAGTTTTAGAACGATTAAGAATCTTACTTATTTCACGTTCAGACTTTCCTTTTCCTTTGTAGAACCACACACTTCTCACTTCTATTTCAGGCAGTTCACTCCGACGAGGCACTTTACTAATAAATTCAAAGAATCAGATACAATTCAGCCTTTCTCCATTTCATTCTTCTTTTCTAAGTTTTACAGATTGTTTAGGTTACAGTTAAACTCTGAGTTAAAAATAAAATCGTCTGCTTCATTAATAATATAAGAGTGGTCTTATATTTATGAAACAGTGGGTTTGCGTAAAATCGTTTGGCATGAAACAAAAAAATATTCAAACTTTTTTTCCCTGAGCTAAATAAACATTATAGAGTTATTTCTTTTCATTCAACTACTTTTAAACACAAACTAATATTTTCTTTGTTGAAAAAAGGTGAAATTCTAAGTGGTCTTATAATTGTGCAACGGACTGTAGATATCACTGATAGATGAGTGTACTTCTATCTGCTGCATCTCATGCTTGATGTAAAATACATCTTTAGTTTTTACGCTTTTGAAATGAAACAAATTATTTTTTGTTATCATTTTGCATTCTGGTTTTTGGAGCATTCTGGATACACGGTTTCTGGATAACGGGTCCCATACTGTACTAAACTTTCACAACTCATAACTGCATGAAACCAAAACGAAAATATGGTATATAATTATGTGCTATTATTTCATGAAAAACTGTAATGAAAAGGATTTAATGAAAAAGAAATTGAAGCATATTTCGAGGGCTGTTTTTTTTTTAACATCCGATGGGCCGTAAAATAAAAGCTAGTGTGGATAACAAAATTCTTTTATAGCCTGGAGTCAAGTATAATCAAAGCTATTTTTCGACACAGTCGCATTGAAAGTCATTTATCATACTGGTGGACGAGGGGGAAATACCCTTTTCACAGAACGTTGCCGCCAACATATTCAGATAGGTCTGTAAGGCGTCTTGAAGATTTATGATGCAATGGAAGTGGAATGGAGTGCTGTCGTCCCAGATCTGTCTTCAGATCTCGCCAAAGGTGACAATCACTTGGTGGCAGCCGAACTGATGGGCGCCAGTGGCGCATCCAAGATTACTCTCTGGAGGGGGCTAGCATATTTTAGAGACTTATATGTGCCCAGATCTTGCCCGGCCCGCTGCCGAGCTCTGTTTTCTTTCATTTAATTTGATGGGACGTGCCGGATCAGGTCCTGACTTACATTTTTTCTGCTGACTTGAGCAGAGTCTTAACCAGCCGGAGAAGCTGTGGAAAGCTTTAGTGGAGATAATTCTGAATCCTTTTAACATGTTAAATAATGAAATACTTTACTAAAATATATCTTAGTTTTTGCGATTTTTTTGGTGCGTTTCTGTATTTTGATAATTTTAAAGTGTGTTTACAATCAAACATTTTAAAGTTTTATTATTAAATTATCAAAATATTATGAAGGTTGAAGAGAGCAAGAGATTGCACAGGGCTTTAATTTTTTAATTAAGTAAATTTTAAAAATGCTGATATTTCGAATTCCATAATGAAATTTATAAGAGCGAAAAAAATGTATGACAAAATTAATATATTTTCAAAAACTCCGATTTTTTAAGGACACATTAATATTAATAATAATTTTTTTACTTATAATAATATTCTTTCATAATTTTTAAAAACTTTAAATATCTAGTCTAGGGTGGGCTTCAGCCCCCTTAGCTCCCCCCGTGGGTGCGCCAATGGATGGGCCAACAGCTTCTTTCAAAAATTCGATAAGGTGTGTTCGATTTGTGAAAGAAACTATTGGGTCATGAGTTAGGCTGACACCGAGCTATTGTCACCTTTTCCGATATCTGAAGACAGGTCTGGGACGACAGCACTCCATCCCACTTCCATTCGAACAAAAATCTTCAAGACGCCTATCTCAATACGTTGGCAGCACCATTTTGTGAAAAGGGTATTTCCCCCTTCGCCCATCAGTATGACAAATGGCTCAATGTTCATTGCGAATATGTCGAAAAGTAGCTTTGATTGTATTTGACTCCAGGCTATAAAAGAATTTTGTTATTCATACTAGTTTTTATTTTACGGCCCATCGGAGGTTGAAAAAAAAAACTGCCCTTGTAAATTACAAATAATAATAATAATAATAAAAAGAGCAATTGCCATTAATCAACTTATGCCAAATCAAAGTTTCTTAGTTCACAAGTGCTTGCATACAAATAAAAAAAGAAAAAAAAAAGATACATTATACTGTGTTACTTTATGAATAAACTCAGGTGAAAGAAATAAAATAAAAATAAATTTCAGAAATAAAATAATTTGCTTAAAAATATTATTACAAATCCGAGCATTCTGAGATAATATTCTTCATTAATTGCTAATGGGTATTAAGAGGCTTTCACTCAAGCGAAAACATATAATTGCTAATGTTAATCCTATGGAAGAATTTTTTAAGATAGCTCGTTTACATTTCAATATTTTTAAACAATCTTTTTTGCATTGAATAGCTGAGGTCGATCTATACAAAGTCTGTATTTTTTTTTCACTATACTTTTCAGGGTTTTTTTTTTTTATGAGAATACTTTCACCTTTGAAACCGTTTCCGAAAGTAAAACTTTCTTAATTAAAAAATATTTCAGCAAACCAAAAAAGTGAAGAACGGACCTTTTACAGATGGCTCAGCTAGCAAATGAAAAAACATCAAATGAAAATATTGAAATGCAAACGAGATATCTTAAAAAATTTCTTCCTAGTATTAACATTAGCAAATGGGTGTTTTCGCGTGAGGAAGTAGACTCTTGAATAAAAACCATCAAGAGGTTTTATAAATGATCTGTTTGCATATTTCGCCTTAACTAAAGCCTTTTTCAAGATAAAAATTTGCAAAATTATATTAAAAGCTAAAATATAGTAAATTATACCATCCCCCTAAAAAAAAAAAAAAAAAAAAAAAAAAAAAAATCACAACGAAGGGCCTGAAAAAAGTTTTGGTAATGGATTAATTTACAGTAAATTATGTCTGCCCAAAATAAATAAAAATGCAAAATCACAGCAAAGGGCTTGAATATTGGATAAAATTTTCATATCTCAATTGCATCTCACTATCGGCACTCTATTTCTTTATGAATAATTTTAAATAAAAAGGAACAAGTACAAATATTTGCATTTTTATTGCAAATATTAGAATAACATTAAATTTCAGATATAATACTTCTATAAAAGTATAATTTCAGAACTTGTGTAACTCCTTAATGGAATCTTTTTCTATAGACAACTACTTCCACGTACTTTTTAAAAAATAGTAAATTTTTCAAGTTTTCAGTATATAAACCACTATGTTAAACATAAAGTAATTTTATCACACATACAGTAGACTCCCTCAAATCCACACAGGTTCTGTGGATATTAGAATGTTGCGGATTTTCTAGTCATTGCTTTGTTTACTTTGTTTAAGAAGTACTAATTTGAATTTAATAATGCTTTTGAAATTATATGCTTACAATATAGTAAAATATTAAAATAATTGAATAAAATGATAAAAATTAAGACAGTTAAAAATCGTTGAATTTAATAATGTATAATTAAATATACACATTAAAGACCAGATACTCTTTTGTTGAATTATTCAATGAAATTTGCCTTATAAATTTACAGGCGTACACACCCGCACTTTTTGAAAGTGATATGAAAAAACTGCTGTTTTTTTTCCTTTCTTTTTTGGAAATTTTTTTCAGTCATAATGAGGACTAACCATTCTTATTAGTTCAAATATAAGTCCACATTGACACCAAAGAAGAGAAAGAGAGCTGATGGGGTTACAGCCCCCCTCCTCCCAAAATATTCAAAAATTAAATGAAAAAAGTGTTTTTCCTTACTTTTTTTAGATAAATCTGTAATTTTTTTCTTCTATCATAGAACAAAACAGCCATTCTCGTTAACCCCATATTAGTCCACATTGATATCACAGCATACTCAAAGATGGGGAGGGAAATACAGTGAGATGGAATTACAGTGCCCTCAACTCGAAATAGTCGAAAATGAAATGAAAAAATAGTGCTGATTTTTTTCTTTCTGTTTGAGATAAATTTGCATTTTTTCCCCTATCATTCAGCAGACTAGCTGCTCCCTTCTCTTTAGTTCCATGTTAGTACACAGTGACACTACATTATACCCAAACAAATGGAAGGTGGCTAATGGGGTTGCAGCCCCCTCCCAAAATAGTCGAAAATGAAATGAAAAAAGTGCTTATTTTTTTCTGTTTGTTTGAGATAAATTTGTATTTTTCCCCTATCATTCAACAGACTAGCCGTTCTATTCTCTTTAGTTCCATATTAGTGCACAGTGACACCACATTACACCCAAAGAAGTAGAAGGGGTTAATGGGGTTACAGCACCTTCTCAAAATAGTTGAAAATGAGATTTTAAAAAAACGCTGATTTTTCTTTTTGTTTTAGATAAATTTGTAACTTTGTTTTCTGCAATATAACGAACTAACCATTCTGGTTAGTCCCATATCAGCAAACAGTTGCACCACACTATACCCAATGAGTGGAAGGGGCTGATGGGGTTACAGGCCCCCTTTCGAAATAGTCGAAAATGAAATTAAAAAGGTGCTGATTTTTTTTCTGTTTGAGATAAATTTGTAATTTAGTTTTCTGTATTACCGCGGATTATCCATTCTCCTATTCCCATATTTGTCTACGTAGACACCACAGCATCCCCAAAGAAGGTGAAGGAGATCTTATTTTCAGTGGTGGCGAGAAAATTTTTATAGATTTTAAGCTACAATGACGTTCTTTTAAATGAAAGTAGATAAAATAAAACCCATTAACACTTTTCATCTTATTTCGGAGTGGGGCGGCCTCAAAATCGGAACTGTACCTCCTCCCCACCTCCCAGGAGTGATTCTGAGTTAAAAAAATCTGACATTCTTAGGAAATTTTCTGAAAGGTTACAGCAGAGGGGGTAAGGAGGGGGATACCTTCCCTGCACTATTTACTTTTTGTTGCAGTTTGTGTTAACTCTGTTTCTTGGTTTTCATTTCTGGTCAATTTCAGGCTAAATGTAGATTCTTGCAAGTTGGGTTCGGGTTAACCAGGCTTTTAAAAAGTTAGCCTAGTATATTATTTCAGTTTAAAAACGATACCTGTATTAATAAACATAGTTGTTTGCATATGTGCTGTTTTCTAAAGAGACCGCCATGTTTTTTCCACGACCCTTTAATGAAATTCAGGTTTTTATGACGACCCTTTTACGAAATTTGCATTTTTTCTGCAGCCCTTTGACAAAATATCGCGTTTTCATGCAATCCTTTGCCAAAATTTGCGTTTTTTAGGCGATTCCTTGTCAAAACTTGCGTTTTTCTGCGATTCGTAGTCGAAATGTGCGTTTTTCCGAGTTTTTTTGGCGTAATTCACGTTTTTTTCTGATCCTATGTCGAAATTCCCGCTTTCTTCCGTGCCTTTTTGACGAAATTCGCTTTTTCTCCGCGATCTTATGGCGAGATATGTGTTTTTTCGCGATCCTTTATCGAAATTCGCGTTTCTAACCGCGGCCGTTAGACGAAATTTGCGTTGGCTCTTTGACGAAATTCGCGTTTTTTACGATGCTTTGACGAGATTCGCTTTATCTGCGCAGTCTTTTGGCGGAATACGTGCTTTTTTTCACGATCCTTTGTCGAAATTTACGTTTCTTCTCGCGCCCCTTGGACGAAATTCGCGTTTTTTCCGCAGCCTTTTGACGAAATTCACATTTTTTGCGATCCGTTGACTAAATTCGCGTTTTTTTGTGGACCTTTGACAGAATACGCGTTTTCTTAACGATACTTTGTCAAAATTTGAGTTTTTTCCTCGGCTTATTGACGAAATTCGCGTCTTTTTTGCAGACTGTTGACGAAATTCGCGTCTTTTTTGCAGACTGTTGACGAAATTCGCGTTTTATCTGCGGCCCTTGACAAATTTTCTTTTTTCCGTAATCCCTTGTCGTTTTTCCTGCAATCATTTATCGAAATTCGCGCTTTTTCCGCGTCTGTTTGACGAAATTCGCATTTTTTCCGTGGCCCTCTGACGAAATTTGTTTTTTTCAGCGGTCCTTTGATGAAATTCGTCTTCTATTGCAGTCATTTGACGAAATTCGAGTTTTTTTTCTCGTGGCCCTTTGGCGGAATATGTGTTTTCCCCGCGATCATTTATCGGAATTTGCGTTTTTTCCGCGTCTTTTTGACGAAATTCGCGTTTTTTCCGTGGCCTTTTGATAATATTTTTTTTTTGTCTGTGGTCATTTGACGGAACTCGCATTTTTTTCGGTCATTTGATGAAATTCGCGCTTTTCCGTAGCCCTTTGGTGGAATATACGTGTTTTTTCCGCGATCATTTGTCGAAATTTGCGTTTTTCCCACGTCGCTTTGACGAAATTTGTGTTTTTTCAGCGGTCATTAGACAAAATTCGCGTTTCCTCCGCTATCATTTGACGAAATTTGAATTTTTTTCGCGATCCTATGACAAAATTCGCTTTTTTCACGGTCCTTTTACTAAATTCGCATTTTATCCGCAGCCCTTTGACAAAATTCGGGTTTTGCCCGCGATCCTTTAAGTGTGTATTCCAATCCAAACTGCTTATTTTCTGATTTATTTTTGCTCTCAAACGCATCACACTGGTAAATTATCTTATTTAGAAACTACATAATGTGCCGTGCTTGTCGATTTTTTGATAAATACAGAAAATATTGCAAAAATGCTGTCAAAGTTGGCATTTTGAACCGAATTTTCCTCAGCGGGAGATCTGTGGAAGAAAAAAATGATCATATTGAGAAAATAATTGTTTAAAAATAACATTCTAATTAATTGAGCGAAAAATGAAATCACACGGCCTCTTACACATCTCTCCAATAATCACCTCAGCAAGTTTCATGTTTTTTCTTTTGAAAATGAGTCTAAAAATGCCTCAGAAAATTTCGAGCTTTTGAGGGTGAAAAAATATTTTTTCAAATACACCCTTAAAGAAATTTGAGATTTTTTTCTGCAAACGATTGACGAAATTGATATTTTTCGCCGACCATTTGTCAAAATCGCGATATATTTTTTAAGTCCGAATTTTGGGACTGGACACCGATTTTTTTTTTTAATTTTTGGAGCCTCATGCCTTAAATTCATGGAAAATTCGTAGCAGATTCATTCCCTCCCCCCCCCTTTGCCCCCTCTGGCTCTGGCTACAGACTTATTGTCAAAAATTATTTCTGTTTACAACACAATTCAAAGTGTTTCGTAAGATATAGAACGTTATGGAAATTTAAGTCAGCCCCCACCGAAATAAAATCCAGGGTACGCCACTGTACCCTACTAATTTATATGAAAATTATAAAATAAGGAACTTTTATTTCAGGTTTAGCCATACTTAATAACCAAAAAAGCTTGGTTAATACATAAATATATTTGATAAAAATATAACATATTTGACAATTACTAGTGATATCAACAATGTCTTGAATTTTTTCAGAAATAAATTTGTACTTCCTTCATGAAAAAGCATGAGTTCAGTCATATTAATGCTAATTACATATTAAAATACACTCATGTCCAAAATTAAGGTCACAAACATGAAATCTGTGAAAACTGAGGAACTATTCACTGTATTGCTACGAAATTTGGCGCAGAGTTATATTATAATGGGAGAAAGAATATAGCAAAATAACAATATGGAAAAGATTTTAATTCTGAATTAAGATACAGGGTATATAAAAAGAGTGTTAAATCACGAATCGGAGATAAAGCATTTATCTGGAAAAAACCTGTCTAATATGAAGTGTGACCACCGTGCACTGCTATACAAGTCTCACAATGAGCTCTCATACTGTTTATGAGGGTTTCAATAAATATTTGTGGCAACCAAAGCCATTCTTCCAAAAACGCGACTTTTAACTCCTGGCGAGTCCTGGGAAGGGGGTTACGCTGTCAAATGGCTCTTCCTAGACCATCCCAAACATTTTTAATAGGTTAAGGTCCGGAGACCTCGAGGACAAATTCATACGGCGAAAATTCTCTTCATCAAGAAAATTACCAACAATGTGAGCTCTGTGTGGCTTCGCATTATCGTCCATAAACATGAAGTCCGGGCCTACAGCACCCCGAAAAAACATCACATAGGCTTCAAGGACCTCATGCCTAACGCCCGGCGCCCAGTCGTGTATGTCCCTTTCACTGTATCAAACAGGAGAGCCCCGTTGTTGTGGAGCCGAAGCCATCAGTCTTGGACACAACAAGAATGAGGCGTGTTCTTTTCAGTGATGAGTCGAGATTTGCCACGAAGAGTAATTCTCGTCGAATCTTCATCTGGAGAGAACGTGAAGCTCACTATCATCCCTCCTACGTAAAAGAAATCGACAGATTTGGTGGCAAACGAATCCCTGTCTGGGGCGGCATAATGGTGAGCAGTCGTACACCACTGCACGTCTTCGATGCGGGTACTGTAAACGCACATCGCTATAAAGGTCAGGTCCTTGAAGCCTATATTAGCTTGTTTCAGGGAGCTGTAGTTCCGGCCTTCATTTTTATGGACGATAATGCGAAGCCACACAGAGCTCACATTGTCAATGATTTTCTTGAAGAAGAGGAAATTCGCCGTATGAATTGTCCCTGGAGGTCTCCGGACCTCAATGTTATTGAACATGTTTGGGATGGTCTAAGAAGAACCATTGCACGGCGTAACCACCCTCTGAACACCCGCCAGAAGTTAAAAGCCGCGCTTTTGGAAGAATGGGCATTGTTGCCCCCAAACATTAATTGAAACCCTCATAAACAGTATGAGAGCTCGTTGTGAGGCTTGTATAGCAGTGCACGGTGGTCACACTCCATGTTAGACAGGCTTTTTTCGAGATAAATGCTCTATCTCTGATTCATGATTTAACATTTTTTGATATACCCTGTATATTACTTCACAATTAAAATGTTTTCCATATAGTTATGTTGCTATATTCTTTGTCCTATTGTAATATACCTCTGTTCCAAATTATTGAATAGTTCATCAGTTTTCACAGATTTTATGTTTGTGACCTTAATTTTGGACATGAGTGTACATATGGGAAGCTATAAAAAAATGTCTAATTTTGTCCCTGCATCTGAACTGAAAGTTTTATTGTTTACATCTGCAATGCTGTTCAAATTAAAATGTAATTATGTAATTGAAACATAAGTAAGATTTAGTATTATCTGCTTATGATAATGCAGATGAAATTTTGATTTTTAACATAATATTTGAATTTAACTTTGCCATGAAACAATTTGTAACTTTTGAAGAAAATGTAAAAATTAATTTTCATTCATACTCTCATTCACGCACTTGAAAAATGCAGTTTGCTTATGGTATAATGAAAAAGGTGCTTTCTAATGATCAAAAATGATTCTTAAATAGAAGCGTATATGAAATATACAACTTTGATGTGTATGATTTGACTGATTTTCATGACAAGAATAATTAGAGAAATCAGAGGACTGTTTTATTGAATCAATATACAGTAGACTCTCTCAAATCCACAAATGCTTAAAATCCACATATTGCCACAGCTGTAAACAATAAAACTTTCAGTTCAGATACAGGGGCAAAATTACAGAATTTTTTACTTTATATCATTCCGTATGTATTTTAATATGTAGTTCTCTATAATATGTCTGAACTCGTGATTTTTCATAAGGGAAGTATCAATTTATTTCTGAAAAAATGTGAAATATTGCTGATATCAATGGTAATCGTAATCCTTTTACCGAATATATTTATATATTAATCAAGCTTTTGGGGTTATTCTTGCTAAACTTGAAATAAAACTTCCTTGCTTTATTATTTTGATGTGAATTAATAGGGCACCTTAATGAGGAAAGTTTCATTGAATAATTCAAGGAAAATGTATCTCATCTTTATTATGCATATTTAATAAAACAATATTTACCTGACCCTTTTTACCATTTTAGTAAATTCTTTACTTACTCTACTTAGCCTTTACTTAATTATTTTAATATTTTGCTGTATTGCCACCATTAATTACAATCTGGATTGCATTATTACATTCAAATTACTGTTTAAAAAATTTCAACAAAACAATAACCAGAAATCCATAATAATACTAAAATCTGCACAACCTCTGGTCCCAAGCTGTGCAGATTTGAGATAGTCTACTATATAATGCTTGCAATTTACTTACATTTGAAAAATAATGTAGCAATTTAAAAAAATTATGTTAAATTAATAAGTTATTGATTTTTTAATTTAAAAATATGGGCTAAACTGCGAAATTAACAACTGCTTGCCAGCGATGCTATAAATATTCCAATTCTATCAACCTAAATACAATAGGCACCCTCAAATTCGCACAGCTTTTTTCCAGAAGTTGTGCCAATTTTTGAATTTTGCAGATTTCTGGTCATTTGTTTGTTTACATTTTTTAAAAGTAATTTCAATGGAATAATAAAATCAAAATTATAATAAATTCTCAGGGCCGAAACTAAGGGGGGGAGGGGGCATGTGCCCCTGGCGCCAGAATGAAGGGGTGCCAAATGAAGATTTTTTTGTTGATTTTTCACACGTCTATGTTTAGCATGGTATTGTTAAATTCGTCCTGTCTGGGGTATGCCAAAGCATAGAAGAATCTAGGTATGATATGGAATAAGGATCCTGTATAAAGTGGCATTTTTTTCGATTCCGTTGTCAAGATTTCAATGAATCAATATTTGATAAAGCAGATTATGTAATTCAGTATTACATATTTTATGATCACATATTTTAAATTTTGAAATAAGTCTGCTATTAGAAAATTAGCAAAATTCTCTTTGTAAACGTATTTTGCGGAGGAAGGGGGGGGGGGATAAAATCCATGTTTTCTCCGGGTGAAAAAAAGGCTAGTTTAGGCCCTGTAAATATTTACAATATAGTAAAATAATAAAGTAATTAAGTAAAGTAATAAACTAAAATAATAAAAATTAAGATAATTTTAAAAATAATGAAATTATTAAAAGTAAAGGTCAAATAAATAATGTACAGTTAAATGTGCATAATAAAGAAAAGATACATTTACCTTGAATTATTCAATGAAACTTGCCTCATAAAGGTAGCCAACTAGTTCACATCAAAATCATAAAATAAGGAAATTTTATTTCAGACTTAGCCAGACTTAATAACTAAAAATGCTTGATTACTACATAAATATATTTGCATTAAAAAAAACATGAGTTCAGTCTTATTAACAAGATTTACATTTTAAAATACCTACAGAATGATATAAAAATGAAAAATTCTGTAATTTTGTCATTACATTTGAACTGAAAATTTCATTGTTTACACCTGCGATGATGCGTGATTTTAGGCATTTGTAGATTTGAGGGAGTCTACTGTATTCAGATTCAATGTATACAAATGTAAACAAATAATGTAAACAGTAATGTAAATAAATAATATAAACAATAATATAGTCAATGATGTTAACAATAATGTAACCAAATAATTAAAAATTTGCCAGTTTGGTAATATTTTAAAATTATGCAAGCAGTCGTTAATTCTCTAGTTGCACCAAAATATGTTTAACACTAGAATATCCGTTTGTGTCATTTGGACACCAAACCGAATTTAGCGTTATCTCTCTATCACATTTTTTCACCTATATTCTTCAAATTTAGTGACTTTTAATCATTTTACGTAAGAAATTAACTGTTGAAATTTTATTGTGTGATTCTATTTTTTTTAAAGTTATACATAAATTCACTTAGAACGCCTGCGGGTGTTATTTCGACACCAAGCAGAAAATTAACAAAAATAGTTTATTTGTGTCTTTTTTTCCATTTTATGTGACCTTGATTTCATTCTCTTTCAGTTATGGGAATGTCTATTATACTTTGCACTAGAGTCCAGCATCGGGTCGGGTTACCCGCTTGTACCCGAACCCGACCCGACCCGCGGTTCAGGTCGGGTCGGGTTGACGCTATATTTCCCCGTTGCGGGTTGGGTCGAGTTGACTTTAAATCTTTTTGGTGCGTGTCGGGTTGGCTTTTATTGTTTCGGGTTCGGGTTGGCTTTTTTACTTTTGCGGGTCGGGTTCGGGTTGACCTGCTTTTTTTAAAAGAATGTGGAAAATATTTTTCCCGTTAAAAGCCTACTGAACCGCAGATCAAAGTTTCACAAAATCAAAATGTGTGCCTGTCTGTTTTGTCTTTAGTCATCCTTTAACGAGTCTTCAAAATAACAAACTGCATTATATTTTTACTGTATTTAAAAAACACAATACACAGCAAAATGCTAAATGATTCTTCCTGTCTAATGTATCAAGTGAATAATTTAATTGTGGTTATACGCCATGCACTATGTTAGACGGGAAATTTTTCAAAATAATAACTGCTGATAAACTAAGGGCAGATGGCCACTTCTGTAAAAAAAGATGTATCGTTATAAGTGCAACTTTTGAAACCGCAATTAATTTTAAAGCATATTTAAAGGTTAGATTTTTAGTTTTATACCATTTAGAATCCTTTATCGGGCCGAGATGGTATTACAGAATTAGAGGTCTACACCGGCCGGAATTTCAAGGCCCGGGAACGGCCGCCGCATCCCCTATAAAACTTTAAAGTTCGGCCCTAGCCCGGCACGGCCCGTTTATAATTTTATCGGCTTCGTCCAAATATTTATATTGGGCGGGTAGACCCGCTTAATTGTAGTTATCGGCCCGACCTAGCAGGGCCGTTGAATTATTTTACCGGCCCTGGACATTGAAAAAACTGCTCTAATAAAGCAGCGTGGCCAGTTTGAAATTTTGCTGCCTAACCGCGGCCTGCGGACCGGACCGGTGCAGACCTCTATTAGAAATACAATTGTAGATTATTTTTCATAATGGTATTAAAACATGATTTGTTTTCCTTACACTGCGGGTTCGGGTCGGGTTGCGGGTTGAAATATTGCGGGTTCGGGTTGATATACCTCGGGTTCGGGTCGGGTTGCGGGTTGCCTGAAATTATTTTTGCGGGTTCGGGTCGGGTTCTACCCGCCACCCCGCGCAGGACTGTACTTTGCACCCTAATAAAGGGCGGAAATGGTTTATTCCAATTGAGGCGACTAAATGTCTCCAGTTACTTTCTTTGCCTTCATTACGATATTTGAAAGCATTTCATTCCGGAGAGATATTTTATACTTTCAGAAAATAATTTTTTCGGAATTATGTACCGCAAAAAAGGTCTCATTCCCTAAGAAATTGGAAATCTATTGAGACAATTATCCTGAAATGAATTGGATGTGACCTTTCGGACTTATTCTATTACTTTGGACTTAGTGACTTATTTCCTTTTTTGCGGAAAAATGAAACTCGACCGGATGGTAAACGATAGTGGAATTCGTAGTTCTAAAACTAATGGAACCCCATATAACAATATAGATCATAATATGGCAGTTGATGATATATTTTTTTTAACTTCACTGGAACTAGCAAAAGATCTGTAAAACAAGTGCTGTAGAAACTGTGAAACAAGCTCAAAGAGATCTCTTGAAAAATAAAAAAGATAGTCTTTATTCCATGAATACATAAAAACACGAAACTACCAGTACCATACTTACTATATATAAAGGGGAAAAACTAAAGAAGATCATTATACTGAGCACACTTCATTCAAATGTTACAACCAGGGGCCTCGCTAAGGAGAGGGACGGGGCGGAAGCCTCCCCCCCCCAAACATTTTCAAATGTTATTACACTTGGCAATTTTACAAACTTAGTTGGAGAATTTGTTTAAAACTTTAATAAAAACCATAATATATTTTCTATTTCTGATAGACTTGGCAAAAATTACAAAACTAATTGGGAATATTATTAAACTTTTAACAAATAAGAACTATATTACAATTTCTAACTGTGGTAAGTTGGCAAAATCATAAAACGAGTTGGTAAATACTGAAATTTGACTTGGCAATTTAAGGTTCTCTCCCCCACCAATAAAAAGTCTTAGCGATGGCACTGGTTACAACTGCCAGTAATGAAAAGAAAACACCAGAAACTGTAACATTCTACAATAAAAGCAAATGTGGTGTGGACATTTTAGATCAGATGGCTAGAAAATATTCTGTAAAATCCACATCGAGGAGATGGCCTGTAGATACATTTTACAACATTGTAGACTTTGCAGTTATAAATGCTTGGCTTATTTACAAATTTATGTCAAGTTGTCAAGCCATTATATTTCAAGGAAATGTTATACTGAATAGTTAGCAAATGAATTGCGTTCAAATTGTGTAAAGGATAAAAAATGTGCCATGAATAAAAATCATATACCAGAATCAGGGGCGTAGCTACAGATATTTTTTCGGGGGGGGGGAGGGGGGGGGGAGGGAGAGTTCAAAAATTTCCCAACTTGAAACAAATTCCTCCAACTTTCAACTAAAGTGATACGCACAAAGCATGTAATAATGATAATGAAGCTTATGCATAAAAAATTCCTTTCCAAAGAAAAATTTTGAAACTAGAAACATAAAAATTCTAATTATTGGTTTGTTTAATAAAAAAACAAACACGCGTTTTACTTTCTTCTGTCTTCACAAGACGAAAGTATTGAATTCGTAAAAAAATTCTACAACTGGTTTTCGACGGTTTGATATGTTCTAGAAGGTCTTGAACATGATTTGACTGTTTTTAGAAAATGTCTGTTTGTGTGAATGTGACACAAATTTTGTGGGTGCTCTATCTCAAGAACTAAAATTCGCGGAATTTTATAAAACTTTAGATTCAGTTATACCTTGATAAAAATTAATGCTGATTAGTTTTTGGTGTAAATTACCCAAAAGGTGGCGCTGCTATGCTGTATTTTTCACGATTTACATGATTTTAGCGATAGTTATATCTCAAAAACTGTTGCACAGAATTTGATCAAATTTCATATTCTGTTAAACCTTGACATAATTTAGTGCTTATTAGGTTTTTGTATATATCTGTGGCACTGCTGTGCAGCATTTTTCACGATTTTCTCGTTAGCTATATCTGAAAAACTAATGCACGGAAATTTTGTCAAACTTCATATTCGGTTACACTTCCTTATTGGGCTTGGGTGTATACTGTCCAAAGGTATCACTTTTGAGCTCTTTGGGTTTGGGATTTTGGTTGCAGACATCTAAGAGCATGGGTGTCGAAATTCAATGATTTGTTTGAAAAATGCGATGCTTCTATCTCCTTTTTAAATGCACACAATTAAACGAATTGTAAATTAAATGCACATAATTAAACCTTTAGAATTCATTATTATGGGCATAGAATTGTTATTTAATTTTAACATTGTGATTGCAAATTTTGAAGTACTAACATGTATGGGATAGAATAAGGTTTTGGGATTGGCACATCCAAATTGTTTTCATTTAACACTAGAACGGCGGGAAAATTTACTCAAGTTTTATAAAAATATTTCACATCAGAATTTTTACTTACACTTATTTAACTTATTTATTTATGTTATTTTTGCGCAGCATATATTAATTTTAAATTATAAAAAGTTTTCTGGTTCCAATCGACATGTATTCGTTTGGCAGGGGTCAAAATGACCCCTTGCCGCCGTTCTAGTGTTAACATCAATTCTTTTGGTCTTCAAAGAATCTAGCCCTGATGAAGCTAACCTAACATCGTCCAGTTTAATAAAATCCCCTATTTCACTTTCACATTTTAAAAGCATTAGGCTATCAAGTCTGTCAGACTTCACATTGTAGCTTGCAGTATATATTTTTTTAATTTTTATTTGACTAAAGATTCTTTCATTAGATGCAACGCCAAAAAGATAAGCTGCTGTGAATGTTAAGGTACGAGTATATAGTTTGACAGTGTGACCCAAATAGCTTTGAATTTCATGGCATGAGTAAAAGGTTTGTTAAGTGAGTTGGGATTTGGTTTATTTCTATTTGACTCTGCAAGTCATGTACATCCGGTTTCTCATACCCAGGTGGAAACATTATTAACTTTTCTAAGTTAGTGATACTCAAATTTGCCTTGCACAATTGTAATTTAAATATGGAGTGTATTGGTGCAATATTCTCCTGATATAGGAAACATCGTCATTTAAGCCCATTACTAAATTACCGAAATTTTCTTGTATTTCTTATAACTCTTCCCTGTAAAACTTATATGTATCAATGTCCATTGCTATGCTATTATTTTTATCTATTCCATTTGGTGAAACCGTTTTCCCACGGTGCTTTCAGAAGTCAGCTTCTTCAATCACATCCTAATATTCATAATTGTTTATGAACTCGTCTATAAGGAAATCTTTATTTCTTCAAAATTTTATTCAAGTGCAACCTGTCAGTGTTTATGTCAACCTGTATGTCGATTTATTTCTTCAGTTGATGGACTGCTTTCATGGTCATATTTCTGTTCAAAATTCAAATCATCCACATTTTTACCTTTTTCATCCTCGAATGGATTTTTAGATGCTCCAAAATCTTGCACGAAAACTCTTTTCCTATTATGAAGGGTTCTTTCGTGCTAAGATTTATAGTCATTTTTAGAACAGCTTTAAACACACAACACTGGACTTTTGGTTTAAAATTTCATAAACACCTATAAATATAAATGAACAGGACATATATATATTTCCGCACACAAATAAAGGTAAAATGTGGCAAATTTATCTAAACTAACGACTTCTTATACTCACATTTGCTCATATAATGCTTTTGTCTTGACAGCGAAGGGTTAACTAATTTTCGGAGCAAAAAAATCATGAGAACGAGTAAAATATTGTCCAAAAATCGCAAAATTAGTGCAATTTGTGAAAACTCATCAAATCTTCTTGCCCAGCTGTGTTTAAAGTAGGTGACTACATTCCTATCTGTTGTGCTACAAGTGATCTCCAATTTTCAAAAGAAGCTGCAATCCCTTTGGATTAAAATAGCTGGATTCTCTTTTGGGAGGGGAAAGGGAGGAAAGGCGAAATTTTTGAGAGAGGTTGGTTGATGGTTGATTTTTGACGGCCAATTATCTACTCTTGGGATATAGGCCCTAGGGTGAGTGCCCTTCGTGGAGTTCTTTCTAAGGGAACCTAACCCGTATTTACGCAGGGAAATCCAAGGTTTCGAAGAAAACCACGAAAACTCCGAAACGGTTAGGCCGACGGGCGCGACTGTGTTCGAACCCAGCACCTCCCGTCTACCAGCTTCGAGAGCAGAACCTCTCAGCCACTGGTGGGGCTTTTGAGAAAGGAACAAAGATTTGAAGGAAATAAAGGAACTGGATAGTCAGCTGTTGGTGGATAGGAGTAGAGAAATTTAGGACTGGTAGATGTATAATATTTTTGTAGAACTGAAAAATACAATGATAGATTGAGTGTGGCTGATTTCTTTTTGTATTTCTTTTGATAATTTAACTTTCTTACTGTTACAGTACTCAATCCGAAACATAATCACCAAAACAATAAAAATTTCATAATGTCTCAAAAATCCAGAATTTCCCAACTCTAAGCTCAAATTTCCCAACTTCATAAATATTGGGGGGAGGCCCCCCCCCCATACCCACCTATGGCGACGCCCCTGACCAGAATTAAACAAAAGCATTTCTCTTAAATGCAGAAAATGTAAAATTAAAATGCGTAAAGATAACGCCACAGACAAAATATTCTTTTCGTGCATGGAGATGACATGTTCAACAAACAGCCAATAAAATATAAACACAAAATGCACAATCACGTGATCAAATCGCCCACATAATTTTTATGGGTTGCCTGCGCTAAGTTTGTGTGTGGTTGGTTAGCATATTTTAAATGCTGAACGGGCTAAAGTAGGTGAAGTAAGGTCACGTGACGCTTTTCCCGAATATTTTGGATTTTATATGAGTGAACATAGGCATGTATTTCTGTTACTAAAATCATGTTTTGGAAGAATAAAGAAATATGGTCGTTGGTTTTGCCTGTTTTGAACCATAAAAATAATGAAATAACTGAATTATTTTCAAATTCCTTTCTTCGATAAGACCTACTCTATTGAAAAAAATTCTGAGCACGCGCGCGCGCGGCGTTAACTGCACTTCTGAACAGACCCACGTGTCCAGCGCCATGTTAAAACGTAACACTTCATTTCTAAAATTAAAATGCGCCAAAACATAAAATAACGTTTTTGCTTAATAAAGATGCAAAAATAATTTAAAGAAAAATATTGTTACTTTCAAATATTTATCTTATTAAATAATGTTTCGCGAATCCAAACAAAGCATGGCTTTTGCTAGTATTATTTTGTATACATTATTTAGCTTATAAGAATGAATTAATTGAATTCCTATACAAAATCTATGATCGGTTAACGAACAATTCGGTTAGCGAACACTGTTTTGGAACGGATTAAGTTCGTTAACCGATCACCCACTATATCCATTTATTTAATTTTATCCCAACAGTCGCAATATAACGAGGAGTCGTATAATGTAATCTGTATCTTCAGTTTAGACCAGTGGTTCTTAACGTGTGGCGTACGTTCCTCTGTCTTTTTTTATTGTTCTATACTAAAAGTAAGTGGAAAACAAGCAAAAATTTAAAAATCAGTTGAATTTTAAAATGTTCACAAAGAAAATTTAAAATACATTTAACACCAGAATAATTATACGTATAACTTTTTTTAAATATTTTGAGATCATTCAGTACTAAATCTCACTGTAATTTTTTAGGAACAGTACTTTACAATTTTCTTTCGATAATTTATTAAAAGAGCTTCGATTTGCTCTGCTATATGTCACTCTACGATTCTTTTGCACGTAAAACTACTTAAAAGTATACATAAATTTGACTGTCTTGAACATATTTAACCTTGAATGCCTGATTTTTCAAAAATGAATGTAATAATGTTTTTCGGCTTTCATTTTTTAAATAAATCATGGGAAAAATAATTTAAAAAATCATATTTTGTTTTAAGTATAGTTTACGGCTAAAAAACAGTTTGTTACTAATCGGCAATACTGGTGTTTAGCTGAAAAAATAATTTCCCTTGATAAAATTCTATAATATTAAACACACAAGAATTTTAGGAACTATAATAAGAAATCAATTTTACTTGCTCACTGCAGGTCAAAATAGGGTATTTCGCAAGCTCCCAAACAAAACAAAAAGAACAAGTAGCAACAATTGAAAAAATAAATCTATCTTTATTCTTAAACAGCACATGTGTGCCATCTGCATGTTGAAAATCGATTTAATAATATTTTCAATGTGTTTTATTGGCAACATTGGGCGTTATAGCTTCAGTATTATGCTATTAGTATTTTAGTAGCCTAAATTGGGTATGATGCCGAAAAGCAACACCAGGCATTTAAGGGTTAACTTAAAAATATATAAAATATCTGAACGAGGTACTAACAACTTTACAAAAACATATAAATCTTAAATAGCATCAGGAAAGGAAATGGATAGAAAGTAAATACCTTTGGCTCTAGTGCAGCCATCCTGCACAGAACATTTACATGATAACATATGCACTTTAGATTTTAAAATCAGATAATACAAGGAAGACAATTAACGATATTGATAAAAGGAAAGAGGAGAAAAAGTTTTGTGATGGGGAATAATAATTACTTAATTTTGATTAAGTTAAGAATTTTGAAATGCTTCTAGTGTACTGTGTTATCCATAGAAAGAAATTTTGTGTTCAAAGCTTTATCGCCAACTCTTAATAAGTCAAAAATGAATTTTAAAATGTGTAAATGTTATCAGTTTTAAAGTTAAATGTAAGTCTCTCTTCAAGATATTTTGTGAAGATAAAAATGCAGACCGTATAACGCATTTCTTTTAACATTGAGGTAAGTTGGACATGAACAAAAAAAAAACCCCTCTTTTTGGCACAAAGGCGAAGATTTATAAAGCTTCACATCTTTTATAAGTTAAAAATGTGAAATGAATAGTTATTGCTAAGGCTTTATTGCACTTCCACTGTGTGAATAGAGTTCACATTTTAAATAATTAGACATAATTTAAAGATTAAGGGGGGGGGCATAATGGCTTTACTGATGCTTTGGTGGGGCGTGGCCGATAAAAGGTTGGGAACCACTGGTGTAGGTGATCCTAAAGAAAAAGTAACTTCCTCTTTTTGTGCGATTTAAAGTCTAATCTGAATCCATAGAATTGTGTGGATCCTTCCTTGGCATAACCTGATATCTGGTATTTTTTAAATATTTTTTCCATCAAATATGATCCTATTAATTAAGGAAACCTCCAAAACTTTTCATTTCTACCATAAATCTTCCAGCTTTAAAAGAATATCCATTGTCTCTAGCATATATTCACTGTTTATTTAGTAATGCATTACTCGAAAACAATTGATTAAATTATTTCTGCATCTCTCAACTCTAATATCAGTATATAGGTGATCCTCTAAACAGAATGTAAGATTTTTGATCAATCATTAGTAGACATTATTACTAGTTTATTGGTTTCAATCGCATTTTTATACAATTGGTTTTGGACGGGTTAGTATAGGCTGATCACTTTTTGACTCAGGACTGTACAAAAAGGAAAAAGTGTTTTGAACAAAAATGATTTTGTTTTATATACTAATAAAGATGTTTTTTCCAATCCTGTTTCTGCTTCAAAAGTTTAAGATGTAAAAAATAATTCTTTCACTTTAAAATTTTTATAAAAGAAGTTTAACCTGAGTATATTTAAATTTTCAGTTACTAATAAAATTGTTCAGTTAACTGTATAAAATGTCTTTTCAGATCATAAAGACAAACAAGGAGACAAACAAGACTCCGGATGTTCTGCATGGTTTTTCTCCAGTAAAAGTTTAACAGATTTGATTTCAAAAGTTCTGATAAGAAAAAAGTGAAATCTTCTTTAAAAGATCTTCCAAACTGATATAAATACAATTTGTATACTAAAAGAAAAGTATTATTGTGACAGATAAATACTTTAAAGCATTACAAGTAATTCTTCAATACATTTTCTTTGAAACACTGTTGTATTTATAATAGTTAAAAAAAATTGTGCAGCATTTCAACATATTAATGTCATTGTTTAATATAATCTGTAAACTATTTTCTAGCAAGTATATTGTATAAATTGTTTTTAATTTACAGAAGGGTTTTTATCTGGAGTGTTTCATTATATTCTCTCAATCGTCTGCTCTAAACAAACATCTTATTTCTTGCTCAAAAGAAACACCTTTTACTTCTGAACATACTCATATTCAAACAAAGGAAAAACCATTCACTAGCGAAATTTGTTTAAAAACACTTACTAAAAAATTTGATCTAAAACGACATCTTAGAACTCATACAAAAAAAAAACCCTTCAGTTGTGAAATATGCTCAAAAGGATTTTCTGTAAACAGTTCTCTCAAAACACATATACGTATTCATACAAAAGAAAAACCGTTCACATGTGAAATATCTTTAAAAACATTCTCTTTTAGAAGTAATTTAAAAATACATCTTAGAAGTCATACAAAAGAAAACCCGTTCACGTGTGAAATATGTTTAAAAACATTTTCTCTAAGTAATGGTCTTAAAGCACGTCTTAGAACTCATACTAAAGAAAAACCGTTTGAATGTGAAATATGCTCAAAAGGATTTTCTGAAAGCATGTATCTCAAAAAGCATGTCCGTATTCATACAAAAGAAAAACCGTTCACTTGTGAAATATGTTTAAAAACATTCTCTTTTAAAAATAATTTAAAAACACATTTTAGAAGTCATACAAAAGAAAAACCGTTCGAATCTGAAATATGCTCAAAAGGTTTTTCTAACAGCAGTGCTCTCAAAGAACATGTACGTATTCATACAAAAGAAAAACTATTCACTTGTAAAATATGTTTAAAAACGTTCTCTCAAACAGGTAATTTAAAAAGACATCTTAGAACTCATACAAAAGAAAAACCATTCACTTGTGAAATATGTTCAAAAGGTTTTTCTGATAGCAGTGATTTGAAACAACATATACGTATTCATACAAAGGAAAAACCTTTCACTTGTGAAATATGTACTAAAGGTTTTTCTCAGAGTAGTTCTCTCAAATTACATGTACGTCGTCATACAAAAGAAAAACCGTTCACTTGTGAAATATGTGCAAAGAGTTTTTTGAGAGTGGTGATCTCAAAAGACATGTACGTATTCATTCAGAAGAAAAACCGTTCAGTTGTGTAATATGCTTAAAAAAATTTACTCAAAGGGGAAATCTAAAATCACATCTTAGAATTCATACAAAAGAAAAAAATATTTGAGAAATATGTTTAAAAACTTTTCTTTAAGTAGTCATCTAATATCACAGCCTAGAACTCACATGAACGAAAAGCTGTTCACATGTTGCACATGCTCAAAAGGATTTTCTGAGAGCAGTATTCTCAAAATTGATCTTCCTATTAATTCAAATGAATAACCATTTACTTGTGAAATATGTTTGAAAACTTTTATTTAAGGTTGTGTTCTAAAAGGACATCTCAGAACACGAAAGAAAAAACATTCACTTCAGACAAATGCTCAAAAGAAATTTCTGAAAGTTGTTTTCTCCAGAAACATGCCCGTATTCGTAAAAAAAAATCCACTTATGAAATATGTTTACACAAAATTTCTCTCAAAAATATTTCTGTATTCATGCAAAGGAAATTACTTTCAGTTGTGAAACAAGTTTTAAAATATTTACTGAAACAAATTCGTAACAACAAATCTTACAAGTCTTAGAGCTCATAAAGAAAAACTTCATTTGGTAAACATGTTTAAAAACATTCACGCATTAAAGTAATCTATTACTTACTTGTAAGATACGTTTAAAAATACTTACTAAACAAAGTATTCTAAAATAGATTTATTAGAACTCATACAAAAGAAGAACCATTTACTTGTTTATATAGATACGAGATTTTCTCAGAGCACTATTCTTAAATCATTCACTTTTGAAATAAAAATATTTTTGCAAGAAAATGATCTAGAAAGATATCTTAGACCTCGTGTAAAAGAAAACCCGTTTTCTTGTGAAATGTGTTCAAAACGATTTTCTGAGAGTGTTGTTTGCGATAAACAAGTTTGTATGCCTGTAAAAGAAAAAGCATTCAGTTGTAAAATAGGCTTTATGAGGATTTCTAGAAACAATTCTCTAAAACTCCATATTCTTATTCAATAGAAAAATATATTTGAGAACTATGCTCAGAAGACTTTCTCTGAATAGTCATTTGAGAAGACATGATTGAATCCGCACTAAAGAAAACTTTTCAGTTATACAAATGTGAACGAACAAAAGTGTTTTTGTAAGTGTTAATTGAAAATCAACAAATTTACCATATAAATAACTAAAATGTTATCTGTGAAATATACTCTGAAATTTTTTTCTGAAATTGTACATCTAGAATGTCATATTTTAAATCTTATGAATGAGAAACCTTTAATTTGTGAAATGTACTCGAAAGAGCTTTTTCCAGAATAGAAATAATGCTAAATGCTAATCTTCGAACATATACAAAATAAAAATCTTTCATTTGAGAAACATGCTCATTAGTATTTTCTGAGCATATTAATCTAAAAGGACATCATCTACACTTACATACAATATGCTGTATAATTTGATAAATGAGCCTTGTAATAATTTATGTTACTTACTACATGTCAAAAAATAATCTAATCTGTGTATTAATTTAGATGTGTAATCGCAAAAAATTTAAATGTTGGGATTATTTTGAATAAAACGAAAAGTTTAATTTCGAATTACTAGTACACAAATCGTTAAAAATTATGAACCGCTAGCAAAATTATTTTCAGCAAGTAGTTATAATGAAATGCATTAAATATCTGCATAAATTCCTTGATATAAAGATAGGCATATTTCAGTTACAATAGAGATCAATAAAAATTCTTTTCATTCTGCACATAAAAGAATGCGTTAGACAGTTTTATATCTGTTCCAAATAGGTTTCAATGTATTGTATTTTGGTTGTAATATAAAATGCTATCTTTTTGCTGTTTAAATGAGTGGCGGAATTACAGTAGAAAGTCTGTAAAAAAATTAAATACTTTCGAGTATTTGGCGCGAAAAGACGAAAGCGTCATGCAATTTGGCGAGTACTTTTCCTCACCATAAGCAAACGATTTTAATGCATCTGAAAATTGTTAATTGATCTTTAGAATGCGTATAAAAAGTATTTAATG
Source organism: Maratus speciosus (assembly GCA_963932465.1). Lineage (NCBI taxonomy): Eukaryota > Metazoa > Arthropoda > Arachnida > Araneae > Salticidae > Maratus > Maratus speciosus. The sequence goes on along the minus strand of OZ010797.1, from coordinate 139,128,763 downwards.
AATTTAAACACAAACAGTGAGAGAGTTTGATAAATACATTTTTTCGTATTACATATTTATGTTGCTTGTTATTTGATTTTATTTCTTTAAAAACAATTTCATATATAAAAAATTATGTCACATATTTAAGCGTATTCCAAAATAAAGGCAAGATTCATTTACCAGTTATTCTTTTCAATATCAAATAATTCGTCGTTTCCATTGCAACAAAATTGAATCGACAGTGCTCAATTGGACTTAATTTTGAGATATTGAAACAATTTTAATTTATTTTAATTTTGTTTTCATTCATAAAGTTAGATATTTAACTTTCATTATAAATATATATATGACAAAACTATAGTTAAATCAAACTAAAAATGACAAAACTAAAGTTATTTACATTAAATTTATTTAGACAAGTTCAAAATGAAACATTTTTATCTTAGAGTATTCTACATAAGAAAGTATTTTCCGAAATTTCATTTCATCGCCAACCGATGATAAATCGCCAAATAAACGAAAATTTCATTATTTTTTTTACGAACGTTCTATCGAGGTTCCCCCCAAAATTTTTTAAATAAACATATATATCCACATGAGAAGAACACTGTGTATTTTATTTCAGATTTTTCTGAATATGCCCGTATGGAGACCTTCCTTGTAAGTACAGTGTGAATACATACGTGCAGTGCACCCATATTCAATACAGTTATTTAAAATATTCAGATATGCAAAGTTGCCTCCTTTTCTTTGTTGTTAATACAACTTTTTCTAAGTCCCTAATAGCTTTTAAACGTTCATATGCTGCTTCGGAATTAATAAAAAAACACCTCAGGTCATCCATGACTTTAAGCGAATCTGATGTTAATACTAATTTCTTTTTATATTCACTGTTATCCTCATCATCGCTTCCTTCTGCATTCAAATTTAACACGAGAAACAATATTTTGTAATGAAGCTTCACTGTTAGTAGCGAGATCTTCATCAATCTTTGCATACAGATATTCGTCTGGAATTGCATAACCTCGATTCCTCAGGTTTTCTGCTAATTCAATTAAGGGGTGATCTTCATCCTCGTCTTCTTATGTTCTTCAGACTCTGAAGAATTGTGAAATTCAACATGCCGGAAGCAATTTTCAATAGTTTTCTGTGACAGCATATTCCAACTTTGGACGATATAAAAGGTTGCATTTAACACTGATACTTGCAGGTGTTCTTTTCGGTCAATAGCAGAAATCATATCTCGGAAATGAAGTTTTCTATAGGTAGCCTTGAAATTTTGTATTATGCCTTGATCTAAAGTCACGCACGTGCTACTTTGTGGCAAGAAAACGAGTTCAATTGATTTCAAGCCATCAACAGTGGAGTGAGTTGCACGCTTGTATGCAATTAATGCAATTTTCCTGTTCTGATTTGAAAAATTCCGACCTAACCTCCTAAGCGTTTTTTTCCCAGATGGCCACCGTCATCCGTGCTTTTGAATTAGCATCATAGAATTGAGGCATAGGTTTGCAATATTTCGTTTGAGGCTTAAGAAATTTTCCCACCAAAGGCGTAATTTTCTCCGATCCATCCATACTTGTAGCTAACAACCCGCTTAAGCGTTCCTTACTTTTGTTTCTCGCTAGGCATTTTTTACCTTTAAAACAAAGAGTTCTGTCTGGCAAGATCCTATAAAAAAGTCCGCGTTCATCAACATTGAAGATGTTGGGAGGTTCATATCTTTCGAGAATGTCCTGCAACACTACATCTTTCCGTTCTTACAGGAAACTCCTGTCAAAATCAGTAGCTTCTACACACAGTTTTTTAAAGTATAGGTTATGCCAGAATTAAATCGCTGTAGCCAGTCATTGCTAGAAACGAAACTTGGCCCGCCAAATTCATTAGAAAATTCCAAGGATTTTTCTTTCAAAACATTCCAGGATATAGGAGCATTTTGCGATCGTTCATATTTAATCCTTGACAGAATAGCCTTATCCACGTTTTCATAAGGTGACAATCACTGACGTTTTCATTCTTGATCACAGATTTGAACATTTGAGGAACAGAGTTTGGCTGCTAAAATGTTGTTTAATGTCATCCTCGATATCGAATTTACTTTTGCGAAAGCAGCTTTTGAAAGATTAGAATGTGTAAAATTTTTCAATAAGTTCATTTTTTCAGCAAATGATAAATTCTTTCTTTTCGAAGCCATATTGAAAAAAACAAGTGTTCTTATTCGAAGCGTATGATCCAAATGAAACAATTTTTTCCTTTATTCCATTTGGAAAAATGGTTATTGTTCTCGTCAGGATGGGAAATCAAAAGCATATCTGAAGGTTTTTATTGGTTTAATCCGCATTTTTTTCGTTTTCTGATTGGTCTATATAGTAATATGTATTTCCCGTTACTTTCAACAAAGATCTGTTGCCACTATGACAAAAAAGTAATAAAAACTACAAATAAAAATAATAACTCAGAAACAAATTGAGATACAGTTTTCAAGCAGATTGCATTTAAAAGTACATTTTTTTCTCTATACGACGGTGTAAAAAGTAATAGCACGGGATGTTTAGAAGTTTGAGAATGAAATTTCATTTAAAATGTGTTGTCAGATTTCTTGGAAATCTGATGATGGAAAAGCCTTTTCCCGAACAGCCAATGAAATGCTTGGATAATACATAAGTTTCAGGTGGATAATACGTACGAGTCACAGGCGATTTCCGTCGCTTGCAATTTTTACGTGTAAAAACACTATTAATGTTTAATTCATGGCGTACGTAATGTATGATCAACTCCGTGCTATTTTTTATGTCCTAACTTTTAGTCTTTGAAAAAAATCCTTTTCCAAATGGTCGTTGCAATTTGTTAAATTGCATTTTTTTAAATTATTTTTTTTGTTTCAATTTCAACGTACTTTTCGAACAGGGAGAGATAACTCCAACCAATAAACAGACAGATATCCAGCTGCTGTCTTTAGGGACGAAGAAAATTGAGGGGGATAGGTACCGCCGGCGATGATTTAACCCTTAAATACCGGGTGTTGCTTTTCGGCAACATACCCAATTTAGGCTCTAAAACACTATTAGAATAACATTGAAGCTGTAATGCCTAATGTTGCCAATAAAATACATTCTGAAAATATTATTAAATCGATTTTCAACATGCCGATGGCAACACTTGTGCTGTTTAAGAATAAAGATAGATTTGTTTTTTCAATTGTTGCTACTTGTTTTTTTTTGTTTTGTTTGAAAGCTTGCGAAATACCCTATTTTGTTCTGCAGTGAGCAAGTAAAATTTATTTCTTATTATAGTTCCTAAAATTATTGTGTGTTTAATATTATAGAATTTTATCAAGGAATATTATTTTTTCAATTCAGGACCAGTATTGCCGATTAGTAACAAACTGTTTTTTAGCCGTAAACCTTAAAACAAAATCTGATTTTTTTAATAGTATTTTTCCCATGATTTATTTAAAAGATGTAAGCCGAAAAACATTATTACAATGATTTTTGAAAAATCAGGCATTTAATGGTTAACGCAAAAGAGAAATGAGGGAAGTAAAGGCATGAATTCAGGTCCTCTTCGGGGTCCCACAGACTATATTTTATTAATAAAAGTAAATTAAGTCAAGTATGGGTAACAATAAAGAGTTATAAAAAAATGACCATTGTCAGGAACCACTCGACTGCCAGTTTTCACAATGACACCTACTCTAACAAATTTCAATATTTTTTATGTCATTTCATGCGTTTTTAGCAGTTATTTGCCAACAAGTTCTTTTCATTTACCTCTGACATAAAACAGAGAATCAACCCAGTCCGAACACGAACCGCATTTCGGGAAAATTTGGGTTACCCTCTTTATCTGATTCAGGACACTAATTTCTATACATTAGTATTTTTTTAAGCACGGTGCCCTGAGTGGTCGGACTCATAACCAGAGGGTTTTTTCATACTATTTCATTGACACACTGATGGCTGTGTTGTGATTGCTGTGTGTGTGTATATACCATATGTGTTGTGCTCGTAAAATCTGTAACATTGAATAATTCTTTTATGGGGGTATGAAAAATAGAAAATGGAGATTTTCCTTTCAGGTAAAGCTCAAAAGTGTGTGGAAAACTTTTGCTTTTTGCATTTGTTCCGCTATAAAGGTTACGTGACTGGTGATAGCTTCCGTGCATGTCTGGGAAAACACAGTTCTTGGAGCAAAGCGTAGAAATAATAAACGTTCCATTTTTCAGCATATTAAAATTGTGATCGTGGGGTCTCCACAAAGTTACCAAAAAAAAAAAAAAAACAAAAAAAAAAAAAAAAACAAAAAAAAAAAAAAAAAAAAAAAAAAAATACGTCCATGTTCATGGCATTTCTCTGGTACTGATGTCATTTTTCATTTAAAAATATGAATGTTTACAATTTAAAAGATATATACAGGGTGCAAAACAAATAGGTGTTGCTATCCAACGTACAATTTATTCACAAGTTTAACATAAAACTCTACGTTTCGGTTTAATCTTTAAAACCTTCATCAGGAGAAAAATTTTCTAAAATATAAATAGACAACAAACTCTTTACATGCTACAATTTCAAATCAATTCAAAATTCAAAACATTCTAACGGAAACCTCTTACTCCCAAAAAAACAGTTCAGTGGCGCCATCTTTTAACCAAAGATGCAAACGAAGAAAGGTCTAAGAAACCATGAAGTATGTAATGATAATGTTTCCTTTCACATCCCAGAAATATGGCTTTCAATTTTGAAAAGTCAATGAAAATTCCATTTTTTCAGCTAGTCTTTCTTCGTTTGCATCTTTGGTTAAAAGATGGCGCCACTGAACTGTTTTTTTGGGAGTAAGAGGTTTCCGTTAGAATGTTTTGAATTTTGAATTGATTTCAAAATGTAGCATGTAAAGAGTTTGTTGTCGATTTATATTTTAGAAAATTTTTCTCCTGATGAAGGTTTTAAAGATTAAACCGAAACGTAGAGTTTTATGTTAAACTTGTGAATAAATTGTACGTTGGATAGCAACACCTATTTGTTTTGTATCGATATTGCAACGTAAAGTCCTTTATTATTATATACAGGGTGTTCCAAAAGACCCTAACACATTTTAAAATTCAATATAAAATGAAGTAATTGTACTACAGACAGTGTTGAAATAAGGGGGTGGCCAGGGGGACATTCCACCACGGAGTAATGAAATGTCCCTCCCGGAAGATTTGAGATTTTGTGTTTTCAATGGTCAAAAAGTGCAATTCCCCCCCTCCCCCCCGGAACTCTATAATGTTCATCCCGCAGCTACAGAAGTCCCTTCCGGAGAAAAGTGACTGAATTTAGAAAAAGAATGAAACAGTAAATATCAACATTTTTGTAAGCAAAAGATACGGTTACAAACGGAAAGCTACCTCCTAAAAGTAAGTATATTTGTTTTTATCGTTCGACGTCCAGGGTTTACGAAAATCCATAAAAGACGAAAATTTTGTGAGACAGCGTAGTATACAGGGCGTCCCAAAAGTCTCTAGCATATTTTAAAATTCAATGTAAAATCAATTAATTGTCGTACAGGAGTGCGGTTTGGACTAAAATGCTTTTCACAATGAAAAGTTTTCTTCAAGCTAATAAAAAAAAAAGAGTTCGAAAATTCGATCGTAGATGGCACCACTTGTCCGTATGTTTGGTTTCAAACATGCGTTTTTTTCTGATTTTCAGATTAGTTTCGATGTGGTTTCGAAGTACCAACCTACGCAATCAGTTTTTTCGCTGGGATTCATCATTTCTGTGTCACAGCGTCAAAACAAATCTAAAAATCAGAAACAGAACGCATGTTTGAAGGCAAACATACGGACAAGTGACGCAATCTATAATCGAAGTTTGGAACTAATTATTTTCATTCACTTGAAGAAAACTTTTCATCGTGAGAAGTATTTTAGTCCAAACCACACACCTGTACGACAATTGTTTGATTTTATATTGAATCTTAAAATATGCCAGAGACTTTTGGGACGCCCTCCGTACTACGTTGTTTTACAAAATTTTCGTCTCTTATGGATTTTCGTAAACCCTGGACGTCGAATGATAAAAACAAATATACTTATTTTTAGGAGGTAACTTTCCATTGTAACCGTATCTTTTGCTTACAAAAATGTTGATATTTACTATTTCATTTTTACTTTCTTCTATCTTTACAAGAAGAAAGTATTGGATTCGTAAAAATTTTCGACTTCCGCTTTTCGCGGAATTTACTTGTTTTAGAGGTCAGAGGTTCCGAAAAACAGGTTTTTACAAAATGTCTGTCTGTGAGTCTGTCTGTATGTATGTGACACAAATTTTGTGGACGCTCTATCTCAAGAACTAATGCACGGAATTTAATAAAACTTTATATTCAAGTAGTCCCTAATATAAATTCGTGCTGATTAGTTTTTGGTGTAAATCGCCCAACAGGTGGCGCTGCTATGCTGCATTTTTCGCGATTTCTGCAATAGCTCTATCTTAAGAACTAATGCACGGATTTTCATCAAACTTCAGATTCAGTTATTCCTTGACATGAATTGGTGCTGGTAACGTTTCGGTGTAAATCGCCCAACAGATGACGCTGCTATGCCGCATTTTGCAGCATTCACAGGATTTTCGTAACAGCTCCATCTCAAGAAATAATGCACGGATTTTCATCAAACTTCAGATTCAGTTAGTCCTTGACATGAATTGACGTTTTGTCCCTTTTGGTGTAAATCGCTCAACAGGTGGTGCTGTTATGCTGCATTTTTTGCGATTTCCCCAATAGCTCTATCTGAAGAACTAATGCTTGGATTTTCAACAAACTTCAGATTCCGGTATACCTTGATATGAATTAGTGCTGTTTATGTTTTGGTACAAATCGCTCAACAGGTGGCGCTGCCATGCTGCATTTTTCAGAATTTCTCCTATAGCTCTATCACAATAACTAATGCACGAATTTTCATCAAACTTCAAATTCAGATATTCTTTAATATGAATTTGTGCTAAATTGATGTAATTTCTTGTACTATTTTAATGATTTCATTGATGTGATTTATATAGAAGAAAGTTTTGTGATGGCCACAACATACTAGGTTTTTTTTTTTGGTGGGGGGATTCCTTTTCGACTTTCCGTTTCTTCTGTAGTTTTTAATTGCTATCTCCGTAGCGCAGATGAAAATAGTAAAAAAAACCCTCATGTATACAAGGTTCTTTTTTACTCTCAACGGTACCTTTCATTAAAAAAATATAAATACATTTCTTATTTTTAAAATAATATCTATGTATACAGACTTTTTTATGTTAAGTTAAAATGAGATAACTTATCAATTTGTTGAAATCCTTAAGTTCACCTTACAATATAACACGTTTAAAAATTTGTAAACACAAACCGTATTCATTTATTTAAAGGTGTTTTTTTATTTACAATATAATACATTTAAAATCCTTGTACTTTCGAGCATATAATGCTCATCATCAGGGTTAAAACTTCTGTAGAACTTTGGAACAGTCAGCAGCAAAGACTCACCCATTTTTCACTTTTAAGTTTAGATCATCCCACCTGATATAAAGGACTCGGCGTCTGACTTTATCGTTTTTAACACTGATGATGAGCATTATATGCTCGAATGTCCTATGTTTTTAAATGTATCGTATTTTAAATTAAACAAGTTGGAAATTGCTCGTCAAACATGAAAAATGAGGTGCGTTCGTACTATAACTAGTTTTATAAATATTTTTTGCACCGCATATTGTACTGAATGTATATTTTAGTGCACTTCATAAGTGCATATCAATTTCCTGCTGTTCAAAGGGCTGTAACATCATTAAAATGCACTTGAAATAATTTTTTTCCCATTGGCCGTAATGTAACAGAAAACTTTTGACTATCCCTGAAATTAAACTATACATCCGATTTTTAGAAATTGGAAATGAGTCGAAAAAATTTTGCAACAATTATATATTTAAAATTTCAGACCATTCGGAAGGCTGTAACATCATTAAAATGCACTTGCAATAATTTTTTCCTATTGACCGTAATGTAACGGAAAACTTTTGACTGTCCCTGTAATTAGACTATACATCTGATTTTCATATTTGAAATGACTCGATAAAATTTTGCAACAATTATATATTTAAAATTTCAGACCATTCGGTTGGGTAGTTTTTGCTCTGTTGTATGCGGACAGACGACGAACCGAACGACGACTATAGGTGCTACATATTTATATAATTACGAACGCACCTAAAAAACACCTTTAAGTAATTTAAAAATGTTCATGTTTACAAATTTTTTAACTTTTTTTATTTTGTTTTCATATTTTTCGGTTATACTGTAGTATTGAATTGCTAACTGTTATAAAATCTACGTTCCCCAGATGTATTAAAAATTAAGCAATATAAACTCAATGCACGCTGAAACAAAATAAGAGTATACTGTTCACTTTTGAGTACATCAACACCTCTTAAAATGTTTCCAATATTTTATCACCTTGTATATGCAAATATAAGAAAATACATTTCTTAAAATCGTGAAAAATATTTCTACAAAACATACTTGTTGGTTCAAGGATTTTCTTGCCTTGGAAACGATTGCCGTTCTTTATATCCGGTTATTTATGAACATTACCTTATCCAAATGATAAATCATGACAGATGTCAGATAAAACCCTATCATACAAGTTTTAGATACAGTGAAACCTTCTTGAACGGCCACCTCTAAACAACGACAACCTTCGAATACCGGCCACATGTTGATGGAACCAAACATGTTCCATAGCATTAACATTTGTACGAACCTCTAAATAAGGAATTCTGAACAACGGACACACAATAGTCACGAGAAAATTTTTTTACAACTCCTGGCACAATTTCATATTTATTTGCAAACTGAAATGTGAAGGCAGATCAAACAAAATTTACTTGATGTGTCAACAAACAGAAAATGAAGGCATATAATGATGCGGAAAATTTCGATAATATTCTTAGAACGGCAGACATAACTAACATTAAGGCCAGCGAGTTTGTATGTCTGGACAAAGATTTGGAAGTTACTGCCACATTTACATAATGCAAATGGTGGAAGATTGGAGCGAGGAAGAGGAAATTAATTATAGAATCACCCAAATTTCCCAGTATTAACACATATACCGAAGATTTTATGAACTTTCATGAAATCCAACATTTCGCATTAAATCATAATGATGATGAGTTGTATAGCAAAGCAACTTATATTGTTTGTTATTTCTTTGGAGAAAGATATTTGCAGCAAACAACAAAGCAACTGCAAATCACTGATTTTTTAATGTATTAAAAATTAAAACAATGAGGATTAATAAAAATGACTGTATGTATTTCTATTTAAATTTGTGTAATTTTGATTTTTTTTAAAAATGAAACGTCTGAATAACACCCACTTCTGAAGAGCGGTCACTTTTCACCGATCCCACGGGCAACCGTTATTCAGAGGTTACACTCTACTACAATGTTTTCAAACATAAGATTTCCTAGAATAACATGAAACACACTGTCTTAAAATACTTAAAATTAACTGTCTCGCGCGCCGATGATAGACATACTTATGATCTGAACAAGCAATAGCTGTTGATATGAAATTTGCCCTGGCATAAATAGAAAAAAAGTCTGGAAAAATTTAAAACAAATTATCTTAAAGTTAAAAAAAGATATAAAGATGTTTTTTATAGTTAAAACAATAATGTTAATGTTTGGATTTTTTTTTTTTTTTTTTTTGGAACTTTGAAGGATTGGTCTAAGGAACCTAAGTAACATGAAGAGAATTTCAAGTTGAAGAAGCAGATAATAAGCTAGAAAAAAAAAAGAACGCTTTGGTTCACCCTAAATTTAAGATCACCATTTATACAAGACGATTTAAAACATAGGTTCCCAACGAGGGCGGTACCGCCCCCCAGGGGGCACTGGAGCATTCCAGGGGGGCGGTGACGGGTCCAGATGCAAATGGGAGGGGGGGGGGCGTTAAGACAGTCCAGGGGGGCGGCCGTAACGTATCTACCTATTTAAGAAATTAATATAATAAAATTAGCTGACCCGCCTCCCCGGCGTTGCCCGGCCGCTTGATAAAAATCTTAAAAAAGCCATTAAATGTAAACCTATATAAACGAACCTAGAACTGGGATTTGCTCTCACCTTTCGCAACTTGCAGCGAAGGGGAACTTTCCATTAGGCCAATGGCGTGTAGCGATTTCTTTTCCCCCCGCTTGTAGTCACGTGGTATGCCCGTTGGATCTCTGAAGCTTATGCTATGAACACGGAACGTGGTCGCTTTAGGGAGATTTTACTGTAATTATAAATAGAATTTCCTTTAATTCGATTGTGTTAAAGTGAACAGTTTGATCGCTGCGCTATCTGTACTCGAAATCTCATCTTACGAAAAAAGTTAGAATCCCATTTATTTTGTTTTTCTCTTCATGAATTTTATGAAATGTAAGTGAAAGTGATCAGGTAACATATCTTTAGCCATTGAAAGATGAAGCACTTACGAAGGTCGAAAAGTGAAAAATCCAAATCTGCGATAAAAGTATAAACAGCTGCTCGCGTTTTGACTGCTACGGACGATCATGGATAAAAGCAGGTAAACGTCCTTTTATTCTGTCTCGTACATCGCTATTTAAGGGGGTCCGGGACACATTTTCAAAAAAAATTTATTTATTGAGTTAAAATTTTGAATTTTTTTTGTGTTAGTTAACCATATCATTTGTAAACAAAATCGCATGATAAAACTTCTCATAATTTTTTTTTAAAATTTAAAATTTAAATTTCGTTAAAAAAGTGGGTTAGTTTAAAATCGTTATAACTCGAAATATTATTTATAGAATTTCAATTTTTTATCATTTAAATAAACAGAAATATATAAGTTTTAATTTAGATTCTGCATTTAAAAAAATATTAATTTAAAAAAAAATTAAAAATATTTAAAGTAAAAATTGAATATAAAATTATGTAACTTTTTTTAAAAATCATATTTTCAAAAGTAATTTTTTTCTTTTTTAATTTGCTGAATCTAAATTAAAGTAAAGCTATTGAAAAAGACATGTTCCAAGTTTGAACCATTTATCTGTTACGGTTCTTGATTTATAACAATTTAAATATGAGTAATGGTGAAAAAACCCATCATGAATAAAGACGCAATTGCACAAGAAGTCGTTTCCTTGACAACCATAGCTTGAAAGGTAGATTTTGAAAAAAAAAAAAAAAAAAACCGAAAAAATTGATATTTCCTGTCTAATTAAGATAGAAACATGATTTAAACGTCATTTTAAGCAAAAAAACGGCAGAGAAAGTTTTAATCCAATAATTTTTTTTTTTGAAAATTTGAAGATTTTTGTGTTCCGGACACCCTTAAATATTAGATTTTCTGATTTTTTTCGGCATAAAAATTTTGCCTCTATGCAAGTAATTCGCCAATTTTAAATTGTTTTCTTTCATAATTCTTATTTACAAGAAAAAGTAACTGTTTGTGAAAACCTTTTTAATATCTATTCCTCTATCGCGTGTTTTATTCATTGGAACGATATTTAATGCAGAGTAATGTAATTCTCTGCGTATTTCAGAGGAAATTTTTTAAAAACTTTCTCAATATTTACTCACTATCGGGTGTTTTATTCATTGGAAAGATATTATTTAAAACAGAATAATTTAATTATTTTCATATTTTTGGGGAAATTTCTTGAAAACTTTCCAAATAGTTAATAATCTATCGCGTATTTTATTCCATGGAAATATATTATTTCATGCAGAATAATTTATACTTCGTGAAAACTTTCTTAATATCTACCCATCTATCGTGTGTTTTAATCGTTGCAAAGATATTATTTAATATAGAAAAATTTAATTTGTTTCATATTTCATATGAAATATTTGTCAGCTTAATATACTTAAGCAAATTCATTTCAATACCTTCTTATTTAAAATGATTTTGTAATTTTATTTATTTATGTATGGAACAAAATTATAATCTTAGATCTCTTCATTTAGAGAATATTTTCGACATGCTAAATGTTTGCTACAATATACGGAAATAAACTTAAAATGCTTTTCAGAATGTTTTGGTCTTTCCAAATATTTGTCACACTATACGGAAATAAACTTAAAAGACTTTTCAGAATGTTTTGGTTTTTCTAAATATTTGTTTGTAGTAAAGAAAACAACTTTAAACCATTTATGCCTAGCGTCCTATTTTTGGGACGTTTCGAATTTTAATTAATTTTCATCTTCTTTACAACATGAAAATTGTATGAATTAATTGTCTATAAATGTCTTTATCTATTACCGAGAGAGGACATCATAAGATGTATATTTATTTGCTTAAATGAAGGCCTTTTTCGGTATTTATAGATTTTTCCTTTTTCAATATGGCAAAATGTAAAAAGTAAGTTTATTTGTATTTTTGTATCAAGGATCCAAGTAAATAAGTCATAATCTTAGCTTGTAGGTTTCTTTGAAATACTTATTTTTTTAAATTGCAAAATTATATGTTCAAGCCTATTTTTATGCATGTTTCTAACGTACAAACAATAGGGCGCTAGGCGCAAATGGGTACATATTTCTATTAGCGATTTAGGGGACAGTCATTTATGTAAAGTCCTTTTCAAGTTGATTTTGAAATAAATTGTTTTTTAGCCTCAAATGTGATTATTATTAATTTATTATTAATAATACTTATAATGTTATTGATCTCTGTAAAGAAATAAATATATTTTTTAATAATTCCTAAAAATACTAATTATAGTACTATATACAATTTAAAAGATTGATTTATATAAATTTAGATAAAACATATAATTATGCATTTTTCCACATATGGCTATTCCCTAATTTATTACGCTTACATTTTATCAAATAAATACAAAAATATTTTAGCGTAATTTTTTTTTAGTATTTTTTCAGTTTATTTTGAAACATTTTAAAGGGATTTTATCAACAAATTTGAGAAAACAAAAATTCAGACATACTTCGGTTAATGTCTTCTGATTTATAGAATGTTTTTTTTTTTTTTTTCATTGTGAAAATTTGTTTATAGTACAATAATTTAATTCCAATATCTTCTCATTTAGTTAATGTGTTGATTGTCTGAATATTTGTTCAAATACAAGAAAATTATACAAATATATTCTCTTTTAAAAGAGTATTTTTATCATTCTAAAAATATGATTTAGTAGAAAAAACAATGTTACTATCTTTTCTTATAAAATATTTTCAACCATCTAAATATTTGCTACTACAATACATGGAAATGAACATAAAATCATTTTCGGAATGTTTTGGTCATTCTAAATATTTGTTTGTATTTAAGGATTAAAACCTTAATATCTTCTCATTTAGAAAATATTTTTTTTCCATTGTGAAAATCTGTTTATAGTACAATAACTTAATTCCAATATCTTCTCATTTAGTGAATGTGTAGATTTTCTAAATATTTGTTCAAATACAACAAAATCATATAAATATATATTCTTTTTATACAGCTTATTTTTATCATTCTAAAAATCCGATTTAATGCAAAAAAAATTGTTACTATCTTTTCTTAGAATGTTTTTGATATGTGCAAATATTTGCTACTACAATGCACGGAAATCAATTTAAAATCATTTTCGGAATGATTTGTTCATTCTAAATAATTGTTTGTATTCAAGGATTATAAAGTCAATATCTAGTAATGCAGAAATTGTGAAAATCTGTTTTTAGTACAATAATTTAATCCGAATATCTTCTCATTTAGAGAGTGCGTTCATTTTCTAATGCAAGAAAATCGTATTTAATGTATCTTCTTTTAATTGAGTATTTTTATCATTAAAAAAAATCTGATTTAGTGCAAAAAATAATGTTACTATCTTTTCTTAGAATGTTTTCGACATGTGCAAATATTTTCTACTACAGTGCTGGGAAATCAATATAAAATCATTTTCGGAATGGTTTGTTCATTCTAAATAATTGTTTGTAGTCAAGGATATAACGTCAATATCTTCTAATGTAGAATTTTTTTTTCATTGTGAAAATCTGTTTATAGTACAATAATTTAATCCCAAAATCTTTTCAGTTAGAGAGTGAGTTAATTTTCTAATGCAAGAAAATCATATTTAATATATCTTCTTTTAACAGAATATTTTTATCATTAAAAAAAATCTGATTTAGTGTAAAAAATAATGTTACTGCTTTTTCTTAGAATGTTTTTGACATGTGCAAATATTTGCTACTACAATGCGGGTAAATCAATATAAAATCATTTTCGGAATGATTTGTTCATTCTAAATAATTGTCTGTAGTCAAGGATTATAACGTCAATATCCTCTCATGATAATTTTTTTTCGTTGTGAAAATCTGTTTAAAGTGCAATAATTTAATCCCAATATTTTCCCGTTTATAGATTGCGTTAATTTTCTAATGCAAGAAAATTCTATTTAATAGAGCTTCTTTTAACAGAGTATTTTTATCATTCAAAAAAATCTGATTTAGTGCATTTTATAAGTAAAATACATTTACTGCATCTGATTTAGTGCATTCTTTAAAGATAGCAATATCACATCTATCTTTTCTTATGAAATATTTTTGACATTTTAACATTATAACATTTTAAGTCGCTTCCCCTTTCTTCATTTGACCCGTTAGCAGCAGTCATTGGTGAAGCACTGTTGTTGCTTCTTTCGCTTTTTTTTTTTTTTTTTTCCCTTCTTTAAAGCTGAATTGTTTAATTTTCTTTGTGTGGGACTTTTTATGGTTGAATCCCGCTCTGGGTTACTGGGTATTCGGTTTTGTAGAGTGCGTGTACTGTTTGTCTAGCTGAAGCTGCTATTTATTTATTTTAGTTATTAAATTTTAATAATTGTTTCTGTTGCGGCAGAAAAGAACTTACAGATTTTTAAATTTATTTTTAGCAATTCCCACATAATTTCAGGCATGAAACAGCTTCTCCTGATCCCACATTTTTTTTTTTCCCTAAGCACTTTTGGACATTCTCTGAAATTGTGCAAAAATGCAAAGAAAATATCGGAAGCATGTTGGGAGGGGAGGGTTGCTGGAAAACTCAATCATCAAGACATTTTGTCTACTGAAATCCTTGGAGTTTGTTTCTGCAGTACTTAATTTGCTTCGGTACTTTTTTTTCTTTTTAGTGAATATTTAAATCAGGGTTGGGTTTCTTCCAGAACAGTGGAAGAAATTGGAAAAAACGTTTTAGTGCAAGCAAATCTTTTTAATGTCTTCTCCTTGAGGGTTTCTCATCATTAGTAATTTATAATTTCTTTATATTTTATGAATGACGAAATGAGAAGAAAATACAGAAATTGGAATATTCACCATCGAAAATGAAAACCAGGAAGAAAAAACATCGAAAAAAACCCCCAGTTCAAAGAAAATCAAAATTTTAATAGCGATTGTGCTAGGAAATTTGTTCCTTGGAAGCTGTTATGCTATTATGGCACCGATTTTTCCTCCTAAGGTAAGATTATTATTATTATTATTTATAAGCTAAATTTTTAGATAACTTCAATGTTAACTAATAATAGGTAAAGTGCTATTTTTTCCTGATTTTTATCCACCATTAGTACTTTTAGAGACTTCCTATACTGGATATTTCAATATTCCATGTACTAATTTAAGGACTAGTACAATATACTAAACATTTTTTGTTTAGGTAACAAGAATCGTAATCTTCACTTTTATTCGAACATAACTATTCGCCGTAACTTTAACAAAATTAAAGTCATTTAACCAAATTTCATTAGATTTACTTGGCTTTGTGGAAATATAAATGATATCATGAAAATTGAAAAATTGCATAATATTTTATCAATTGAAATCGTATGCAATGCCAATTATATTGAGAAATATGGAGCTTCTAGTTCAGTGCTATTTGAATACGGATAATAGCCACTCCTACTACTGCTCTAATATCGTTTCATTTCACTCATTGAAAGATGTCTGTTGCAAATAATGTGAAATATCTTAATTATTTTTAACCCCTTGAGGGGCACCGGTATATATTATATACCACCTACGATTAATGAAATTTTACACCAGAAAAATTTTACTAAATTTTACTTTTCTAACTTCGGTGGAAAAAAGCCGTAAAATTGCTTTTACTTATTTTCAAATAGAATTTTTCAAAGATTCCGGTGGGAATTTAGCATTTCACAAACGTAATTGCTTGCCCCTCAAGGGGTTAAAGTAATGAATAAAACATGTGAGCGGATTGGAGGAGACGCCCTGTATTTTTGACTGGATAAATACATTGTGACATTAGTTTCCTTTACAAAAATCCTTTGTTATAGAGTGTTTTACCACCCTTTAAAGCTATGGTTCTAAATGTGGGGCGCACGCCCACAGAGCAGGAAAGTTTTTTTTTAACACTCCTAGTGCCACTGGGGTCTTTTCTGACAACCCCCGCCCCCCCCCATTTTGTTATTTTTTAATGTTTAGAACAAGAAAAAAATAATAAATTATACATAATATATAAAAACAATAGACGCCTGAAGAAGTTTTATATAATAAAATTAATTTTCTGGTTCAAATTGTGTAAAAATAAGAATGCTCTTAAAATATAACAATTTGGTACTGGGAAGGGTTAAAGGAAGGTGAATTGAGAATATTGAATAACTCATGACAGACTTTTTATCTATTTTTTGGAAAACGTTTCATGTTTAGTCTAAAAACGAGAGTATTATATTCAAGATTTTAAAAAGTGAAAAAAGTTTATTCAATTTACAAAAAATTCTCGTTAAAAGTCGAAAATACAAGTATAGTCGGAAGAATTTATATGTATATAAAGAATATAAGAAACGTTTTACATATATTGATAAATAATATAAGTATTGTACTTAAAAATAAAAAATAAGTATATGCATTATACTTGTATTTTGGACTTTGAATGATGACTTTTTGATAATTAAATTAACTTTTTTCATTTAAAAAAATATCATATATGTATATTTATATATATAAATAATAAAGATGAAATCACAAATATATGAAAAAATTGGTGAAATTCTAAAGATGAACAAGATATGAACATAGGAAACCCGTATGTAAAATAAGAAACTACTTTAGCTTGGTAATTAATAACTTACTTTTAGCTGTTCAATTTCTTTATGTTCATTTTAATATATATA
Organism: Maratus speciosus; assembly: GCA_963932465.1. Classification (NCBI taxonomy): domain Eukaryota; kingdom Metazoa; phylum Arthropoda; class Arachnida; order Araneae; family Salticidae; genus Maratus; species Maratus speciosus. The sequence goes on along the minus strand of OZ010797.1, from coordinate 139,111,665 downwards.
CCAGATGGCATCACAGTTATGGGTTTCACTCAGATGCTCAACTGTAGATCACATGTTAAAATAGTCTTAACATTGTTTTCCATGCTGATGTGCAGTAGTTTTGACTCTTAGTATGTCATTCAAGTATTGTGCTCTAATAATTTTTAATATCCTGTATGAGCTGTATCTTGGATCTCTTAGCTTTTTATTATCTATTTTCTGTAATGTTTGCGTTATAAGGAGCTAAAGTTTGTCATTTTAGGCTTAATGCCGACAAAATTTGTATGAACTAACGCATCTTCTATGAATGAACTCACAAGCTCCTCAGATGATTCTGTGAGTCATTCATAGTTTCTTATTTTACATACTGGTTTCATATGTTCATTTCTAAATCATCTTTAGAACTTTATCCATTTCTTCATATATTTGTGATTTCAAATTTATTAGGACATATATATATATATATATATATATATATATATATGTATATATATATATGTGTGTGTGTGTCCTTCTGATTTACTAAAAAGATACGAACGCCATTGCTGTATTATATTTTGTAATATGTCAAACAAATTTTGGGCAATTAAGGATGAACTTTTTTAGTTCATTTACAACTCTTAGTTCATTTACAGTCAGACATAGTGAAAAATGATAGTACAATATACCAAAACCATCCCTGAAAAATGATCTAACTAAGAATACAATTTCTCATCAAAATTCGTCCAGTAGAAATTTTGTAGGATGGCTAATCTTTCAAAATCAGGTTTACCTGATCATAGAGTTTTTCCCCATAATTCTATAACTAAGCAACGTAGAACAATATGGAATATACTAAAACCATTCCTGAAAATGTATATAACTAAGAATGCCATGGCTCAACAAAATCTGCCCGATACAACATTTTAAAAAGGCTAATCTTTCATTATCAGGTTCACTTGAATATAGAACTTTCTCCTATGATTATTTCACCAAGCAACGTAGACCGATATGTAATATACTAAAACTTCGCTGAAGAGTTATCTAATTAACAGTGCAAATCTCACCAAAATCCATTCAGCAGATCTCAAGTTATAAGCGCTTGAACGAAATTCCCGTTTGCATTTTATATATACAACTAGGGGGCTCTGCCCCCTGCAATCTACGATCGCCAACCCCCGTTCAGACACCGCAGAATCTAAAAACACACTAATCTGATGGGTTTAAAAAATATTAGAGAAGATTGAATTATACTGAAAAAATCTGTGCAGATCTCCCTGTAAACGGGTTTCCGTTCAATTCCCTTTGATTGCAAAAATTTAAGGGCGAATCAGTAGCTGTTAAGACATTGAATGTTTTTTTTTAATTAAAGAGGATCAGTTAAGCATTTGAAAAGAAGCTAAAATAAAATAAATTAAGTATACAGAGTCTTTGTCTCCCGATATTTTAAAACAATCTCTATAACAATAGCCTTAGTCATGTGACTATCGTCAACAGTTCCAGGTGGACCACTTCGCTTTTTATACTCTAGGTGCCATTTTGGTACTTTAATGTTAGCCAGGCACAGGTGATAAGTCGCCAAATATTATTCTACCGCCATCATCTATATTATAATAGTTCAAGTCATCAACTGCCATAAACAAATACTGTCTGATCCCTTCGCCATTCATATGAAAGTTTGGCACAGATGTCATATACGTCCCATATTGGCGCGATTTTTTAACGACGCCAATTTGGGGAACGCATCAACAGCATAAACAACAACATCCGGCTTACCATATCAAGCAAAATAACGCTACTTTGGCGCCAGTTAAGTGCCCGTTCCGTATATGACATTGGCGTCAGAAAAAAATCGCGCCAATATGGGACCGTAAGTTTTCCATTTTGATTAAAAAATCAATTTTTTTTTTTTCGAATAAAACTACATAAAATTTGCCTTGGTTGCAAAGAATTCTTGGTACTGTTACGCTAGCCGGATGCAAATCTCGCCAATAGCTTTTTTTCAACTCGCCAATTAGCATTTTTTTTTTCGAGTGGTAATATTTGGCCAGATGTCATATACGCACAGCAGGTTTGGCGCGATATATATATATATATATATATATATTTTTTTTTTTTTTTTTTTTTTTTTTTTTACGAAAATTTGGCGAAAACCTCGTTTTCAAATAGCAGTTACATATACATTTTTGGTATTATTTAGTTATCCCGTCGACCAAAAATCTATCGCCAAACTATAAGATTAAATGCCAATAATGGTTGATCGTAAATGTCACATTCACTTGACTTTAAGCAAGTTACACGTGTTTACGTCATCAAGTGATTTTTAGTTCGAGTTTTTATTTGTATATTTATTAATGTTATACTAATTTATTTGTTCTTTCGTTATTTAAAATAAAAATTATGTCAATTTGTATAATTTGGCGAATGTTTTGGCGATTTATATAATTTGGCGAAATTGGTCGACGGAATAACTAAGTAGTACCGTATTTTTTAATTATTTTCCATTATTTTCTAAAGGAAATATAAAAAAAATAATTAATAATTATAGAACAAAATAATTTATACAAATTATAAAAAGAAATAAAAGTAAATAAACATTTAATTTTCAAATAAACAACAATAGCCCGGTTACCATGTTAACCTTTTCTGAAATATGAAAAAAAAATATCTGTTTGATTAAAATTTAAGTTGCCATAATTAGAAAAAAATTAGAAAAAAATTAATATTTCGAAAACTAATTCGAATTTAAATATTCTAATACCAGTTTACAGATCTGCGGATCAATGCTGATTTTTGGTGTTAATTTCTTCGCAAAGTACTCCATATTTTAGGAGAAATCGCTTGAAACATATTCAGTTGTTTAATCAGTCACTTCATATATCCGTTTCATAAATTCGTTTCATATACCCGTTTCATAAATTCGTTCCATTAGGATTTTATATATATAAGGTAGATAAATAAATTTATTCTGGACATTCTTATATGGAAATATATTTATACATTTTTTATAACTTTTCTGTCTACTACCGTATTTTAGATTATTCAATAACTTTACCGATAAATAAACCCTATTACGAATTGATGACGTATACTTTTTTTTTTTATAAAAATATAGATCGTAGAGAAAATCAAAATGGTTCCAAAAATGTGCGAACACCATCTATGAAACCAAACAATCTTTTACATATACAGTAGAGCGCCGATGATCCGAACAAGTCGGGACCTACCCTAGTTCGGATAAATGGACAGACAATTTAAGTTATGTTTACGACTATACTAAAACCTTCACACGTTACCTAAGCTTTGGACTGGCAGAACCAGTTAGTACTAGTGTGTTTAAAAATTGTTTTTTTTTTTTTTTTTTTTTTGTTTAAATTTTTATCATTACTATTTTTTTTCTCTTTTTATTATGTTCTGAATTCCAGAGATTACAATTTTATAATTTAAGCAAAAAAAAGCTTTTGATTGTTGCTTTCTTCAACGACGACATTCTTTTCAATGCTTCCAAATCTCTAATTCTTCTTAAATACGTTAGTTGAATAGATCAACGTTCTTCTACCGTTCAAGCCATCTCATAGCTGTTTCCAAACATTCAAAGGCTTCGTTATGTGATGCATATGGATTATTTTCAGAACATTCGTTTTCATTTTCTTCTATTTCTTTTTCATCGCGAACCTCATCCACAATCTGATCATCATTTAAAATTTGATATACAGGGTCATGTACTTCACCTTTTAACCACTCGTTAATTTCATTTTCTTCACAATTTAGGATTCTTCCCATCTCCTTTATTGTTTTACAATTCCTCATTTTCTGATCCACTATCAGTTGTTTCTTTATTTAAAATTTTATTCCAAGCCAATGGATAATTAGGAGTTCGGTTTAAAAAAAATTTAGGAGAAATATGCTTTTCGGATAACTGGAAGTTCGGTTTAAAAAGTTTTTTTGAGAGAAATATTCTGTTCGGATAACCGGAAGTTCGGGTAATTGGAGTTCCGATAATCGGCGCTCTACTGTATATAGTTATACATTTTTTACAACTTTTCTGGTTAGTAGCGTATTTTAAAATATTTCACTACTTTACCGATTGTATACTGGGTGCGTCTTAGTCCAAGAGCTGTTAGACATTTTAGGGAAGGTATTTGAGGCACCCTGAAAATTTGTGCAACACTTCTTTTGTAATGCCTGAATACAAAATCGAATGTCTGGCTGAAGGATCGTGGCCCAAAACCTGTACCAGACAAAAAATGGCACTTGACACGTGTCTGGCACAGTTTTTGGCCCGACTAAAGTGTCTGTCATTTTCAAAATATTTTTTTCTAAGTATAAATATTATTCTGTTTCAATCTCAGCGTGCCTCAAATACTTTTTTTTGGGTAGTGTCAAAAAATGGCACTTGACACGTGTCTGGCACAGGTTTTGGGCCACGATCCTTCAGCCAGACATTCGATTTTGTATTCAGGCATTACAAAAGAAGTGTTGCACAAATTTTCAGGGTGCCTCAAATACCTACTCAAAAATGTTCAACAGCTCTCCTACTATCTTGTGTTTCTATCACTTTGTAAAACCTCACAGGAAGAAAATTTTGCCAACGACACTAAAGTTATATGTAAAACTGAATGCTTTGTTTGGTACTAATAATCTAAAAAAGTTTTTGAAATTTCCCAACATTAGAAATTAATTAATTCCCAAAATGAGGATCATAGAATGTTGTTAATTAATAATAAACTTCTTATGCTTCTTATAGCGAGTTTCACGTTTCAAAAGTATAGAAATTAATTAATTCCCGAAATGATTATTAGAATATTATTAATTAATAATAAACTTCTTAAGCGAGTTTTACGTTTAAAAAATATAGAAATTAGTTAATTCCCGAAATATGACGAATAGAATGTTATTAATTCACAATACACTTCTTATGCTTCTGTAGCGAGCTTCACGTTTAAAAACATAGCAATTAATAAATTCCCGAAATGATGATCGTAGAATGGTATGAATTAATAATAAACTTCTTATTCTTCTTTACCGAGTTTCTGTTTAAAAAACATAACATACATTAAAGCATACATTTTAAACTTTAAAATCCAAATATATACGACTATCAATTGCAGATCATGGGGAAGGGAAAGCTCCATAGCAAAGAAGTAGATCTGATGTGAAAATATAAAATAGCTATACTGTTTAAAAAACTGTAATTTTACAGATGTAAAGTGACAGAAATCTGTATGTTTACTAAAATTTTATCTGTACACAGTACAAAAAAGATGTAAATCTACAAAACTAGTTTTTGCAAAGTTACAGAAATCTGTAGCTTTACAAAAGAATCTACTAAAATTACAGTAATTTTAATAAAATTTTATGTGTAACCCGGGTCGCAGTTACATAAAAAATTCTAGGCATCCCAGTTTCCTAAAAAATTCTTAGTAGCCTTACAGAGTTTTTGATTTACGGTGCAAAAGTGTATCTGTTACATGAATTTTTGTTTTTGCCGTTACATAAAAAGTTCTAGGAATCCCAGTTTCCTAGAAAAAATTTTAGTAACTTTGCAGTTTTTTTTCTTTTTTTTTACAGTGTACGTTAAATGATAATAAAAAAAAGAGAATTTAAAAATGCTTCTTGTGCATTCATAGAGGGATTTTATTGTCCAAAAATATTTCGCTCGTCTGTAATCAGGTACTAAAATCAGTTATAAAACGTATCAATGCTATCAAATTTCATGCCTATCGCAAAAATCGCTTCATTTAAATGCATGAATATAAAAATACGGACCATATAAAATTTTTCTTTCAATCAGAATTAAATTAGTCAAGGTACAATTAAGGGGTCTCAGGACTCTTAAAATTGGAGGGAAAAAAAAGACCAATTTCAACATTTAACATCTTAAAATGTATTTATTGGAATGGACTTTGTCCATGTGACGTCAGCCGCGGATAAAAAGAAGAAAAACACGAATAGGCGTGACGAATATTTTAAAACGGCTTCCCCTTCGTCCAATAAACAGTCTTTTTCGGAGGATTTTTCCCCGCAGGGGCGTGGCTGTTGCCATTCGTGGGTAAAGTCCATTGAAACATATAAGTATGTGTCGGAGTTTCCTCTTAGTCCGCACAACTTGGACGAAAATCCTTATTATTTATATGCTGCCACCACCGATATGATTACGTGATATCGGTCACGCACTGAAAAGATTGTTTAAATGAAAACCAACGCTTTCAATTAACTAAATTAACAGTTTATTTACACACTATTTACACAACAACAAAAGACTATTTACACTTACAAACTCGGATATAGATGATCCGGTTCAACATTAAATTGAATACAGTAAATGCAGGCTGTGTACCAGTGGCGTTCCCAGGATTTTATTTCGGGGGGGGGGGGGGGGGGCTGACTTAAATTTCCATAATGTTCTAAATCTTACGAAACACGTTGAATTGCGTTATAAACAGAAATCATTCTTGCCAATAAGGCCGTAGCCAGGGAGGGGGGGGGGGAGGGAAAGGGGTGACTTTGTTCCAAATTTTCCGAAAATTTGAAAAATTTGGTCCAGTCCGAAAATTTGGACTTAAAAAATATCGCGATTTTTGACATGGTCGCCGAAAAAAATCAATTTCATCACTCGTTCGCAGAAAAAAAATTTCCAATTTTTTTAAAGGATCCGAAAAGGAAAAAACCGAAATTTTGTCATAGGGCCACTGATAAAATGCGAAGTTTGTCAAAGGATTGCGAAAAAAAAGAGTCAAATTTCGTCAAATGCTCGCGAAGGAAACGTTAATTTCGTCAAATGAGTACAGAAAAAACCCGAATTTCGTCATAAGGCCACAGAAAAAACGCGAATTACGAAAAAAGATCGCTAAAAACATGCATTCCGTCGAAGGGCTGTGAAAAAAGAGCTAATTTTGTAAAGGATCGTAAAAAAGCGAATTTCGTCAAAGGGAGATGGAAAAACGTGAATTTCGTCAAAAGGGCGCAGAAAAGCGCAAATTTCATAAAAAACACGAGAAAAAAATCGCTAATTTTGTCGAAAAGCCGCAGAAAAACGCAAATTTCGGCGAAGGATTGCGAAAAAACATGAATTTCGTCAAATGGCCACCGAAAAAACGTGAATTTCGTCAAATGACCGCAGAAAAAACGCGAATTTCGTCAAAGGGCCGCAGAAAAAAACGCAAATTTCGACAAAGGATCGCTAAAAAAACACGCATTCCGTCAAAGGCCCACAGAAAAAACGTGAATTTCGTCAGAAGGTCGGAGAAAAACGAAAATTTCATCAAAAAGCTGCGGAAAAACGCAAATTTCGACGAAGGATTGCCTAAATAAACGCGAATTTCGGCAAATGACCACAGAAAAAACGTAAATTTCGTCAAAGGATCGCTAAAATAACACGCATTCCGTCAAAGGGAAGAGGAAAGAACGCGAATTTCGTTACAGGATCGCAATAGAAAAAGAAAAACCAGGGTCACAAAAAAGGGACACAGAAAAGCGTGAATTTCGTCAAAAAGCTGCGGAAAAAAGCGAATTTCGTCAAAAAGCCGCGGAAAAAAGCAAATTTCGACAAAGGATCTCGAAAAAAAACGTGAATTTCGTCAAAAAGCCGCGGAAAAAAGCAAAATTCAACAAAGGATCTCTAAAAAACGCAAATTTCGTCAAAGAGTCGTAAAAAATGCGAATTTCATCAAAAAGTCGCGGAAAAAACACGAATTTCGAAAAAGAGATCGCTTAAAACATGCATTCCGTCACAGGGCTGCGGAAAAAAGTCAATTTCGTAAAGGATCGGAAAAAAAACGCGAATTTCATCAAAAAAACGAGAAAAAACGCAAATTTCGTCAAAAATTCGCAGAAAAAACGCAAATTTCGACGAAGGATTGCGTAAAAAAACGCAAATTTCGACAAATGATCGCTAAAAAAACACGCATTCCTTCAAAAGAAAGCGGGAAAACGCGCATTTCGTCAAAGGTACACATAAAAAACGTGAATTTCATCAAATGGTCGCGGTAATACGCGAATTTCGAAAAAAGATCGCTTAAACCACGCATTCCGTCAAAGGGCTGCGAAAAAAGGCTAATTTCGTAAAGGATCGCAAATAAACGCGAATTTCATCAAAAAGACGAGAAAAAAACGCAAATTTCGTCACAAATCCGCGGAAAAGACGCAAATTTCGACGAAGTATTTTGTAAAAAAACGCGCATTTTGGCAAATGACCTCGGAAAAAACGCGAATTTCGTCAAAGGGCCGCAGAAAAACCTCGAATTTCGTTAAAGGATCGCAAAAAAGGATAAAGCAGGGTGACAAAGAAGGGCCGCAGAAAAACGTGAATTTCGTTAAAAGACTGCGGAAAAAAAGCGAATTTCGTCAAACGGCCGCGAGAAAACGCTACTTTTATCAAAAAGCCGCAGAAAAAAAAGCAAATTTCATCAAAAAGACAAGGAAAAAAAACGCGAATTTCTTCAAGAAAGCTGCGGGGAAAAAAGCAAATTTCGACGAAAAATTTCGTAAAAAACGCGAATTTCGGCGAAAATTCGCGAAAAAAACTTGAATTTCATCAAAAACCCGTCGAAAAAACGCGGAAAAAACACAAATTTCGACAGGATCACGAAAACAAAAACGCAAATTTCGTCACAGATCACGGTAATCAAATTTCGACGAAGGAATTCGTAAAAAAAAAACGCGAACTTCAGCAAAAAGCTGCAGAAAAAGCGAATTTCTTCAAAGGACTGCGGCGAAAATCCAAATTTTGTCACAAAACCGTGGAAAAAACACAAATTTTTGGCATGGAGATGCGACTGAAAAATCAAAGTTAATAAGTTACTTTTACAGAGTCAACTCTTTCGCACTGGATTTCCGATTTAGCTTCGAATTTACCTTCTTTTAAATCGACTTGTGATTAGCTGTAGTGTTACTGTGCATTAACATATTTCCGCATTGACAATCTTGGCGCCCGTCGACTGTGAGAGAAATTAAAAAACTCCTTAAATTAAGCTACTTTTTGATTTGTCGAATTTACTTGTAGGTCTCTTGAACATATACGTTTTCATTTCCATATACGTTTATACGTCCATATACGTTTTCATTTATCCAGTAAAACAGGTATGGAGCTATTTTTCAGTCATTTGAAAATTTATTTTGTGGTTTCAAGTAAATTTGGTCGCAGGACTGAGGAGGATATTGGATTAACAAGAAAAACAAATTCGTGGCATGCCAGAAAATAAAACAAATTTATCTGAAAAAGAGGCAATATCAGCCCATTTTTCATTTCACTGCGATCTTTTCGGAGGTGGAATGAAGCTGTAACCTCATAACCCCCGTCGCCATCGACTTCTTTGGTTGTATGCTGGGGCATCACTATGCACTAGTATATGGGACTAACCAGACTAGCTGCGCCGAAGAAAAAAAAATTAATTTTATCTCAAAAGAAAGAAGAAAAAAACAGGAGTTTTTTTTTCATTTTTGATTACTTTGAAAGGGGACCCTATAACCCCATCAGCCCCCTTCCCCTCATTGGGTATACTGTGGTGTAACTGTGCGCTGATATGAGACTAGCCAGAAGGCCTAGTTCGTTGTATTGCAGAAAACAGTTGCATTACAAATTTATTTCAAACAAAAAGAAAAAAAATTAGCACTTTTTTCATTTCATTTTCAACTATTTTGGGAGAGGTCTGTAACCCCATCACCCCCTTTCTACTCTTTGGGTATAATGTGGTGTCACTGTGCACTAATATGGAACTAAACAGAAGAGTGTAGCTAGTCTGTTGAATGATAGGAGAAAAAAATGCAAATTTATCTCAAACAGAAAGAAAAAAAGCAATATTTTTTTTCGACTATTTCGGGAGGAGGGGGCTGTAAGCCCATCAGCTGCCTCCCCTTCTTTCGGTATGCTGTGATGTCAATGTGGACTAATATGGATTTAACGAGAACGGCTATTTCGCTGTATGACAGAAGAAAAATTACAAATTTATCTCAAACAAGAAGAAAAAAATCAGCTTTTTTTCATCTCATTTTCGACTATTTAGGAAAGGGGCACCCCATTAGCCCCTTTCACCTCTTTGGGTATAATGTGGTGCCACTGTGCACTAGTATGGAACTAAAAAGTCCTTCCGGCCAGTGTCGGGAGGAAGAGGTAGCTTTCATAATCCTTATTTTAAAAAAGCCAACTTATGTCATGGAAACACACGAAGCTCAATTTAGTGGAAACCGAATATAGGAGATTCAATACTAATTTTTATCAATATAATGAATGAGAATTTCGCGAAATTAGTCAGCTTTATCCAAGCTGCTTTTCTTTAAAGTAACTTATATTTGGCTGCCAAATTCGGCAATTTCTTAAAGTGCCTGTCATTTTAAGACAACATGGTGGATGAGGCTAAGCAGTGAACTTGGTCGAGACCTTAGTAATTGCAGTGCACATGCTCACTCACATCGGAATCGGTTAATATATAGGAGTGCTGTCGCATGCAAAAAATCAGATTTTTCAAAATGTCACCCACAATAGAAATTTAAACTGCTATATCTGAGCCATTTTTTAAGGTAAAGACAAACAAAAAATGCTCCTGAATCCTTATATCAAGATCAAATACTTAAGAAAGAAACCTTTTTCAATTTCTAAATTTTTTGCACCTCACTTTATATATATATATATATATATATTAATTTAATGGCCGCCATTTTGAAACAAGATGGTTGATGAATCTGGCCAGCGAAATTGGTCGAGGTGTTGATGTATACTATCCACATGCCTTCTTACATCGAAATAGGCGAATACGTGTGTTATCGCGTGACAAATACAAGATCGTTTCAAAATGTTAGCCATGCTAGAAATTCAAAGTGCTATAAATCAACCATTTTTTAAGATATCAACAAAAGAACAAATTTTCAGAAACAAAAACTGCTCCGGAATCTTTGTGTCAAGGCCAAACACATAAAAAAAATCTTTTTCATTTTCCACTTTTTTAATACCTCATTTTGAATTTTAAATTTAAATTTTTTTAAATGGCAACCCTTTTGAAACAAGATGGCGAATGAAGCTGGCCAACGAACTCGGTCGAGACATTGGTATGTACTATGTACAGACCAAGTTACATCCAAATAGGTTCATAAATACGCCTGTTATCGCGTGACAAAAATCAAGTCGTTTTAAAATGTCAGCCACAAGAGAAATTCAAAATGCTATTACTCAGCCATTTTTTTTTAGATATAGACGAAAGAAAAACTGTTCCGGAATCTTTGTCACACACATACAAAAAAAAATCTTTTTCATTTTCCAATTTTTTGGTATCTCATTTAAATTTTTTTATTTTTTTAAATGGCCGCCATTTTGAAACAAGATGGCGGATGAAGCTGGCCAACCAACTCGGTCGAGATATTTGTATGTACTATGTACACACCAAGGTACATCCAAGTCGGTTCATAAATACGCCTGTTATTACGTGAGAAAAATCAGGACGTTTCAAAATGTCAGCCACGCTAGAAATTCAAAATGCTATAACTCAGCCATTTCTTAAGATATAGACGAAACAAAAACTGCTCCCGAATCTTTTTATCAAGGTCAAACACATAAGAAGAAAATATTTTTTCAATTTTCAATTTTTGGTACCACATTTCAAATTTAATTTTTTCTTAAAAATTTAAATTTGAAAGAAAATTTTTAAACAAGATGGCGCCATTTTTAAACAAGATGGCGGGTGAAGCTGGCCAACGAACCCGGTCGAGACATTGGTATGTACTATGTATAAACGAAGTTACATCCAAATCGGTTCATAAATACGCCTTTTATCGCGTGACAAAATTCAGGACGTTTCAAAATGTCAGCCACGCTAGAAATTCAAAATGCTATAACTCAGCCATTTTTTAAGATATAGACGAAACAAAAACTGCTCCGAAATCTTTGTATAAAGGTCAAATACATAAGAAAAAAATATTTTTCCATTTTCAATTCTTTGGTACCACATTTCAAATTTTAAATTTTTAAAAAAATTTTAAATGGCCGCCATTTTGAAACAAAATGGCGGATGAAGCAGGCCAACGAGCTCGGTCGATAGATTGGTATGTACTATGTACACACCGAATTACATCCAAATCGGTTCATAAATACGCCTTTTATCGCGTGACAAAATTCAGGACATTTCAAAATGTCAGCCACGCTAGAAATTCAAAATGCTATAACTCAGCCATTTTTTAAGATATAGACGAAACAAAAACTGCTCCGGAATCTTTGTATAAAGGTCAAATACATAAGAAAAAAATATTTTTCCATTTTTAATTTTTTGGTACCACATTTCAAGTTTTAAATTTTTTTAAAAATTTTAAATGGCCGCCATTTTGAAACGAAACGGCGGATGAAGCTGGTCAACGATCTCGGTCGAGACATTGGTATGTACTATGTACACACCGAATTACATCGAAATCGGTTCATAATTACGGGAGTTACAGTGTGACATAGGTCAGATATATATATATATATATATATATATATATATATATATATATATATATATATAGATATAGATATATATAGATATATATATATATATATATATCAATTTTGAACGGAGGGTGGTTTCGGGGTCTGGGGGTCATGATCGATGAAAATATACCAAAATTTTTTGAAATCGCTTTCCTCCGAACGGCTGCAATAGGTAGCTTTTTTGTAAAGAAAGCTACCTAAAAGAAGAGAGCGGCTACTCTGTTGAATAATAGGGGGAAAATATAAATTTGTCTCAAAAAAAAAGGAAAATATCTTCATGTTCGACTTTTTTGGGAGAGGGCTCTAACCCCATTAGCCCCTTTCTACCTTTTGGGGTATAATGTGGTGTCACTGTACACTAATATGGAACTACAGCGAAGGGAGCGGCTAGTCTGTTGGATGATAGGGAAGAAAATGCAAATTTATCTCAAACAGACTGAAAAATATCCGCACAATTCTATCATTTCATTTTCGACTATTTCCAGAGGAGGGGGCTGTAATTCCATCAGCCCCCTCCCCATCTTTGGGTCTGCTGCAATGTCAATATAGACTAGACTAATATGGTGTTAACGAGAATGGCTATTTTGCTGTATGACAGAAGAAAAAAATTACAGATTTATCTTTAAAAAGTAAGGAAATAACACTTTTTTCATTTAATTTTCGAATATTTCTGGTTAGGGTGGGGATGCTGCAATCCCATCAACCCCCTTTCTCTTCTTTGGTGTCAGTATGGAATAATATGGAAGTAAAGCGAAGGAAGCGCATAGTCTGTTGAACAATAGGGGGGAAAATGCAAATTTATCTCAAACAAACAGAAAAAAAAATCAGCACTATTGTTTCATTTAATTTTCGACCACTTCGAGAGGAGGGGGCTGAAATTCCATCAGCCCCCTCCCCATCTTTGAGTAGGCTGTGATGTCAATGTGGACTAATATGGTGTTAACGAGAATGTCTATTTTGCTGTATGAGAGAAGAAAAAATTACAGAATTATCTTAAAAAAGTAAGAAAAAATAACTTTTTCATTTAATTTTTCGACTATTTCGGGAGGAGCGTGGGGGTGGGGGCTGTAACCCCGTCTGCCCCCTTTCTCTTTTTTGTTGTCAATGTGGACTAATATGGGACTAATGGGAATGACTAGTCCGCTGTATGATTGAAAAAAAAAATAATTTTTTTTCCAAAAAAGAAAGACGAAAAAACAGCACTTTTTCATTTCACTTTCGAAAATTTCGGGGGGGTGGGGCTGTAGCCCCATCAGCCCCCCCCTTGGGTACGCCCATGCTGTGTACTGTTAAACTACGTTAAATCAATCTCACTCTACACACGTTAAATTAGCTTTCCGGAGATCAATCTCGGTCTCCCAACACATGGGCTCTAAGCATAAGTTTTCCCAGCCTCTCTCAACCCTACGCACTCTCTCAGAGCTATCCAAGGCACGACTGTCCACCTTTCGCGCTACGCTCAAACTGACTATCCCAGCCTAAGAGACTGCCCTCCAGCAACCCCTTGCTCCTTCTCAATCTAACACCTCCGGAGCTTTCTACCTGGCTCCCATTGTCTCCCCATCTTCCACACACATCTCAAAAGGTTGGGCACGCCCCTCTCAAACTATCTTTTCCCCCTTCATACCATCTATACATTTTCACCGGCTTAGATCCAGTTTTAGATAAGGAAAGACTGTTATTTTGACATTCCAGTACACAGCCCATGCAATATATAATATATTAAGACAAAAAAATAATATAGAACCTCAGTTCTAATAGCAGATGTTTCTCAGAACCTGACACCCCCACCTTAGCGGAAAATATGCCATTTAGGGGCTAATTTTCCCCCAAACATATAGTAACATCACCGAACAGTTCAATAGTCTCTTTGCAGGTTTCTTCATTATTATTATTACATATATATATCAAGGTGTCTGAACATTATTTCCTATAAATTCCCCTTTATTGTGATACACATACTTTTTGCTACCATCCGCCATTTCAACTAAGACTCTATCACGCACTTTCACTTTTCTAGATAATTGACATTCTAGATATGATTTACCGAATTCTTTAGCTTCTTTAGCCATACCTTCCTAATAAAAAGATTGCCTAATCCTCTCTAAGGTTTTCTTTGCCGCGTGATGTTCTCCCTTATTAGATACATGCGCTGACTTTAAGATTCCTTCTCTTTTGACTTTAGGCACTACTAATTGAGCTATAGCTTCTTTTACAAATTTATCTTTATGATACAATAAGTCCTTTTCAATATAATAACTCCCTTTATCAATTTCAGCTAATTCCCAAACTCTCTCTAAATTTTTACATTCCAATTGGGATTTCTTAAACATATCTGAATTGCTAAAGATAACTTTATTATTTTTCTCCACTTCCGTTTTTTCTGCATTCTGACTTCGTAAATTTTCCGATCTCGCTTCTATTGCGTAAACCTTACAATTATCGCTGCTCATACCTTTCTTTTCACTCAAGTTATCGATACTAATTTCCGAACTTTCTAATTCTTGGGAATCTAGCAATGGCTCCTCGCGATTGACCCCTGACAACTCATTAATCACCTCAGGATGTAAAATCACCTGCTCATTAATATTATCGGTCACCGCGCAAAGTACTTCCTGATGAATTATATTAGTTTGTCCGAATTGCGGAATACTAATGGTAATTTAACCAACGGTGATTTAACTGCTTCACCAAATAATCCTTGTAAATAAATACTACCCGCTCCTTTTAATTTCTCTTCCGGTACCAAATCTGGAACAAATGTGTTATTATCCCACCCTCCGCCATCTTGGATTTTTTTTGGCGAGAAAACCCCTTTTCCGCCAAGTAGTAAATGTCGCCAAGCACCCGTTTATACGCATGTTTGGCTCAACGAAAATAAAATGTAAATAATAAACAAAATTCGCTAAACTGGCAATAAGTAATCCTTGTATGAGCGCTTCGCGCACATTTAACGGAAAAAAACATCGCCGAATTCAGCATTTCTCGCGATATAGCATTTTCAAAATTCAGCAGTTCTCGTCTTGTAGCAATCTCAAAATGTAAAAAACTGTTAAAACAACAAAATATACCTAAAAAACGAAACTCGCTAAAGTGGCAATCAGCAATAGTTGTATGAGCGCTTCGCGCTCATTTACCGAAAAAAAAACATCGCCGAATTCAGCATTTTTCGCGATATAGCATTCTCAAAATTCAGCAGTTCTCGTTTTGTAGCAATCTCAAAATGTAAAAAACTCTTAAAGCAACAAAATATACATAAAATTATCAACATACCTTAACAGACATCTGCTTTCTTGAAACCTACAGCACAAAATATAACACCGCCGTCATTTTCCAAAATAGGCTTAATACGCATTGACACGCTATAAACAAACCTCCCTTTCATGTCAAAATTTCCTCATATTTCTTAATTACTTCAGCAAGAGCGTTTAAACGGACTACAGAAACTATAGTCAATGAAATACATCCAATAACTTTAACATAAAAATAAAAAGACAGCCATAGAACACGATATCAAAGAGTATCTGGTACAAGAGTCAAGCAACCGTCAGCAACGACAGCACGCTCTCGCGTCGTAAAAAAGGGGATTGCCATAATAAGTTACTAGACGCCAAACGCCGGGGTTGCCAGAGCGATAAGAATCGCCAAATACTCAACATCGCGGAGGGTGGGATAATAACACATCTTAGCCCCAAATCTTTATGAATAACACTAATTTCACATCCAGAATCAACCAATCCTTTTGCTTTTTGCCCATTTACACTAACTTCAATTTTCTCAAGTTTATTTAATTTCTCACCAATAGCATTAGTTCTCTGTTCGGCCATTGCCGATATCCTCGCCACAATAGATCCTTTAGGTAACTCTTTATTTCCTTTTACGGAAATCTTATTTACACCCGCTTTCTGTTCTCGACCTTTACTAGCATTATTATTTCCCTCATTACCCACTTTTTACAAAAACGTTGGTAATGGCCTCTTAAACCACATTTGAAGCATCTAGGACTATATCTCTTAAACTCAGTTTTTCTATCCGAAAAAGAATTAGTCTCATTACTTCCGTTTTGCCTCCAATTACCACTAAATTTACTATCCTCCCTCGGTTTCACTTTTTCACTGTTTACATACCTATCTTTACCCTTAAAACTTTTACACATAACGGCATAAGACTTATGTTTAG
Source organism: Maratus speciosus (assembly GCA_963932465.1). Taxonomy (NCBI): domain Eukaryota; kingdom Metazoa; phylum Arthropoda; class Arachnida; order Araneae; family Salticidae; genus Maratus; species Maratus speciosus. The sequence continues at coordinate 139,095,074 of OZ010797.1, read as the reverse complement.
CGTCAAAATAATTGTCACATTCTTTAGCAATTTTAGAAGCTTCTAACCATTTTCTCTGCTGAGTTAACCCAATATATGATGCGGTTTCTTCATCTAACGTGTTTAATAACTTATCCGTAATTATTAACTGATTGACCTTTTCATAAGAGTCCGCACCCCTAATCTTACAATAATTTCCCCATGTTGCTATTAAACGCGATACAAATAATACATGAGTTTCATTCTGGTTTCTCCTAGCCTTCTTAAAATTTTCCAAACACGCCTTCGGTGTCGGCTCATGTTCCCTTAGAACTAACTCCTTTAATTCCTCATAACTCTCAATTTGTTCCCTAGTGGTATAAATTAACAAATTATCTGCCTTATCTCCTAACATATTTAGTAGAATTTCGGCCTGCTGGTTTTCCGGTACATTTTTAGTTTTGAATGCCCTTTCTAAACTGTTGAAAAATAAATTCCATCCCTCAGTCCCTTCTGGTACTTTGATAGACAGAGTTTTAACACTTTTGATCAATTTTTCTAAGTTACTTTCATTATTAGATTCCCTAGACCCATTTGAGTTATTTGTCGAACCTTGTACCCTTAGCCTCTCCATTTCTAATTCATGTTCCATTCTTAATTTTTCAGCTCTCTCTTCTCTTTCTAACTTTTCCCGTTCAACCCTTTCTTCTCTTTCGCGCTCTAATTTTTCCTGTTTCTCTTCGCGCTCTAATCGCTCCGCAACAATAGTGTTAGATAATTCCTTAATAGCCCCCTCATAATATTCCTCGCTGTCCAATATCTTTTTCTTAAGCTGAAATCTGGTATCATCTTCCGTGAATTCAACCCCCAACTCTTCGGCTATCATCTGAAGATCCACCCTTTTTAGTTTCAATAAGAAAGCCATACCTTTACCGATTACTATTACCACTCTACAATAATATTTAAACCTGCTAAATTAATATACCCTAAATTTCTACTTTAGCACAGTTACCTCCACTTATTCTACTAATTAATACATTTCAGATAATCGAGGTATTATATTTCTAAATTAACCTACTGTATAACCTGATTTTCCTCAACCATTTATATCACACAATTTACTTCCAATAAACAAAAGGTAAAACAATAATTTCGATTTGATTACTATGCAATACAGATTCCACTTTATACAATTAGATAATAACATACAATTTACATAATAATACTGATACGTTGCAATTGAATAAAATTATTGATGTCAATAGAAACATCCACATAAAGAAAAATTGTATAACATACACATATAAGTTTCTACAATTATCCTCAATAAAATATTTCCAAATTCAATACTGGTCTTCACACTTAAAACAAATACGATCAAAACCTTCACTTTTTTTTTTCCGAAATTTACTTTTAGCCAATTAAAATTCTAAGCAAATGTTCATTTCTCGTTTGTTATCAACTCTTCAACCTTAAAACAGTATTGCTTCATTTAAATATTACTTTAATAATAATTTAAATTTAAGTAAATTCAATTATTCCTTCCAACTATTATTAACACAATGCATTAATTTTGTTCACTACCATTATTAGTAAAAAAAATAGAAAATCAATATTAGTACAAGTTATTATGACCTTTTTTAAAAAAACAACAGTAAATATGGCTCTTAAAATCTCCTACCTATCTGAACACAATTATTTGATTGCACATAAATTATCTAGACAAATTTATCTTAAATTACTATCAATTATACAACAATAAATACATTTGGTTCGAGAATGTCAGCAGACAGAAATGATCAAAACACCTTACCTTATACTTTATCTGCTGGGGTACTCCGCTGCTCACACGTAGTTTCACGATGAATTCAATATTTCACACTTTAAAGTCACTTTGATGTTATTCAACACTCAGGCTGTAATACACTATAACTTGACGCATTGTAGCGATGATAGGGCACAAACACTTCAGTTCGGTTCGCTGTAACGATGATAGGGCACACACACTCTGTATTTCTGCTCGACGCTTGGTTTTTATCTCTCTAAAATTCCGTTCGACGATCCGGCATTTCCACGCAAGAATTCCACTGGGTGCTCCGGCACTAACACACTGCAACATGGCTCTTTGGTCACTTGTCCAATACGATTCTATCCCGTCGCTGCCATCAATTTGTCGGAGTTTCCTCTTAGTCCGCACAACTTGGAAGAAAATCCTTATTATTTATATGCTGCCACCACCGATATGATTACGTGACATCGGTCACGCACTGAGAAGATTGTTTAAATGAAAACCAACGCTTTCAATTAACGAAATTAACAGTTTATTTACACAACAACAAAAGACTACTTACACTTACAAACTCGGATATAGATGATCCGGTTCAACATTAAATTGAATACAGTAAATGCTGGCTGTGTACTGTTAAACTACGTTAAATCAATCTCACTCTACACACGTTAAATTAGCTTTCCGGAGATCAATCTCGGTCTCCCAACACATGGGCTCTAAGCATAAGCTTTCCCAGCCTCTCTCAACCCTACGTACTCTCTATCCAAGGCACGACTGTCCACCTTTCGCGCTACGCTCAAACTGACTATCCCAGCCTAAGAGACTGCCCTCCAGCAACCCCTTGCTCCTTCTCAATCTAACACCTCCGGAGCTTTCTACCTGGCTCCCATTGTCTCCCCACCTTCCACACACATCTCAAAAAGTTGGGCACGCCCCTCTCAAACTATTTTTTCCCCCTTCATACCATCTATACATTTTCACCGGCTTAGATCCAGTTTTAGATAAGGAAAGACTGTTATTTTGACATTCCAGTATACAGCCCATATAATATATAATATATTAAGACAAAAAAAAATATAGAACCTCAGTTCTAATAGCAGATGTTTCTCAGAACCTGACAGTATGTTCTTTCATTTCCTGTATTTTAAAAATTGTAAGATGCAGAATTAGCAATAATAGGGGGCTCCAAACTGTCAGGCATTTGTCGAGCAGAAAATGGGCATAACAAATTACGCGCAGGATTACAAGATAAACTGTGCAACTAGAATGGAAATTTTGATGTCTACTTTTTCTTCAGATTATAATAAATACCTGAATCTAATTAAATTTATATTTAAAGCATTTTTATGTTTTTAATACAAAGTTGTATTCAGCTAATGCAAAATTTAGAGATTTTCAACAGTATAATCACCTAAAAAATATTTTTTGAAGTATAAAAAAAAAGAAATTTTAGGTTAGTATTAGAGCATGGCAGTTCATGCAGACTAACATGTAATATATGTTTAAAAACTGTCATGAAAAAATATTCAGATGTTTTTGAGATATCGTGCGCGTTATGCCAAAAATGTCATTTGGAGAAAAATGACTTCAATGTTTCGAAAACGCCGCTTAAGCTATTGAGTGGGTATTTTCTAAAAGCCATAACTTCTGTTTTTATGGGAATTTCAAGGAAACAATTGTATCAAAATGTTCAGAAAAGATAAGAGTTTAACATCTAAAAATATTAAAATATTTGAGCTTTAAGAGTCTTACGACCCCTTAAGCTCTTCTTGATATGTATATATATGTGGCTTCGTTATGGCTATTTAGAGGTCTGTCAATATCGTAGTTCTGACAACAAGTTCATGTGTTTCATAGATTTACCAAGTCAGAAATTATGTCAAACGTGGCAAATGAGGTGCGTTCGCACTATAACTGGTTTTATGAATATTCAGATCTTGATGCAATAGCTATTGTACTTTTATGCAAAAATGCATGAATACAATATTGAAATTCATTGCGATTATTGCATGAAATTTATTGCGATTATATATATTAAGTTCAGTAATATGGAATAATATGACTCCATCTTAAATAAAATGTAATCAACATTACAACCTAGAAGCATTACCTATCATTGGATGTCATTAAATTAATTACGTATGATAGGATTTAATAGAATGAAGAAAGCTTTTATTAATATATTTTTAAGTTTTGATTCGATTTTCATAAAATTTGATATGACTCGACAAATATTTAGTATACATTTACGATAGTTTAGAAATTTTATTTAATAACTTTACCTGATCTTAAAGACAACATTTCACGAGATGTTCTTAACATTTCCCACAACACACTGCAGTTAGCTGTGGAACATGCTAATTCGGAAACTTATCCAAACGATTTGAAATTTCGTTTTGGACATAGTTTGCACCGAAGATTTAATATATGTCAAAATTGGGTGTTGCCATTGAAAAAAACGAAGTTGCAACGATTCTATATATTAAATTTCAAACCATTCGGCTCGGCAATGTTTGCGCTGTTATATGCGGACAGACGGACAGACGGATGGATCTGATGACGACTATGGATGCTACGTATTTATATAATTACGAACGCACTTAAAGACGTGAAATAATTAGTGGTTCTACACTTACCATTGTGAGTCCATTTTTAGTCTTCTTATACATGAATAACGCTTCGTATTTTATAAATAATACGTATTATAACTTACAGAAGGGGGTTATCATGATTTTATGAATACTTTAGATGGGGCACAGATGAAACAAGTTCGAAATTGCACGTCAAATGTGGCAAATGAGGTGCGTTCGTAGTATAACTAGTTTTATAAGTATTTTTTGCACCGCATATTATACTGAATGTATATTTTAGTGCACTTTATAAGTGCATACCCATTTCATTCTGTTCGAAAGGCTGTAACATCATTAAAATGCACTTGAAATATTTTTTCTCCATTGGCCATAATGTGACGCAAAACTTTTGACTGTCCCTGTCATTAACCCTTTCGCGGTTAAGCTGTGTGGGATTTTTCTACTTCAAAAGGGTTTTACTTCGAAGTATTCCTGATCTTTGTAAATGGTTAAAGAGTCACGAGTTTTAAAAGATTAGCAGATCGCCTGTGAAAATGCTGCCCCCCCACTCCCCTGTAAAAATCTATTTGTAATGAATAATCTTTGGAGGTCCGTTGTAAGCGCGTCCGGCTAGTTTTCCCCGGTGATTGATTGTTATCCCAAACCAAACCCCCTGAACTTCCCCTTCTAAAGACACATTCTGCAGTGAATGTGCAAAGAATTCATTCCGGGAGAAAAAAACATATTTCCGCGTTGATTTCAAACACTTAATTCTTAACTATTTCGTAAATAACTTGCTGTATATAAATGCTTTAGATTATACAAATCCATATTTGAATTTAAGTACATTTGATATCAAACCAATATTTTTCCCCATTTTAGCTGATAAGTTTTTAAATCTAAAGATTACAATGTTTAAAAATAAAATAATTAATTTTCTTAGAATCTGGTATCAGAAAAATAATCGTGCTTTTTCCCTTTTAATAATTATATTTTCCACTCATTTAAAATTATCTTCTTTAGAAAGTCTTCCATCCAAGTCATTACATAAACAATTATTTCTTGTAGATTTGATTTAATTAAAAAAATTAAAATCCACTGCTTATATTTAGAGTGATTAGATAAGTAATAATTAAGTTATATTCGCGGAATGCGCAGTTATGATTCATTAAATGTAAATCTCATTATTGGAATTAAATATTAACTCCTTAGATCAGGGATGGCGAACCTATGGCACGCGTGCCACTTTTGGCAAGCGAAAGAATAATTTTGGAACGGCCAGTACCGTTGCAAGCAGGGCCTGACTTACGCAGGGGCATGCGGGGCAGCTGCCCCGGGCCCCCGCCCCCATAAGAGTAATCAGGATTTTCATTAAAAGGTGCCAAATGATTAAAATTAGCCAAAAGAGACCAAAATTCCTATATTTGCAAACATTTTGGAAGAAGTGCGGTCCCCCTTCCCTTCTCTACTTCTAGTACCCCCTGCACTCACGCAAAAATCAAACTATATGATTAAAATTTTATTACAACTTAGTATTCTATTGTTTTCAAAAGAAATTCTTTATTAACGTTTTCCTCGCAATGTGACAAGTTAAAACCATTCATTATGATCAATTTGGGGCATTTTCTTTTAGACATCTTATAACGTACGTAGATAAGCAAAGCAAAAAAAAAAAAAATAATAAAATAAAATAAAAAAAAAAAAAATACTCGTGTCAACCAATCTATCATTTTTTCTGTTATTATCCTACTAGTATTTTTTCTTAAAGTTGTGACCATCATTTTGTGATATCCTATTTACAGATGGGAGCAGTACCGTATACAAAATTTATGCATGCATACAATACGTATGAAGTTTAGTACTAGCCACTTCCACATTATTCCAAAAGAATTCTATAGATATATAGAAGGGGGGGGCAGAATGATGCTTGCCCCGGGGCCCCCCATAGCCTTAGTCGAGCCCTGGTTGCAAGTGATATCATTATATGAAGTTATATATATCTATTTTCCAAAAAACATTCCCTAAGGGGATCCTAATATACAAATAGGTCCCTTGCGTAGGTAAAGTTTTTTGTTATTATCATCTGTCGTAAAGAAAAAAAAATACGTATCTGTACTGTGTTTATGCCCAACTTCAGAATTCTTCTGAACATTAAAACCCACTGTAAACAGATAACTGATCAAAGATAAACAATTCCTTGATTTATTCGCCCCACCAATGGCTGAGAGGTTCTGCTCTCGAAGCTGGTAGACGGGAGGTGCTGGGCTCGAACCCAATCACGCCCGCCGGCCTAACCGTTTCGGAGTTTTCGAGGTTTTCTTCGAAACCGTGGATTCCCATGCTTAAATACGGGTTAGGTTCCCTTAGAAAGACCCCCACGAAGGGCACTCCCCCCCAAGGCCCATATCCCACGTGTTGATAATTGGCCGTCATAAACACAAACCAAACGAAACCTTGATTTATTCAGCCCAACCAGTGGCTGGAGGTTCTGCTCTCGAAGCTGGTAGACGGGAGGTGCTGGGTTCGAACCCAATCGAGCCCGTCGGCCTAACCGTTTCGGAGTTTTTGTGGTTTTCTTCGAAACCTTGGATTCCCAAGCGTAAATACGGGTTAGGTTCCCTTAGAAAGACCCCCACGGAGGGCACTCCCCCTAGGGTCTATATCCTTCGAGTTGATAATCAACCGTCAAAAATCAATCTAACCCTTGATTTATTTAAATTTCAATAGCACAAAATTGTGACATGTGGAAAAAAAAAATTCTATGAGTGAAATCTACAGTCCTTTCATTACATCCTTCATTTTTAGCTTTAGAATTCTGTTCTCCAATCCAAAGGATCTACTTTCTGACACAATTAATTTTCTTTGCAAACGCTTTAAATGGGCAGCTGTTCTTATTGAGAAACTATGTCATCCAGTGGTGATTTCCATTTTTCGTAAAAGGAGGAGCAGGTGATTTCTTAGAAAATGCTGCCAAAGTGGGCGCTTTGAAGCAAATACCAGGCGGAAATTTATTGATCAAAAAATAGAAACGCTATTCGATTCCAAATCACTTAAAAAGTCCTTCAAATTTTATAACTTTACATTTAAAAATGATCCCGAAAATGTGTCAGAAAGTTTAGCGCTGTTGAGCATTGAATTTGAGAACCACCTTCAAACGTTTTCTGTATGGAAATTCTGTTCAAACCTAATAAAATCAAGTGAAAATAAGATGTAGCACAAATAGTTTGTGACGTTTGTTGCTTTTCAAAACTTTTCTAAAAAGTTGTAAATGCAATGATTTATAATATATTGTTTAGTCTTTACACGTCATGCTAAAATACGAAGAATCAAAACTTAAAACGTCTACTGAAGAATTTACTAAAATTTATGACAGAAATATTGAAGAAATTTTTTCATTTAAAGAAATTTCTGGAAAAGATATCAAGACAATGAAAAATATTAATAACATCATAAATTTCATTATTTTGAGGCGTTATGTTTTACTATATCCGTATACAGTGGCGTATCTAGACTTATCATTTCGGAGGGGGCTGAGATACAGTAAAAGTTTCTAAGAAGGAATCGCAAGAAACGGGAAAAATTACGCTTTAAACAGGTTTTTATCTTATTAGCAGGTAACGCATCTATTATACAATCAAATCTGCTAATATTAAATCGCATGGGGCAGGGGAAAATATCACTTTAAGCAGATTTTTGTCTTCAAAAGTATAATTACATCGGTATACAACATTTTTCAAAACGGAATACTGAAAATTATCTACTAAAAGGTATTTAATAAATAGTAAATAAAACTAAAATAAACAGCAATTTTAAAATTTTATAAGAGCTCTCTCAATCTACTCCACATCCCTCAACACATTCTCGGACTCATTTTGGAGCACATACACACACGGCATTTGTGAAATAACACACTTTCTAAGAAGAAAACCTGTCTAAAACGGAATATTTTTTCTAGTTCATTTTGAATTTTACCTTAGCGTTTCATTACATTTTGCTAAATTTTCGTAATTAAACTTGATATTTTCTACAAATTTCGGAGGAGGCTGAAGCCCCATCAGCCCACTCCCTAGATACGCCACTGTCCGTATATAGTCGTCGCATCTGTTATTTTTTTTTTTTTTAACTCTTTCAGTTACGGTTGCATCTCCGAACGTAGCTTCTAGAAACTAAAATTTAAAAAATATATATTCCAGGAATTCCAATGAATATGGCCAAGAAAGACCTTCGAATAATAGTACTAAACATTTATTGTCAACGGACCCAAGAAATAGATTTTGATTCCATTATTAAAAACAGATCGGAAAAATTATTTTCTATAATGAATTTTGTGTTTTTAACTAGTGTACAAAATTATAATTTAAATATATGGTTATTAGCTAACCGATCGGCATTGACAAAGCCAGTTTAATAAAACAATTAAATTAAAATTAAGTCTCGAGCACCAAAATTTCTGTACAGATTTAGAAATATCAGAATTTGTTTAAATTGTAGTAAAGAAGAATAAAAATTTGGTAAAATATAGAATTGTAACCATTAATACATTACAGTACGAAATTTCAGGTCAATCATGCAATAAAAGGAGATCTTGCGCTAAACCCTCAGTTCACCAATTCTCCCCGGGGTGAGAAAGTTTCAAATCAAACATAGTTTTGATAGAATATTGAATAGTAACTACACATACATTACTGTACAAATTTTCAGCCCGATTCGGCAACAGGAAATAATGGCCCTACCCAACTCCCTCCTCCCCCCACCAGAGAAGAGAGATTGCGCCCCAAGCCCCAGTGTGCGGAAATATCGAGTAAATTTAATAAATAATTATTTTGTCAGTGTCACAGGTATTGCAATACCATACCGAATTTCAGCTCGAGAAAGTAATAGGCATGATAGTTACGTTTTTGATCCCAAACAAAGGGTGGGAAGGGGCCGTTACTCTCATGGGTTCAGTTTACGGGCAAATTGTTTTTAGAGTGTTTTAAACTTACTTTTATGCAGCAAAATACCGAATTTATGCCAAATTCGTAGATAATCAGAAACTTAAATAATTCTATAAGACAAATATCTACCTACATTATACAATCTGAGCTTATAATAATAAAACTTTCGGAAGGGGGCATGCCCCTTGCGCCCCCTCCCTCTCCCACACACACATCTGAATTAGCCAGTGTTTTATAATAAAATCTCATCAAAGGTGGTTTTACAAATTTTATGACGGTATGCCGACACTAGATCGTTATAAGTGCAGACATTAGATCGTTAGAGTGAAAATCTTATTTTAAAATTTTATTTTTCAATTTTAGCATGAATAATCATGATTGATTCCTTTTAAGATGTATACTTTTTTAAATAACAACCAGCAACAAGATTTCTTCTGCTCAAAAATTGCTAATTAATAAGAATTCTTTTAATTTTTTTGTGCTTATAGCGTATATATTTTACAGTAAGTTATAAAATCAATGGATTAAAAACAGAGATTAAGCTGTAATTGAGCAAAAACATTTATATTTATTTTTTGTTCATATATTTAAATTTATATTAGCATTAATAATCAATGTTAGATTAAATATCTACACGGAAAAAAAAAGTGGTTGTGTATTTCATACGTATGTTCATGATATTCTTCAAATGTTGCAATATTTATATAGATATTGAATTCATTTTAAATACTTCAGAAATGAAATACAAAATTTCGCGAATGTAATATGTACAGTGGTGGTCAAAATTATAAGGACAAGGGAAAAATCGCCAAATCTTGGCTACATTTGGCCGGAAACTTATGCAAATTTAATGGATGGAAACTAAAAGAAAAATGAAGAATATTTTTATAAGTTTTTATGGAAATATGTGGAAAATCCATATTCATAAAATGTATTATGGATTTATACAGCCATCTGGTATGGACAAAATTATAAAAACAACTGTATTTGTGTGTTCTAAAAAGTAAAATTTGCATGTTTTTTGCTCTGCACACGGAACTCAGCGACGATATAAATGCGTAGTAGGTGTTTGGGATCGTCATATTCTGTTTTTCAGTCTTACCACTAGGTACAAAGCTTTCGGAGTTTGTGAAAGGGAAAGTGGATGCATTTAAAAGTTCAGGACTTTCTGTACGCCAAATTGCGACAAAGCTTAATAGATCAAGAATGGTTATTTAAAATTATCTTAAAAATCCCGGTAAATATGGACGGCAAAGACATACACGTAGGCCATCTTCTGTTTCTGTAGGGGAGAAAAAATAATAATAAGGCAATCTTGCTCCAAAAAACAAACGTCAACAGAAATAAAACGTGAATTGAACTTAGAATGCAGTGCTCGAACTGTTCGACGTGTTTTACAAAAAGAAAAAAAAGGTTCGCTATGGTAAATATATGTCACGACCGCCTCTTACAAAAGTTCATAAGAGACTCAGAATGGAGTTTGCCAAAAAAAAATGCATTACTATGGGAAAAAAGTGGGATGATGTTGTCTTTTCAGATGAGAAAAAGTTTAATTTGGATGGACCAGATGGTTTTCGCTACTTCTGGTATAATCTCCGTAGAGAAAAAGAAATTTTCTCAAAGCGTGCATTTGGAGGTGGCTCAATAAAGGTCTGAGGTGGTTTCGCAACTGGTGGAACTACTCCAATAGTTTTTGTGCAGGCTAGAATGAATTCTGAGAGTTATGTTGATGTATTGGGCGATAATCTTTTACCGGAAGCACCGTTAATAACGAGTGGAGACTATTTTTTCCAGCAGGACAATGTCTCAGTACATGTTTTCCGAACTTCAAAATCGTGGTTTGATGCTAATTTCGTGAAACTACTTCATTGGCCGGCCAAAATCCCTGATCTGAATCCAATGGAAAATCTGTGGAGTATTCTGGCACACGAAGTATACAAAAATGGTATACAATATGAAAACAAGCAAGAACTCATGTCCTCCATCGAAAAAGCATGGTCAAAAATTTCCAAGAATGTTCTTAAGGAACTGTCAAACTCCATGACGTCAAGACAGATCAAAGTGATTGAGAAGGAGGGGGAGATTATTAATTATTAGTGTGTTTCAGGCAAAAACATTCATTGTCCTTATAATTTTGTCCAATTTTTACAATGGCATATTTTGTTAATTGTGGCAAAACATTCATATTTTGCATTTTCCAATGTTTTGCATTCTATAATGATTTCTAGCATAAAAAAGCATTTTATGTATAAATTTCATTTTATTTAGTTCAGAAATAATTTTTTTCTGTTCAATTTTCAATTGTTCTTATAATTCTGACCACCACTGTAGTATGTGCGTATGTTTGTCCCACCATAACTGAACACTTTATGCAATCTCAATTGCACAGCATATGAATAACGTTTTTATAATGTTATCCATTTTTTTGTATGTTGTGAGAAAGAACTCCAATTTCTGAATTACTCTTTTTAACTAAAGGGAAAAAAATTAAATTTTTCTTCAAAATACAATCAATTTTTGAAAAAAAGATAAAAAGTAAAAAAATAAAATCTTAATGTTAAAATTTCTTAATTTGCTTAGAAAATAAATATATTTAGCATTAGAAATCTACGCTGTTACCACTCTAAACTGAAACGCAAATGTGTAATTAATACTTAATATATGAAATGTAATACGTAGACACAAAATATTAAGCAGCATTTTGAAGTCGACGCAAGTCTCGCATAGAAAAACCGAATAAATTTCAAGATCAAAAATCAATTAGTATTCACTTGCTAAGATGTTATTTTTTACTTTTTTATCTCTTTTTCTGAAGTTGATTCTTCTTCTTTTTCATTCATGATTTTTCCGAAGAAAATTTGTCTCTTACTTCAAACAACAGACATAAATATATATATATATATATATATATATATATCATACTAAGCATTTTTCACATTTGTTTCTTTATCTCTTTTTCCTAAATCCCTCCTTCAGATTTTAATTTTGGGATACTCTTCTTGCATACTGATGAAGACTGATGCAATTTTTTAAATTCTTTAATAGCTATATTAGATAATTACTAATAATAATTTTAAGACACAAATTTTCGTGAGATATAGATGCAAAACTTATTTTATTTATATAAAAATATGTTTGTTATATTTAGGAGATTTTGAAAAAAAATGCGAATTCAGCTGATTAAAAAAAAATAATAATAATTTTCAATTATTTTCAAAGGTAATAGAAAACGCGAATGAATAAAAATCAAGTTAAATAAAAGAAATTTATTCGCTGAAATTTCAGTAACTTGTTTCAAGTCATGATCTTCAAAGTTTTAGTAATTTAATTTATGAATTTGAGTAAAATAAATAAAATTTTATTTCAAGAAATAATTAAAAGGGAGATTATTAATAAACTTATATAAGCATTGAAAATGTTTAAAAAAATCATCTACTGTTGATTTTAATTATGACCTAAACAATGGTTTTTTGAAAACTCATTATGTTACCCTTACAAGGGATTTTTTAATTCGATATTAAAATAATGGTAAACTCGCAAGCTTCACATACTGAAATGTGAGTAGTAGATATTTTTCTTTCACAAAGCGACTTTTAGAATAATTTTTAGCCGAATAATTTATAAGTTATTAATTATTAATTTTAAGCAAAAAATATATATATATTTTTTTTACAAGTGGCATTTGAAAACTTCTGACAAACAAATGGCATTAGAAAAGGGGAAAAAATATTTTACCAGTTACAGTAGTGGTGCAGTGGAAGGGAAAGTTACCTCCCTTCCCCGCTACATAAGATATGATGTGCTGTCCTAAAATGATATTAACATTATAACATTGTCCTAAAAATTATAACAAGATATACATTTAGCGACTTAAGTTGCCTTCAAACCTCAAGAACAAACATTGATTTCATATGAAATTACTCACAATTTCAACTACACTTGTTTTTGAAAGTATTAGCCCCCCCTTTTTTTAAATGTTTAATTTTTTTTAAGAGTTCCCTCTCATGAGAATTCTAAAAACAAGAACAACATAGCTAATATCTTTCCTTAAATTATTGTTAAAATTATATAATTAAATTAATATAATTATTTAATTAATAAGTTACATTAGTATGATAATGTAACATTCTATAATACAATTTACAATATTAATAATATGAGATTAGTATTAATGCTTTTTCTAAGCTAAACACATTATGTCTTAATTTAACATTAGAAATATGCTAACAAATTGCATGAATGACACGTGATGGCAGGGTTGTAAAAAACCCGGGTTTTTTAGAAAAAACCCAGCCCGGGTGGGTTTTATTAAAAAACCCGTGTTAAATGGGCAATTTTCCCCGGGTAAATTAAAATGCCAAAATGTGGACGATGATTCCACCTTCTTCACAAATAATACTCGGTACTTTTCGGTTAGCCGGGCACCAGTGTTTATATACATATTTATATGCATACATATATGTAAATATACATATATATATATATATATATATATATATATATACATACATATTGTATATGTACACATACATTTATATGTACATATACATACATATATAGACATAATATAATTACAAAAGTACCTAATAATCTTCACAGTTGCCACTATATAGAGAAAACTAGAAAATCGAGGGAATTTAAAAATGAGTATTAAAAATAAGGAATTTTACTAAACTTTGGTACTTTGCAAAATTTATCCGTTGAAATTTTGAAAGTTCTCAGAGGAATTACTCTGGGAAAATTTAATTTTTCTTTAGGAAAGCGGAAGGAATTTGATTGCCAAAATAAGTGGCAATCCTGATCTCAAATACAATCTTTGTGAACACTTTATAGTCTAATAGATGGGAATGACTTCATAGTCTTAATAATGATCTCACTATTTTTCTCTGTGCTTATACATGGTGTGTTCACAAAGTTTCAAGACTGTTCCTAGAATACAAAAGTTATTAAACATTTTTGTACAGTGAACTGAAATTCTTCGAAATATGACCCTTGGGCATGAACACACCGCTGCCAGTGTTTTTTCCATTGTTCATAAGCTCCCTGGAAGTCTTTGCGAGCAAGGCTGTTAAGTGACCTCGTCAAAGCTGGAATCATATTGAATCGTTTCTTTTTCAGGTCTTTCTTGATCCGGGGGAATAAAAAAAAGTCACTGGGAGTGAAGTCGGGCTGTAGGGAGGCTTGTGGCAGTATTGCCATATTAAACTTAGCCAAAACTTAGGCGGCTGCGAGCGACGTCTGAGAGGGTGCATTGTCATTGTAAACAATCCAATCGTATTTGATGTCTGGGCAGATGTGTTCGGTTCATACTGGAATGCACCACCATTTGAAGGTTAAGAGTCTGGTGCGCCCGCCCAGACATCAGAGATGATTGGATTGTTCACCACGACAATATGCTCCCTCTCACACGTCGCTCGCCACTGCCGAAGTTTTGACTAAGTTTAACGTGGCAATACTGTTCCCTACAAGTTCCCTACAGCACCGACCTTGCTCCCAGCGACTTTTTTGTTCAGGGACTGCACTAAAACTTAAAATCATTTGTTGGGTTTCCATGGGTGGCTAACCTCAAGAAAGACCTGAAAGAAAAGCGATTCGATTCCAGCGATCGAAGCAGCTTTGATGAGGTTCCTTAACAGCCTTGCACACGAAGACTTTCAGGGAGCCTATGAATAATGCAAAAAACACTGGCAGCGGTGTGTTGATGCCCAAGGGTCATATTTCGAAGAATTTTAGTTTGTTGTACAAAAATGTTTAATATATTTTGTATTCTCAGATCAGTCTTGAAACTTTGTGAACACACCCTGTATATAGATATGATCCCTTTAATTTAAATAACAAATAAATTTTAAATTGCAAAGCTATCAATTGTATGTTTTTCAATTGTTTCCAACCTAAAAATGCAAGGGAACAGATGTCATAAGTTCCCCCCGGCCGCCATCTTGGAATTCTTCTTGGCGTGAAAACTCCTTTTCCGCCAAGTAGTAAATGTCGCCAAGCACCGGTTTATACGCATGTTTTGGGTTAACGAAAATAAAATGTGAATAATAAACAAAATTCGCTAAACTGGCAATCAGTAATCCTTGTATGAGCGCTTCGCGCACATTTATCGAAAAAAAACACCGCCGAATTCAGCATTTCTCGCGGGATAGCATTCTCAAAATTCAGCAGTTCTCGTTTTGTACCAATCTCAAAACGTAAAAAACTCTTAAAGCAGCAAAATATACATAAAAAACGAAACTCCCTAAAGTGGCAATCAGCAATAGTTGTATGAGCGCTTCGCGCTCATTTACCGAAAAAAAAACATCACCGAAATCAGCATTTTTCGCGGTATAGCATTCTCAAAATTCAGCAGTTCTCGTTTTGTAGCAATCTCAAGATGTAAAAAACTGTTAAAGCAACAAAATATACATAAAATTATCAACATACCTTAACAGACATCTG
Organism: Maratus speciosus; assembly: GCA_963932465.1. NCBI lineage: Eukaryota > Metazoa > Arthropoda > Arachnida > Araneae > Salticidae > Maratus > Maratus speciosus. The sequence goes on along the minus strand of OZ010797.1, from coordinate 139,079,379 downwards.
CTTTCTTGGAGCCTCCAGCACAAAATATCTCTCATAACACCGCCGACATTTTCCAAAATAGGCTTAATACGCATTGACACGCTATAAACGAACCTCCCTTTCGTGTCAAAATTTCCTCATATTTCTTAATTACTTCAGCAAGAGCGTTTAAACGAACTACAGAAACTATAGTCAATGAAATACATCCAATAAATTTAACATAAAAATAAAAAGACAACGATAGAACACGATACACGATATCAAAATACACGCACAAAATTCTAAGCTTCTCAGGGGTTGCCAGAACACGACACGTCACACGGGGTTTCCATATCGAGTTTGTCATATCTGTAAACACTGCCAACACGCCAACAAAAAATCGCCAAACAATTCAAAACAACAACGGCTGAGGGAAGATACGGCATCTATGCCAATGCAAGTAAATTAGTACAAATATGTTCTAAGATTCAAAGAAGTGAATAAATAAAACAAAAAAACCATAAACTGTTAAAAAATACATAATCTGTTCTTTTCCAGAAATATATTTTAAAAAACCCGGGTTTTATACCTGGGTTTTTTATAAAAAACCCAGCCCGGGCGGGCAGTTGGGCGGGTACCCGGGCAGCTACCCACTACAACCCTGCGTGATGGAGTCAGACTTGTCCTGTGCATCGTATGAATAAAATCTACATAGTTTGCTACTTTTTTTTAAAATTAACTTAGCATTGGACTAAAATAATCCACTTAATATTCTTTCTTTGCAAAAATAATTATAAACAATAAATCCGAGAAACACTCCAGAACTTTTAAATAATATCATATAAAATATGAATTTATATTTTTTATGAATCGCGGGAACATTTTAATTTCCTTTACGCTCAGTTTTTAAATGCAGAAAATAAATTATGAGACTTTCTGATGTATTATTTAATATCTTATACCTTATAATTTTAAAATTATTCTGATAGAATAGCTAAATTACAAAATTAATGTAAAAGTACGATTGCGATATGGAGTAGAATTCGATAACCCACAGAAATGTGCAACAAAGTTTTTATTATTAAAAATAAGCATTTGTGTAACAGTAATTCTTAGGCTACAGTCAGATTTTTCTTTCGGGGAGGAATTCGTGGGGGGGGGGGGGGTGAGAGGTGTATTATAATATATGAAATGATATCTGCTGTGATATCACAAAAGATAAACGAGAAAAAAATATGATGTTTTGCTTTATTTTTACATTAACAATTTTTTATGTTGCATTATGTAATAAAGATAATTTAATAAATCTGAAAAATAATTATTTATTAATAGTACTAATTTAAAAAGAAAGATTAAGAGAATCATTTTAATAAATCTGTGACACTGAAAACAATATGTAAGCCTCTTGCAAATGCCCGCCATTTACTATTTACCGTTTTACCAAACTTGTTTTACTTTACAAATCATTTTTACAAGAGAGGGGTGTTTCTGTCATTCATAGCTTTCTAAAAGCCTTACAAGTAGTATTTCGATGTCTTTCACCGGGTGCAAGAGTTAGGGTGACATGGTTACTATACAAGTTTTGGATTATTCAACCTTCCCCCCCCCTCCCCCACGATGTATTGTAAAAGAAAAAAAAAATGAAAATAAGATACTGGGAAATATTTACTTTTTTTCGAAGCTTGCGCAAAAGAAAAAAAAAATAATAGGAACTTTTAAAAGATCATGGCAATTAATTACATTGGAATATTTGGTCTACTCGATTGTATTTAGTAAAATGTTTAGGTAAAAAATACTGATATCTAGAGATAAAGGTATGGGGAAGGATGTAGCTTCATAAGCCTCTCTTTACATTCCTGGGTCTTTTGTGTGGAATTGCGTGAATAAATAAGATTTGGGATTTTTTACATTGATCATTATAGAGTCGCTGAATTGGAGTTTGATATATTGAGAACATACAATACATTATGTTTTTTATTTTCAAAGCGGGCATAGTCAATGATAAAACCATCACTACCCCCCCCATCATTCAAAAGAGGTACAAAATAGAACTATTTTTCATATTAAGTAAAGTATTCGCTGCAATAATGCTACAGCAGCTACTATATACTGTTTATAAAGATACTAATACACGGTACACGTATCAAGTTATTCAAAAATATAAAAGGGTCGAATATAATTAAAACTACACACATGAAAAAATGTAAAAACACCGTTTTATTTATTTTTTAATACAACTAAAAACAGGGAAGAGTTACTATTATTAAGATTATCTGTCTTTAATGCATATGAATGTATTACATATCTCAAAATGATTATTATTTTTTAAGTAGCTTAATCATGTTGGCGAAATGGTAGATTATATCTTCCACCTCAGAATACTCTGCAAACATTTTATTGTTTGAAATAATCCTTTCATGGCAAACCCCTTTGTATGCAAAACTGCCATATAAACAAAAGGAAAATCGAGATAACAACAAGAAAAGAAATGATATGTTTATAGAGATTTTGAAACACCCATATAGCTTTCACGGGTTGATTATCATTAACTTGTGTCATATATTTCAAAAAAGTTTTCAAGTTTCAAAATAAAATTACTGTACTTTTGCTCTAAAATTTTAGAAAAGCATTGCAGATTATTGCAAGCAATTGGACGTAATTAAACCCGTCTACGATATTTAATTGCTTAGAATTTTTGACCTACTTCCAACAGTTAAGAGGCTACTTGACTTACGCGGAAACACACGTTCTCTAATGTTAATGCAATAGAAGAAGACTTTTAATATCTCATTTGCATTTCAATATTTTGAAACGAATTTTGTATTGGCTAGCTGAGATCGATCTGTACAGCGGCCGTTTTTTTCTTTTTCGATTTTGTTTACAGGTTTTTTTTTTATTAGGATACTTTTACATTCGGAACCGGTTTCGAAAGTAAAAGTATCCTCATTAAAAAAAAAAACTTGCAAAGAAAAAAAAACAGTCTTTGTATAGATAGACCTCAGCTACTCAATGCAAAGAAAATCGTTTAAAAATATTGAAATGCAAGCGAGCTATTTTTAAAATTTTCTTCCATAGGATTAACATTAGTGAATGTGTGTTTTCACGGGTAAACGAAAAAAAAAGGTGACAGGAAAAAACGGGACCGGAAAAAAAGTGACAGAAAAAAAAGAGCGGAAAAAACGGGACCGGAAAAAATGTGACAAGGAAAAAAGGTGACCGGAAAAAACGTGACAAGGAAGTGTTAAATATTGAACTTGTCGATAAATAAATGCTAAAAACTAAAGTAAAGTTTTTGCATTGTCAGTTTCTTACAGCGTAGGTGGGGGGGGGGGGGGGAGTTAATGATTGAGTTAGACAATTCTAAAATTTGGTCCAAGAAAACAAAATTTTAACATATCATTAAGAGAAGTCTAACATGACTTCTACAAGGGACAAGCTGATGCTTTCTACAAGGGGGGGGGGGGGGGGATTAAGGAAATAGAATTTATAGATTCTTTCAACTTCACATTCGCGAACGCCAATACAAATATTTTTCGTCGATGTCTACGAATACTAATATTGAAAAAATTTTAAAATTCGCTTACGATAATTCTAATTAACATCACTACTTGATATTTGATATTCGCGAACGGTAATACCAATATTTTCCGTTGATGTTTAAGAATGCTATTATAAAAAAAAAATCCTGAATATTCGCATATGAAAATTCACATTTACACTACTACTTAATTTGGACATTATGTGAATAAGAATACTTTCCGTTGATAATTAGAATGCAAATATTGAAAAATATTGTGAATGTTCGCATACGAGAATGCTCGTTTACATAACAACTTGTTTTTCGAGTTACGCATGTATAATATCATATAAACTTTTTTTTTTTTTTTTTTGTAAATTTTAAAGAAGTCAGTTATAATAGATTCGATTGGAAAGTTTTATTTTTATTATTTTTATTTTATTTAACGCTATTTGAATTTTTGTTTATTAACATAAAATTATATTAATAATAATAATAATAACATTTTTTAGACTTTCTGAATCACTTATCAATTTATAATTTGTTTATGTCCTGATCAGTGGCATTAGTATTTTCAGATATTAACAGAACAAATAAAGAAAAAATAATAATAAGTAAATATCTTTGTTAAGATATGCCTAAAATCCGAAGTTAGCATAGTTTGTTAATTTTTTTGTTGTTGTTGTTATATTAAGCAATTGATTGAAGTCGAATTTTTTGTAATTTTTGGTTTCATCATGGAATTTTCAGATGTATTATTCTAAACATTTAAACTAAACAAAATAAATTAAAATAAACATTTCTATAAGATACTGGAATCACTGAAAAAAAAAACGCACATAGGAAAAAACAAATCGATAAAAGACCACGGGAAAGTATTCTATTTATTTTATTTTATATTATTTATATTTATTTTATTTTATATTATTTATATTTATTTTATTTTATATTATTTATATTTATTTTATTTTATATTATTTATATTTATTTATCTATATTTATTCTATTTAAAGTATCTATTTATAAATTTGTGTCACATACAGGCAGGCAGACAGACAGACTGTAATTTTGTTAAAACATGTTTTTCGGAATCTCTAACCCCTAAAATGTGTAAATCCGTCGAAAACCGAAAGTCGAAAATTTTCACGAATCCAGTCTTCTTGTAACGATAGAAGAAAGTAAAAATCAGAATTCCAGTTTTCAAGTTTTTCTATCCCCCATCCACGCAACGGCATTATTGTTCAAAGTTCCAAAAAAATATAGAAGCAGATATATTTCTACATTCTCCCTAACAGTGGTCAACTCTCTTTATCCGATTCTTTTCCAATCTACAACATTTCTACACATATTGCCTAAATCGAAACTTTCAATATTATAGAAATTCATATCAAAATTACAGAATTTTAGCAACATCAAGAAATGCTTGATCACTAGGTCAAACAATGCTTGTAATAAATAGCGGGTAAGGAAGAAATGTATTTCAAAAGTTTCATGTGGCAATGTTATCTACATTTTGCTTTAAAAATTTAAATCTTAGTATCTATGATATTACAATCATAAACTGTGAATTTACTATAGATTTATTTAACTTTGATCTGTAAACGTGCTTCATGCCAGACTAAAGCATATCACTTAAATAAAAGAAAAAAAAAACACCATTTAAAAAAAAATCTTTGCTTTAATATAATCGTAGATTTTCTATCATTAAAAGAGGTGAATATTACTTTTTGTAAATAACGGTTTGATAGCATTTCTCGTAAAAAGTGTTTCTAGTTAAGGATTTTTTTTCGGTTACAAGGCCACCGATCAGATAGAAAAATTAAAACGCAGTCTAATTTATGTTTCGTGTATCTCCAACGAATAAATTGCTTCCCAGTTTTATGCACTAAGTATGCGTCCACTGCCAAAAATTTCTCCTTGTCGTTGTCAGAAATAATTATTTTTATATCAAATTAATATAAAAATTCAAAAACTAAGACTATTTCTTAAAAATCAATACAATTAAGAATACTACTAAGAAATTATATAGAAATTACTATTGGTGAAGTAATGTAATAGAAAAGAAGAATATTACGAAGACTAAAAGCGAAGGTCTAGAAGTAGAAAATGAAACATATAAAGTCCTTTAAAGAACACAAAAGAAAAATTGTTTAACTGAACCTTTTGTGACAAATCAGGAGGTTTTCCGGGTATTTCAAGATCTATTGCATTCCACAGGTGCAATAAGTTTCGTTGAAACACATTCATAGATTTTGATATAGTTTACAAACCATTTTTATCTCTTTAAATACAAAAGGATAGGAATGAAATTCATATTTACGAGTATATCCTAAAGGTCTTTCTATTTATCTGGCATAGTTTGTCAAAATTACAATACAAGTTTACATTAATTGTTACTATACTCAAACCTAAGCCCTTTTGTTACTCAAACCTAAGGGATTCTAGTTTACCCCTGTTGTCCATACCAGACCCGCCCATAGAGACAATAGATAAGCACAGGATAAAACACTGAGGAAAGCCCTGAGTAAAATGTCATATTTTGATGTTAGTAGACTAATCTCAAAATTGTATTTCATATTTATCTATTTTATTACGCCCACAAATCTGTCCTTACCTAAATAAAAAGAAAAGTGCCCAGTTAAACTGGTGGCATTGAGCTCACAGGCTATTCACACTAATTGTATATTATACTATTATTTCAAAGAATAATGCACCTCAAAAAATAAATGAAAGGGGATTAACCTCCCCCCCTTATATTTAACAAATGAGCCTCCAAATCTAATCAGGGAAGCTCCTTAACATAATAAACTGATATGCAGTATACCAAATTTGAAGCAAATCAGATAATTCTGCATAAAAAAGGCATATCGGTAAATTAAGCTTTAGACTTAACTAATAAACCTCCAATTCTAATCAGGAAAGCTTTTTATCAGAATGAACATAAAAAAAATAAAATAAATTGGATAATTCCACATGAAAATCCATTTATCTAAATTAAGAAGAGGGAACTTTCCCCCTTTTATATTTAACCAACGAATCTCCAAACCTAATGAAGAAAGCGCCATAGCGGAATAAACCGATATATCAAACTTGAAGCAAATCGAAAAATCCTCCATGAAAAACCCATTTATTTAAATTAAGGGAGACTAGCCCTCGCCCCCCTCTTCATACTTAACCAATAAACCTCCAAATTTAATCAAGGCAGCTCCTTAGTATAATAAACCGGTATACTAAATTTGGTGCAAATCGAATAACTCTGCATGAAAAACCCATTTATCTAAATTAAGGGGGGTCTAGCCCCCTTTCCCCCGTGTGTACTTAATTAATGAACCTCCAAAACTAATAATGGAAGCTCCTTAACATAATACAGTCGGACCTCTATTTAACGAACCTCTATTTTGCAAACTTTTCCTTGGAACCAAGAACATTTTGCGAATTTCTTCGTAAAATAACCTCCAAATAGCGAAGTGCATTCTCTATTTAACGATCTTTTTCTTGTGATCTAATTTTTGTTTTCTCCAAATTTCTCAAAATATTTCTGAACATTTCAAACTTGTTCTTTCATTAAACACATTTTATGATGTTCAATGGCCTTGATCTGGTTTTACCTGGCGCCTTCTTTGTCAGCAGTGAGAATTCGGTAAGCACGGAGGACGAAGACGATAATCCCTTAGAGTAACTTAAAAAATGCGGATACAGATGAGAAAAAAAGAAGAAATTAACCATGATGTGCTGATGGATGATGGCATTTCACTTAATTATGAAATTGAGACCTCGGAAAAACTATCCGAATTGGATTTTTTTCGACAGTGTGAAAAATAAAAACAATACAACAATGAATTGCGATGAAGACGAATATGATGATGATGGAAATGGTCATGATACAGGAATTAGCAAAACTTCGTATGATGAAATGCTAAAATCATTTGAAACAATCTGACACGGATTATAATTAGACGAACATACGCATGAAGGGTTTTTTGGTGCATTGCAAAGATGCGAGACGTATTATGAGAGAAAGAACTTTTTAAAAGAAAAAACTCAGTCAAAATTAACAGAGTTTTTCAGAAATTAAATTTAAGGAAGCATATGTTAATGTATGGTTAAAATTATTTGTTATAATAATAATAAATACGATAATTTCATTAAAAATCGTTAATTTTAATGTAAAACTATTTACTTTAAACAGATATAGTGTATTTCCAGACAATGTTTTTTATTCTTGCTGATTTTAAAGATTTAAACACATAGAAAAAATGAATTGATGATGGATATCGGAGGGTAAAATAAATAAAACAAATCGATATAATTTATAAAAAAAATGTGATTAATTACTTTTAGTAAAAATATTTAGTGTTTATAAATTTAAAATCTGTTTTATGTGGTTTAAAGTATTTTAAAAGGTGAATCTCTATTTAACGAATTTTCCATATAACGAACTTTTTTCCGGGATTTAGCGACTTCGTTAAATAGAGGTTCGACTGTAAATCGGTATACCAATTTTGGAGCAAATCGAATAATTCTGCATGAAAAACCCATTTATCTAAATTAAGGTGGGGGGGGGGGGGGGGGGAGTAGCCCCCCTTTATTCTTAACCAATAACCCCCAAAACTAATCAGGGAAGCGCCTTATCAGAATGAACCTGGAAAAAAAATTAAATCAAATCGGATGTTTCTGTCAAGAGTTATCGCGTTACGTACATACAGACGTAAGTGCATACATATATACAGAACCTGCGTGCACATTAGCCCTTGGGCTTTGATAGCCTGCGAGCAAAAAGGAGGATAATGAAAAAATTCCTCTAAAGAAAGTGCCTCCTCTCTTCGTCTTTATTTTATTCCCTTTACAAGCTGTGTACGTAATTTTTTCCCTCCCCCTCCGCCTTATAAAACACCTTTGCTTATATATAAACTAAGAATCAATAAATTGTATTTCCTTAATACCCCACCCCCCACCCCCCTCCTTAGAAAGCACTAACTTGTCCGTTGTAGAAGTCATACTAAACTTCTCTTAATGAAATGTTAAAATTGTGTTTTCTTGGACCAAATCTTTGAATTGTCTAACTCAGTACTCCCCCCCCCCCCCTACGCTGTAAAAAGCTGACAGTGGAAAAGCTGCACTTTAGTTTTTAGCATTATTTATATACAAGTTCGATATTTAACAATTTCTTGTGACGTTTTTTCCGGTCATCTTTTTTCGTTGTCACGTTTTTTCCGGTCCCGTTTCTTCCGCTCTTGTTTTTTCTGTCACGTTTTTTCCGGTCACCTTTTTTCCTAGATTCGTTTTCACGAGTGTAGTAATCCCTTCTACTTCACTCACGATTCAATTTTAAACGAAACGATCAACTGAATGTTTTTTATAGAGAGGAATATATAGATATTTTTCTTGCATCATATGAATTCTACAAGATATATTTAAGTCCCCTATAAATATTGAAGAGAATTTCAATTTAGTTAATCAATTTTATTGGTCTTCAGTGAAAATACTGATAAAGACAACCTGTTAGAATACTAAAGGAAAATGACGATGACAGTTGTACCTGCGTTTGAATTAATTGAGCAAAAACTTTATTTCTTCATACATTAACAAAAGTTCTGTGAATAATGTCTGTCAATAAATAAAAGTAATATTTCACTTCTTATCTTCGACATTTATACGTCTGATTAATTACAGTTTTTTAATATGAAATATTTTTCTTTAATTCATATACTAATAAATAATATCTGTAATTTATTTTTCCCTTTTAATAGTGAAAATTGTAAAACCTCCTTCTTTTTTTTTAATTGCGCGTTCATGTATTTTCATAAATCTGATAACAATAATAGAAATAAAGTTTCTATCAGATTTATTTATACTGATATCCTTTATATATTAATTAAAAATCCTATTATAGATTTATAATTCCTATTATGAATAAGAAAATAATTAAATTTCGTTATTTGATTAGATAACTCTAAAGAGTAAAACTAAAGATCCTTCTACATATAATAATAATTTTACTACGTACTTTGAATCAATTAACAGTCTTGAACCAGCATATAATTATAACTTGTCAATATCGGTACTTTCTCCGATCCCTTCAGAATCGTTATAGACAGGTTTCACGTATTTAGTATTATAGTTAAATGAAAAACATTGAAATACTTTTAAAAAATAAAATAAAAAGGAAAGAACGCATGTATCCATTCAAATAATAAATGCAACATGGCAAATGTTTTGAAACGTAACCTTATGGAAAAGATTGATAAAATAAAATAAGTAAACACTGCTATTGTATGAATTTGTCGAGTTCCACCCGAAGAAACTATAACTCATCTAATGTATATATCCTTTGAATTCACCTTAGTATCTGTTTTGAAGTATAATGCCATTCTTAATTATTTACAGAAAACATCATTCTCTAAGGCATTTTTCAACCAAATCGCTAAAGCCTTCGATTACAATAAACTACTTGACAAATAGTCTACCTAAATATGCCTATTATGTAGCGGAGAGAAGGAGTGGTTGATAAACGCCTTCTTCATCTCCCAGTCTCCAACAATGGGGGGAAGCACAAACGCGCATACGCGGCGATGACCATTTAAAGGTGAAAAATGCTGACCGTCTATACGCGGCCATAACGTTTTTGAAGTAGATTTTTTGAACGCGCAGACGCGCTCATAACGCTTTAGAAGGGGATAATCTTGACCGCACATACGCGTCCGTGACCACCAAAGGGTTAATACTCGCACGTGACCGTTTATTCATAAATACATTTGTGAATGTTTAATAATCTGTAAATATGTGGATCAATAGTCTTTATTACTTCTGTTCGGACCTTGTGCGCATGCCGAACGAGCTCCGCAGCTTTCCGGTCATGTGACCCAGTTCAGTCGTTCTTTAGCTGCCATTGCGGCACGTTGTGTATTCTAGCGGGTCTTATCCCCAAGTATAGAGTATGTTGTTCTTGAGCTGCCATTGTGGCACGTTATGTTATAGCGGGTCTTATCCCCAATTATTCTGTTTCTTATAGCGGGAGTATTCCCCAAAAATATGTTTTATGAACGTCACTTGTTCTAACAGCGGGTTATTACCCCAACGTCACTTCATCATTCTATGTTCTTCAGTATTCGTGATTGTTTGTAACATTTGTGTGCTGTGTGTTATAAAAAATGTGAAAAAGAAACCTAATCGTCTTCATTCCTAAAGTTACGCACAGTATTCACATACAACTTCCCCAATTTGAACTTTCCACGTTCCTTACTTTACGAGTAAAATGGCTGTCACAGACAGACACACACAGGATTGATCTTACAATGGTTCGGTTTTTACTTTTTAAGTACGGAACCGTAAAAAGAAAAAAAAAGCTCACTTGTAGACCACAAAGAGTACAGTTGAGGTAAAAGTACATTTCTCAACATGATGCAGGACTCTAATTTGAAACAAAATTTTGGACACTTTTTTGAAAAATCAGATAACCCAAACTGAAACGTAAGAATTAAAACTTATTTCGAAACGTAAACAATTAAAGCAAACCTGATTTCAATGAAGAAAATCAGCAGCAACCAGACCCACAGGTCAGGGTTTTTTTTATATACTAATCTCGGCTCATTTAAAAAAAAACTAACCAGTATCTGACTCCCCAGCAAACACACGACTTCTGGCCGCAAGGCGGTTTCGTCGCGGTCAGCGTGAGTTAAGGCTATTTGTAGCCAAACTATACTGTACCGTAAGTGACGCGCCGCTAATTACGGCAGCTATCCCGGAAAAGATTACGGACCGGTGGCGAGAAAACTGTTGCGTTTATTCTGCCCCCAAATCAATGAGGGCCGGTTTCTGGCAAATATGTAACGGTCCATCATCGTTTAGAAAGTAGAGGGCTAATATTACCTAACACGCATATTTATTTAAAGAGAGGAAATGTATTTTTTTCTTCATTTTTTTTTCTACGTAAACTTAATTAATTTAAATGTGGCTTTTATTTAAAAATGTAGATACGTTATGAGATTTATATTTAAAGCAGTAAAATAGATTAATTATTTTTGCTTAGTTTTAAAGTATTTAAGGAATATATATCGATAAAAATGTAACAAACATTTACTTTTCAAAATGTAAAATAATATTTCCGAACTATGCTTCGAAATCTCTGCATGGATATATTTTTTATCGTCACACTGAAAACAATGAATGGATCATTTTTTATTTGATTATTATTTTATTGATTTTAATATCCAAAATAAACAAACTACAAATTCATAGGAATTACATCTGAATCGGAACAATACTTAATTATAGTAAAATGCATTTATTGGGAATGTATAGTAAACAAAACATCTACTAAAGGTTTCATAATAAATGTGAATTTTTTTTAAAGTTCCATGAAAAAAATATTTTTCATAAAAAAAAGTCACTTTGATTGTTCCAACAAACACTTATTGTTGAACATGACAGAGAAAAGGGAAAGAGAGAAAAAAAAGGGGGGGGGGGTGGGGTGATTAAGCTGTTTCTAAAGCATAAATTTTTAATACAAAAAACACGCTTAAAGTTCTTGTTTTAAAAATATGCATTAATATTTTAAATAAATATATTTTTGTGAATACATCGGAATAAAAATGAACATATTTAATGGTTATTTTATATAACTTTTAATTGCCAGAATATTAATTTATCAAATAGAAAGAAAAGGGCAAACATAATTTATTTGATACATTTGTTATAAGTTATAAATATGATGAATAAAGATAAATAGTTAATAATAGTTTATAAAGAAAGAAAGAAAAGAAAAGAAAGAAAAACTAAAAAGACAGATTCAATATCAAAAAATTTCTGAAGTAAAATCCTTCTGCCCCTTTCCCCTAGTTGAAATTTTATCGATTTCTTTTTCCTCTTGCAGAAAACAAAATGTTATAAATAAATAAACATTAAAAGAAAAAAAAATTATGATTGAAGAAAAAAGAGTGTTTTTTATTTATTAGAATTATGCATTTCTTGATAATACCAAAGAATTATAAGTTCTTTGTATATCTGTTTAAAGTTCTATGATAAAAACTTCCCGCGATGTCTTTTCTACAGGAATTCACTCCTCAAGGTCAGAAGGGTGCAGGAAAAGTTCTCAGAATTCGGCTTTCTGTCGATTCTGCTCTTCAAATTTGCTAGTCATCGTCCCACCTTCATTCATTTCACACCGTACTAAGCGAACAGACGGTTGTTTATTATCATAAGGATTGTTAACACGTATATATTGGCATGTACGTGCACATAAAAATTCTGAGAAAGTCATTAATTTTTGTTTATTCATTAAAGAATTATTAATTTAAATTAATCTGTGTTTTTTGTACATTTTGATTTTATTTTGTGTAATATAGGATATTTAGATATTAGATTTAAGAATTTTTTTAACATTTTCATTTCGGGAAATGTTTTCTTTAAATTACGTGATTTACCGATGTTCTGTTACATTAAAATTTTGTTTAAATTAGGAAATAATGAGACCTTTTTTATATAAAGTTTTCTCTCAAAGTTTGGAACTTAATCAACTTTCAAAGTTTTGATTACATCGCGAAAGCTTGGATTCAATAATTTAATAATAGTTTAATTTAAATAAAGTTTATTCTTCTTAGTAAAAGTGCTTTGTGTTCCCATTCTATTTCTTTAAATAGCGTGAAATTTCATATAGTGTAAAATATTGTAAAATTTAATTCAATAGCTGATTATTTTATGATTTATTTTATTTTTGTTAAGGACTGATTACATTAACTTTAAATGTTATATTTATCTGTATCATTTGAGATTCTTTAAAATAGTCTAATAAAGAATAATCTTCATGAGTTTCATGTTATTCTTAATTTAAATCAAGGTTGGGAGAGCTTAGTTATATACTTCACGATTCATTTAAAATCACATTAAAATAATTAAGCATATTTCACAAGAAAGTGGCGCATGTGTTGTTCAGTATAAGTAATCACAGGAAGATTAAAAACTTTGATTATTCTATTTACACTTATAAATATTTACAGTATTTACAATGAAAACATTTGGATAAAATTTGTTAAATAAATTCCACATTGGGAATCCAAGATGATCATATTAAAATTTCAGCAATTATGTTCTTCGAAAAAGAAGTCCAGAAAATAGCATGATTTAATATTCGAAATTAAATTTTCCTTTTCAAAATTAAACATCATTTCTTCTAATAGAACACCACGAAAAAACCTATACGCAGCTTATTACCTGCTGCGTTCAAGATTCACATTCACAATAAAAACTAAACTAGAAAAGAAAGAGTAAAAATGTTTTCAAATATCAATTCTCTCGAAGGTCACGTGATTCTTCGCGGCGCCTAAGCAGTCTGGCTGACTGCTCGAGAGAGGGTTGCAAAATATTCCACAGTGGAATTACAAAGAAATGCGACTTTTAGAAAAACTTTTTTTTCTTTTTTGAGTGAAGAAATTTAATAGTATAGTTTGTATTGTAAAAAAAATTTAATAAAATTTAGAAAATCAGAATAAAATTGAATTTAATAAAATTTTGAAAAATCATTAAAATATTGGTGACATTTCAAATTATTTTTTAAAAAAACTCGGGGATTTAGGAAAAGTTAAAATAATATATATGTCGTAGGCTGATTTCTCAATTAGCCTACGACATATTTATTATCTTCGACTGATAAGCTGTGGCATAAAACTTTATTAAAAAAAGCTTTAACTATTTTCTAAGTTTAATAAAATTTTAATATATTAGAATATCGGTGAATCACGCACTGCAAAGTAAATATTATCACATTTGACGAAATGAAAGCATTTTAACATTTTTTACAAAATAAAATCAAAATGTATAAAAAAGAATTATAATAAAATAACTAAATAATTCTTTAATGGATAAGCATAAAATACTGGTAAAAGACTTGCAAATAAATGAATAAAAAATAGTAAACAAAGATCTATCACTAACACATTTTAATTTATAACATATTTCATATATTAGATCATGTTAAGACGATTTTCATTATTTGGGCAAAAATTCAAAATTTATTCTATAAATAAAGGTACTTATTGGAAGGTTATTAAAATGATAAAATGTTTTTGTATGAAAAAAAATATATATATTAATGTTCGCTTACATAGACTTTTCCAGAAAATTTAAGTTCATTTATCTTAAATTTTTTCAAAAACACAATACATGATATAGTGAATTAATAAATTAGTTTATTTTTTCAATAATATACTTTTGAAATTTGCTTGACATGCAAATATTTAAAAGGACATTCCATATGAATTTTAAAAATATATAATTGAAAAAAATAATTAGTTCACTATGTCAAATATTATGTTTTGGACATTTTAAAAAAGTTCATGGTGAGTGGATTTATAGTTTTTTAAAAGTGTACCTTAAGTGAACATTATTTTTTTTCCATGCAAAAACATTTTATCATTTAATTAATTTTCTAAAATGAATTTTCTTTTATAGAATAAATTTTGGTTTATGCCTAAATAATTTTTGTGGCATGTCAGTGGCTAGCTTTAGGCTAGTTTACATCATTTAATAACCTTAAAAGGCATTTTTATGGGCAGCTTTGGGTTAAATTTAATTCTTGACAAACACGAATGGCAGGCAGACGGAGAGCTTCTGGCTAGTTTTGACTTTTTATGGCCTTTAAAAGAGTGAATGTGGCCAGTTTGAGGCTATGTAGCACTTTTGATAAAAAGTTTGTGGCGTGATTGCGGGCATCTTCTTGTACTTACGGCCAATTATCTTGTGGCCAGATTATGTCCAGCGTGACACTTTTTTGACGGAGCCGTAACGGCCAATGATAGCGGGCCTCAATCAAACACTTGGGGCCAAGGCTAACGTAGCCGTGAGCGGCCCAGAAGTTCCGTGTTTGTTGGGTCGATTCTGGCTTGGATCGTGTGCCATTAAAATTGGATTAACCGATCCAATGTAGGACTCTACTTCCAAATGAAAATATTTTCTCCGATGGGAGCATTTGACCATCTCGATCACAGTTCTAGCATAACCCTTATCGATAGAAAGCTTCACGAATATTTTTATAAATCCTTAGATGTATGCAAGTACGAAAACATCTGTTAAAGTAACTTCAAGTAACTATTCCTTAATCTTCAATTTTTTTCGAAATAGGAAGAAAAAGAAAGAAAAAAATTACTATATTAACATTGACTTTTGTTGTATTTATTGTGTGCCAACTGACGTGTTTTAGCGGGAATCGTTTCTCACACTGGTCTTTTTTCTGATAAATCTTTTTTGTTATCCACACTTGAATACTTTACATTGTTGCCAATAGAATGCCTTTATAAACAGAGTAATGACATACAAAAGTTGTACATACTGAGATTAGAAGTTTTTGTCCAAAATATGACAACCAAAATTCCAGAACATGGCAATACTCTTCAAGACAAATTTGAGCAAGTAAAGTGAGGCAAATCAGCAAACATTTGCTTAACAATAATTGCACGCTCGCCAAATTTTTCTCAAAAATTCCTTTGACTAATAAAATTTTATTAGCTGATTGTGAATACTCTTTTTTTTAAAAAAACACTCTATGGACCACATTCTCCCCTTGGTTTCGAGGCTACAAAAATTCGTCTGTTTGGGAATAACATTCCTAACCGCGCTTTTGAAAAGCATTGTGTTTAGATAAATTATGCTTGTATTTTATTTTATCCGGAGTTTTAGACCTTTTCAGGGGCAGGTATGGGTTATATAAATGAATTATTTTTTTTTTATTTTAAAGTAATAGCATGCATATTTTTCATTTTATTTATAAAATAAAAAATTTAAATTCTAGTTAATACGTATACATGGATTTTAATTAATATGTATACAAGTATTGATCGAAAATAATTCGAACAAAATAAATCTGCACTATTTTACGCATGTATTTACCTGTACTTCTGCTGCATCAAATGACAGAAAAAGGTAAACAAACGCGCTAACCGCTACTTTTACGCCTCGTGATTCCCACTGTTACTTCTCGAGAATACTGTCCATTTTCACGCAACTCTAACGTTGAAAAAATCCTCGTTTAAAACCCCGAGTGCTCAATAGATCAGTTTCAACTGACGTCACACACTAGCAACGACCTTAGCAACCAGGCGTGTTTTTTGTTTGCCCCCCAAATTTGGTCGATTCTGATTGGTTGGCTCATAATACAGGTTACAAATAGTTGATTATGATTGGTTTAATGAAACTTGGGGGCTGGTGATCACGTGGTTGAAACTGATCTATTTTTTAATTGGTCTTTTAAAAATTTGCATATTTTTTAATTATACATTTTAAATCTGCACATGTTTGACAATCAAAATATATAGCATTTCTTTCTAATGAAAATTATTTTTAGCATACATTATTTAGATCATATTTAAAAAGAAAAACAGTTTTATAAAACAAATGTTATATTCATGTTATACAGGGTGTTTCATAAAAGATGGGCAAAACTTAAAGAGGTGGTGGTACACATCCAAAGAAACAACTTTCATCAAAGAATGCATGGTCGGAAACAAAACGCACACTTGCTAGAAGGCGCCGAAGTTGATGTTGTTATACGAAACAAAAACACACAAAGAACGATTAAGTGACAAAACCAAGGTGTAAAACCGCTATCCGTACAATCGTTGAGCCTCTGAGTCATTTCCATTTGAATTTTCATACATAAAATGCATATCAGCCTTTTCCCTCTTAGTAAAGGGCAACATCTTCCGATACGTTTCTACTGCGATTAACAGTTCTATACTCGGATCAGCGGCTTTTGTGTATTAATTGAGGCTAAATTTTGAATACGCGTTCTTATTCTTCCCCATATCACATTTACATGCCATTAGTGTCGTTCTTCTCCCGATAGCTAGCAACAGGAACAGGAATGGAGTTTTAACGTTCGCATGGACCAAATTTTCAAATGCGCCAGCCTCTTTACGTTTTATTTCCGACCAAGAATTCTTTGATGAAAATTGTTTGTTTGGATATGTACTATCACCTCTTAAAGTTTTGCCCATCTTTTATGAAACACCCTGTATTTATGAATGTATTCTTGTGGAAACTGTGAAATGAGCACATTTTGGTCCTTTTATATTGTCAGTGGCAATCGCAATATAAGCAGTCGCACATGGTATAACCAGATTCTTCTTAGTCTCTACCTTAGACAGAGCAGTTACAGTTAAGATGGCATTTTCGATGGAAGACAATTCATGAACTGATCAGCCACCACCATTACTTATGGAGGACAACATATGGGAAGTGCTAAAAGGCGTATGTGCAAACCTGTCAATTTTTCCGTGTCATCGCTAAAAAATCTTTTAAATCTTTTCACACAAAGTAAAGAATTTTTTTCTAATTCTTAAAAATTCATTTAAATGAATTAAGTGGACAGCAAACGACATAAAACCATACAGAAAAAGATTTAATTAGATATTTCAACAAAGAATAATTTGTTTGAAATTATGATACACAAATATACTTTTAAGGTCTTTCTACACTAACTTCGCCTTTCTTATGCAATAAAAAATATATATAATCTTCACTGAATTTTCCAAATTTACCTTTCATTAAATGTTATGCAAGTACATAAACATGTATTGTGGTACTATGCATGAAGGCACACTTTCACTCAGCTTTCAGGGAAAAACTTGTAAAGCAGAATATTATCATATTTTGTTCATGCTACAGATTAAAAATATAGTATAACTTGAATAAAACTTTTTAGAATATAAGAAATTTTTTTTAATTAATTTCTTTTAATCAAAATTTGCCTTTCATAGTTTTCAACAAAATTATTTTTCTTTTCGATGTTGCACAAGCTGTGATGCCCGTAGCTCAGTTGATAATATGAGTAACAGTCTTGCATGGGAAGTAATCATTGGAAGTTCCGCACAAGGTTAATCACCTAACTATGATATATGCTATATAGCACCCAGGACTCATGTTTAAGAAAGCAGAGTTCAAAATTGTTTCCCATGATCCTTAAGTGAATAAAGCGCTGCAGGGATAAGTTTATTCGTACAAGCTGCATACTGTGAGGACAAGTATTAAAGATAAATTAGTTTTGATAGGAATGCTTCAAGAACGTTAAAAAAGGGGGATCTTTTACAATGCCATGTACAAACTACAGGCAGCGTATTCCAAACGTTGGAATTCAGATACATTTTTTAAGAAACGTAAAATATACAATGTAAATAAATTATGTTTTTCTTTTGTTAGAAAACCTTTTAATGAATTGTTCATGAAAATTAGCACTGTATTTCAAGCTATGTAATATCCCCTCTTTATATAAAGATAAAGTCAACTTCACACATGACAGTCTATTCACTTAAATAGTATAAAGATAGTAATTTAAATGACCGCAAAATAAGAAATAGGCTGAAACCTATTTGGAATTGTTATAAACCCGTCTAATGCATTCTTTTGTGGACATAATGAAAATAGCATTTATTGCTTTGTATCATAATTGAAACATTTCTAGTTCTATGTCATGGAATCTATGCTGATGTAAACTACTACTTGCTAAAAATTCATTAGGCCAGCACTGTTCACAATCTTTTAGGTTTATTTATTACTAATTCAAAATTAATCTTCGCTGTACACCCTTTATCGAGGATAATCTTAACATTTAAATTTTTTGTGATTACACATCTAAATTAGTGCTCGGATTACCTTCTTTTTCTGACAAACAGCAACATCATGATTATAAATTATTTCAAGGCTCATTTATCAAATTATACAGTATATTCGTCACGATCTTTTACTGCATGCTTCTCAAATAAAAGGATATTCTTTTGAAGGTCTGTGTAGATGATATTTTTTTTTTTCATTTAATTTTTCAAAAAATACTAAAGAGCATTATTAAGTTTAGTATTTATAAATTAACACTTATAGAAACAGTTCAGTAGCACATTGTACAATTAAAAGGGTTTTCTTTAGTATCGATTCAATCACGTTTTCTTAAAAGAATGAGAGAAAATCTTTTGAACATATTTCTCAAATAAGAGATTTTTCTATTGAATAAGGATGTAGAATTTTAGAGAATTGGTAATAGAAATTTTTTACAGCATGAAAAATTTAATGTTTTTCTTTATTATCCATATAAACAGTTTTTGGGAGAACACCACACTCAGAAAATCATTTTGAGCACACTTCACAAATAAATGGTTTTCTTTTCATGTTTAAAGACATCTTTCTTAACCATTTCCTTGCGCAAATATATTTCAAAAGTGAATGGTTTTTATTTTGTATGAATTCTGGCATATCTTACGAGAACCCTGCTCTACGAAATCCGTAATCTATATATCACCAAGCAAATGTTTTTTTTGTTTGAGTTATACCATATCTAGCTTAGAAAATTTCGTTTAGTAAATATTTTTAAACACATTTCACAAGTAAGATTTTTTGACTGAAAATTATTATTATTATTATTTTGTATGAGTTCTAAGATTTTTTAGACTGCTTGAGTGAATGCTTTTAAACACTTTTTTTTGCATGAGCATTAATAATTTTTCCAATTACTTGATTCAGTAAACGTTTTTAAATTTGCTTTACAGAAGAATGTATTTTCCTTTCTATGAATATGGATGTGTTTTTTTTTAAGAGAACTGCTGTCAAAAATTCTTTCAAGCATATTTCATAAGTGAACAGTTTTTCTTTTCTATGAATTCTAAGTCTATTTAAAAATTATAATTAAAAGAAAATGCTTTTAAAGGTATTTTATAAGTGTACAGACTTTTTTGTATGAATAAGGACATGTTTTTTCAGAGAACTGCACACAGAAAATCCTTTTGACCATGTATCACAAGTGCACGGTTTTCCTTTCGTATGAGTTCTAACATGTCTTTTTAGAACACTACCTGGAGTAAAAGTTTTTAAACATATTTCACAAGTAAATGGCTACTCCTTTGTATGAATACGGACATGTATTTTTAGAGAACCATTCTGAGAGAAACCTTTTGAGCATATGTCACAAGTGAACGGTTTTTCTTTTGTATGAGTTCTAAGATGTGTTTTTAGAATACTACCTTGACTAAACGTTTTCAAACATATTTCACAAGTAAATGGTTTTTCTTTTGTATGAATACGAGCATGTACTTTGAGAGCACTGCTTGCAAAAAAACCTTTTGAGCATATGTCACAAGTGAATGGTTTTTCTTTTGTATGAGATCTAAGATGTGTTTTAAAGTTGCATCTTACAGAGAACGTTTTTAAACATATTTCGCAAGTGAAGGGTTTTTCTTTTGTATGAATACGGATATGCGTTTTGAGATTACAGCTCATAGAAAATCCTTTTGAGCATGTGTCACATGTAAATGGTTTTTCTTTTGTATGAGTTCTAAGATGTACTTTTAAAGTAGATTTTAGAGAAAATGTTTTTAAACATATTTCACAAGTAAATGGTTTTTCTTTTGTATGAATTCTAAGATGTCTTTTTAGATTGCTTCCTTGTGGAAATTGTTTGGAGCATATATGACAAGAAAAAGATTTTTCTTTTGTATGAATACGGACATGTCTTTTGAGATTACCACTTAGAAAAAAACTTTTTGCACATATTTCACAAGTGAACGGTTTTTCTTTGGTATGATATCTAAGATGTACTTTTAAATAACCCCTTCCAGAAAATGTTTTGAAACATATTTTACAAGTGAATGGTTTTTCATTTGTGGAAGATTGACAATCTTTGTTAAGAGCAGACATGTGAAAAAATATGCTGAAACATTTCACATAAAAAATCTTGTTCTGTGTATGAAGTACAAGAGTAACTTGTAGAATATCATTCTGCCTAGAAAATAGTTTGCAGAATATATTTAGTATTGATGTTAATATGCTGAAATGCTGCACAAAAGGTCTTACTATTTATTATTAGTACAACAGTGTTTTAAAGAAAAGGTATTAAATATTATTTAAAAAATATATCTGTCAAATATTTCATTTTGTATTGGTAAAAGACATTTTTAAGCACATACATTACTTGTAATGTTTTAGAATATTTTTCTCTTATAATAATGCTTTTGTTTTTGTATGCAGTTGCATTTACATTAATTTGGAAGGAAGACCTTTCAAAGAAGATTCTACTTTTTTTCAGGCTTTTTGAAGTCAAATCTGTTAAAATTTCACAGAAGAAAAAACATGAAGAACATCAAGAAGGAATCCTTGTTTGTCTTTAAGATCTGAAAAGGTATTTTATACAATTAATTAAGCATTTTTATTAGTAATTGTAAAGGGTATAGCCGGATAAGTATAGCGAAATGGCTTACACGGCCGATGTTTGAAATAACATGTGTGGTAATAAGGCTCACCATGAGAATACAATATAGAGTGTTTTTAGCCTCTGACCTTGAACTGTCCTTGAGATATACGGGGAAGTATGCACCGGCGCTATTGTTTTTCAAATATGTTATTCTTAAAAAGTACAAAAGTTAAGAAATTGAAACCAACGCCAATTACTGAAGAATATATAAGTTCACATTTTATATTTTTTTCACATTTTTACACAAATTTTAACATAGAAAAATAAACGAAAATATTTTAAAAAACATTATTAATGTAGTAATTTTATATTTACACCAACCAAAAAATTACAAAATAAAGCTCAAAGTATGTACTTTTAAGAAAAAAAAATCGTTAAAATCGAAGATGCGCTTTTTGAGTTACAAAAAATAATGCTAGCAACTTGTAAAATATTCGTAACTTTCCCTCTTTGCATTTGCAGAAATACGCTACTATCAATGCATTGGTCGATTCGTAACATTTCCACTCGGGCAGGATGCGCAATGCGCCAAAATAAGCGAATGTTTCCATACATACCACACTTCCCTATAGGTTTGTTTCGTGTTTGTAAACATTCTGTTATTTTGGCGTACTGCGTATCCTTCTCTCATAATAATATCAAGTCGATGGTGTAGTCCATTGTCCAAGTGAAGCTATAGGAGTTGTAAATATATAAGGTTATCAACTTTTTGGTAATTCTGGACCCCCTCCCAAACTTCCGATATCATACGTTACTATTCCTCGAAGCTCCCTCCCCCCAATGATATTGTTATCAGTGTTTAAAAATTCTTTTTATTTTTACAATTGTTTTCCTTTTTTTTCTTTTTATACGTTTGCAATGATATACAACTCTGGTTGTATATTTTTTATTTGCATATTTTACTTATTTAAATAAAGAGAAGAAATTCATAAGATATTACT
Source organism: Maratus speciosus (assembly GCA_963932465.1). Taxonomy (NCBI): domain Eukaryota; kingdom Metazoa; phylum Arthropoda; class Arachnida; order Araneae; family Salticidae; genus Maratus; species Maratus speciosus. The sequence goes on along the minus strand of OZ010797.1, from coordinate 139,056,743 downwards.
GTTATATAAGAAATAACTTTATACCAAATAACGTTTTAAAGAAATACTTTTTCTTTAAAAGTTTTTAATAATAGCTCTTTGTTACATAATACATTGAATAGTAATATTGTTTCTTGCACTTCGCCCTTGCACGGGGCTAAACACAACTTCTTGTAAACAAAACAGGCGGACAACATTCTTCCCAATCTTTTACCAGCGAAAATAACAAGTATAATTTCGAATCTCGTTTCTCTAACAATGAATTATATACGCATATGGCAGGAGAATATTAATGGCAAACGTTAGGTTATTCCCTATTTTGGAATGAAATGTTTTATAATCATTCAATGGTTTTAATTATAACTTTGTATTTTCATAAAAAGAAGAAAACAGACTTAAAAAAATTAAGATAACGGATGTAAAGAAAAAGATACCAAAAAAGTAAATTTTGTTTTGATCAAAAATGATAACGATATATAACGATAACCCCCTTCTCCTACAGATATCCAACGATGTCAATTGCCAGACCCTCCCACACACACACACACTCCCCCCTAAAGTAATACGTTATATATGTACACTGTTCAGCCCCCTAGCTTTCTTCTATGTGAAAATCATCGTAGGCAAATGTTACTATTTTGTTTGTCAATTCTTGATATTATAATGCGAGAAGGATGCGGATGCGCAGTACGCCAAAATAACAGAATGTTTACAAACACGAAACAAACCTATAGGGAAGTGGTATGTATGGAAACATTCTCTTATTTTAGCGCACTGCGCATCCTGCCCGAGTGGAAAAGTCATGAATCGACCAATGCATTGATAGCAGCGTATTTCTGCAAATGCAAACAGGGAAAGTTACGAATATTTTAACAAGTTGCTAACATTATTTTATAACTCAAAAAGCGCACCTTCGATTTTAATGATTTTTTTTTTCTTAAAATTACATACTTTGAGGCTTATTCTGTAATTTTTTTGTTGGCGTAAATATAAAATTACTACATTAATAATTCTTTTAAATATATTTTTGTTTATTTTTCTATGTTAAAATTTTTGTAAAAATGTGAAAAAAGTATATAATGTGAACTAATATATTCTTCAATAATTGGCAATGGTTTCATTTTTTTTAACTTTTGTACTGTTTGAGAAAAACGTATTTGAAAAACAGTAGTACCGGCGCATACTTCCCCGATTATCTCAAGGACAATTCAAGGTCAGAGGCCAAAAACACTCTATATTGTATTCTCATGGTGAGCCTTATTACCACACATGTTATTTCAAACATCGGCCGCTGGGGCCCTTTCGCCATGCTTATCCGGCTAGACCCTTTATATAAATCATACTCCAGTTAGATTTTCATAACATTTTTAAGAAGTAAAAAAAAATATTTTCTACATCTTTTAAACTTTTGAAATTTAAGGATTAGAAAAAACATTTTTGTTTATATAAATTACAAAAAAACCTCTTTTATTTAATCATTTTTTTGTTTGTACAGTCCAGGGTCAAAAAGTGACCAGCCCATACTAACTCGACCACAAGTCATTGCATAAAAATTGGATTGAAACCCATAAATTAGTAATAATGTCCATTAGTTAATTCTACATTTAAATTATGCTTAAATGATTATTTGCATATAGAAATTATTGTTTGGTGATGCCGAAATTATTTTATCGATTATTTTTGGGAAACTCCTAATGGGTAAAATATAAAAAACCGCGTTTTTTACAACTAATTTGCCAAAATATATTACTTTAATGTAGGGATGCACCGGATATTGATTTTGCAAGATATCGAATATCCGAAGCTCCTATTCGTGGCCGAGTTCGGATATCCGGCAGTAGGTATGTTTTTAGCTATATGGTAAATTATTTCTTTATATAATGCCATCTCAGAACAATAAATTACAAACACGTTTCACACATCTTAAAAACAATTTAAATGTATTGAAATATAAAAAAAAACTATATCTCTTTGAATATCAGGGCTTGAAATTCAAGTTTTCCCAGGAGGGGAGTTTCCCACCCAACATTTATAAATGCAGGGGTGTTGAGCTGTTAGTAAGGAAAAAAAATCTTTAAACCCGGCTATTTTTATGTGCCACCTAAGGAATCTACATTTATACAGACATGACAAAATACCATTGAAATAATTTAAATTAACAACTCAAGATAATTATCCAAAATGTTTATTTTATTAAACAATAGAACAGAATCAAGCTTCACTACATATATCATTCATGCCTATTTTTCAACTGTCACCTAATGTTAATGGGCAATTAACAACTGGGTTGCTAAATGAATTTCTTAATTTAGATTTTATTGCATTTTGAGTGCTTTTGCCTCTTTCACAAGTGGCATTTTTGACAAACAGCACAGAGCAACTTTTATAACTTTAGAAATTATTGGAAATACATTTGTCGTCAAGAAATTTGTAAATTGATCGTGAGAAAAAAATTATGAAATTCACCGATCGGTCTCCAGAAAACAAATCGAGAAATTCATCAATCGGTTGTGGTCGCAAATTTTTTCAGTCAGATGCAGAAAAACAATCATTAATTTTGTCAATCTGTTGTAAGAAGAAAGTGTGAAATTTGCCGATCGATAGCAGAAAATATCACGAAATTTGTCAATCGGTCCCGAGACTTGATCGTCGTTTTACAAAGAAACATTTTTGGAAAATGATTTTTTGGAAACCGAGCCTCCCGCCCACAATATGCTTTAGGGCACGAATCCTTCCTCGAATATCAAGCCCGGTATCTGCACTCAAGCTCTGTAATGTATATTAATAATGCTGTATAAAAAATGTAATTAAAATATTAAAATATTCTATTTATTTCTACAATGAAATGCTGATAATTGCTATTGGATTTGGATATGGGAATGACTATATTGATAATTGCTAATAATTAATTAATTTGTACACTGAAATGCTGATAATTTGTACAACAAATTTTAACCAATTAATATTGCCTATAATTGTAGAGTATTTTCACAAAGAAATACTTTCTTTTTATAATTTGAACGTAAAATATCTACTAATATACCCATGATTAAAGAGTTACAAAGGGTACTAGGAAAGTTTTGCAATACGGATTTATTTATCAAACTTTTTCAAAGTAATTTCTGTTACAAGCAATACAGTTCTCCAAACTCCGAAACCAGTCCTTAAACCAGCTCTACCAAGTTTCACTTGGGAGTAAGGAACACTCATTGTCCCAAGCCCTCAGAAGTGCCTCATCACTGGAAAACCGAATTCCTTTATGCTTCAGTTTCACATGCGGGGACAGTACGAAGTCGCAGGGGGCAAGATCTGGACTGTAAGGAGGGTGTTCAAGAAGTTTCAGTCCTATAGTGGCCAAATATTCAGTGCAGGCTTTGGTCCGGTGAGCTGGAGTTTAGTCATGATGGAGGAACCATTTGTCATTTTTGACTTTGGTCACAGGTTCTTCTTAGATTCTATGACTTTAGGTAGGCACTGTTCATTGTACCACTTAGCAGTAACTGTCTTCTGTGCGTCCAAAACGATACACTCAACAATTCCACTTGATTTGAAAAATAAAGCTATCATTTTCTTTTTGACAGTTTGAGCTTTTCTGACAGCTACCAGTGTGTCCTCATCATCAAAGACACAAATTTTGTTTTGAGAGTTAGTCGGCCCATTTTAATAGTATAGCCAGGTTTTGTCACCTGTCACGATGCTGTTCACACACCGAGATTATCCTTTACCAAACATTTTTAGCATCTCCTAGCACCAAGTCACATTTCGTGTCATCTGCTCCTCAGTCAGTCTATGTGGCACCCAGAGACAACACAGTTTCTTGAATTGCAAATTATCATGCAGAATTGAATGAATTGCAGGTGCATTTAGGCCCAAGGTATCCTCTATATGCTTGTAGGTTATTCGTCTGTCTTCGTCAAGCATTTTCCTCACAACAGTAAAGTTTTCCTCCGTAATTGACGTTCGGGGCCTTCCCCCACTTTCAGCGTCCTCCAGGTAGAAATTTCCACTTTGGAATTCTCTGTACCATCTGTGTATAGTCATACGATGTGAACAATCATCACCAAGTGCAAGAGTCATTTCTTCAAAGCATTGGTTTATGTTTAAACCACGCGCGAAGTTACACCGCAAAACTGCCCTTATCTCACTTCGTGACCAGGGCACCACTGGAAGAACTTCACACGATCACAGCTAATCAATAACTGAGCCTACAGACTTGTGGTTAAGTGCAGATGCATAAGTATGAACCTATGTCAATACGCAGCCTCAAGCAGTCACCTGCGACTTTTTGTTTCATCATATTGCAAAACTTTCCTAGTACCCTTTGTGTTTTCTCCAAACATAGGTTTAGTTGATGTCTTTTTTCTGTTTTAATTATCTAATACTGTTTTGCTTTAAGTCACATTTAGCTTTATTTTAAGTTAAATTACTTTGGTATTATAGCCATAGCCAAAAAATAACCCACAAATTGGTTCAATTCTATGCATAACTTTATAGACTTTTCAATGGTACAAGAATGAAAGTGGCACACAAATCACTATTACAGCACCGCCTTCTGGAGGAATATTTCCAATTTAAAGGAGCACCTGCTGGACCTAACCATAAAAACATACACAAAAATTTTGTTCAATTATATGGATAACTTCATACACTTTTCGATGGTACAATAATGAAAATAGCACAAAAATCGCAAATACAGCACCCTCTTCTGGCAGAATATTTTCATATTGAAGAAGGACCTGCTGGCCACAGCCAAAAATGTACAAAAAATTTGGTTCAATTCTATGCATAACTTCATACACTTTTCGATGATACAATAATGAAAATGGCACAAAAATCGCGATTCGCCTTCCAAGAGGGGAATGTTTCCATACTGAAGGAGGGCCAACTGGCTATAGCCAAAACCATTACTAAAAATTTGGTTCAATTCTATGCATAACTTCATACACTTTTTGATGGTACGATGGCGACACACGGACAGACATTTTGTATAAACATGTTTTGGGACCTCTGACCCCTAAAATGTCTAAATCCGTCAAAAACTGGAAATCGAAAAAATTTCAATTACTATACTTTCTTCTATTGAAGATAGAAGAAAGTAAAAATAGGCCTGTTTAATTGTTAAACTTAAAAGAAAGAAAGAAAATTAATAAAGTCATACTTTAATAAATGACTTCAAATTTTGTTTTACATTCTAAAAGTAAAGGTACAATTTTTGAAAGTTGTAAACGTAAATTCTTAAATTTATTATAAAGAGTTCAAATATCAATGCTAGGAAAGCTGGCAATTTCTTTAAACTTTTGAGAATTACCTTTTTCTTTTGCATTATAAACAAAAGTTGTTCGGCATTGTTTGGGGTCAAACGATTTCTCTTATCCTTATAAATTCACTTTGCTGCGCTCTGCCGGATATTCGACAGAGAAGTCGGGTATCCGGTGATTGTGATTCGGATATTGAAAAATCAGCCGGATATGCCGGATATCCGTTGCATCCCTACTTTAATGTGAGGAAAAATAGATTAAACGTGCAAATGAACATTGCTGACAACATTTCAAGGCAATTTCACCAATAAAATTTCTAATTATTACTGATAAGGATATTTTCAAACACAGTGTCAATTAAATGTTTTACCCCATGCCACGGCACAAAATAAGTATACTTATTTAAAGCTTTCTATTTCTTTAATTAAGTAAATAATTGCACACGAACCTGATTAAAAGTATTCTTTAACATGCTGTAAATATTAAACAGCATATTTAAAAGAAATAGTCTGGATTATGGTTTATTGATGGATCAGAAAGCACAGCTGAAATTTTTGATACATCAAACATGCCATCTTTCTCATAAAACATTAAATAGGAACCTCCACTCACTTTTTTGAACATAACTATGTATTCCTGATTATTATTTTCCCAAAATATCTAATTTGTTGTCTTTTTCCAAAACTCTGACCTAAAATTTAATTCTTATAGTTTATCTGCCACTATTACTATTTAAGTTAGGTAGGTTTTTCTCATCTAAAAAAACAAAACCTTTTCTAAATCACCAATAACACTGGTAAACATTTTAGCCACGAATTAGTTAGGGTAGCGGGCTTCTATTTATCTTTTTCCTGTCACTTTTTAAAATTTCTAGTATAACATTTGGTACAAAGTAAGCATAAAACTGAAAGTTGCATGTTTTGCTTTTACAATATATTAATTTATCAGATTACATTAATTATTAATAAACTTATATAAAGTAAATTGCTTTAGAGCACTATATTGCTTTAACACTTTGCGACCCACATTTTTATTTACAGTAGGAAAAATTTGATTAGCTGCAATTAAGAGTTATTTTTGTTTTAGAATATATTTATGAAAAAAAAAATTCATTGTAAAAAAAAAGTCATTTAAGAAAACCATTGGAAGATCATGAGAATTTTACATAAAAACAGCTGGTGCCATTTTGCACCATTGATATTTTAAGAAACGTTTGGGGGGAGGAGGTTCAATTTTCTATAATTAACTTTTACTGCTATAGAAAGCTGTTATTTGAAACTGTTGATACATAAAGAAACATTGAACTTTTCACAATCTATTCTGCAATGTAAATTTATACAAAGTTTGCATCTTTGTTTCTTCTCAAAATGCTTAGGAAAATGGCCAAACGTTGTCGAATCGGATATCATCTATTTCAGGGGTTCTCAAACTATGGTACGCGTACCAGTACTGGTACGCAAAGCTTCTTCTACTGGTACGCGAAATTACACAATATACAGTGTGTCCGCTCTCAACGGTGTCAAATGGCTCATTCCTAAACCGTTAGTCACATACATATAGTTCCAATTACAAAAATGTTTTAAATCAGGTAAAGAAATATTTTAAAAGTTATTTGAGTCAATAAAAACATTTTTTTTTAAATTGCGAAATTTAAATTTTTATACGGTCCCCAGCTCCTATAAGTTACATTTAGTAAAATTTTCCTATTACACTGACAAGTAAAGGGCGGTCCATAAATGATGTCACACTTTTTTTTCAATATTTTTGCCCCCCCCCTTTGTCACAAAGTGTCACACTTCACCATCCCCCCTGTCACATGTCACGCTATATTACATAAACATATACTTGCATTTCAGATACAAAGAAAGCACTACGTTATAGATCATATTTCAAATTTTATTTTAAAACTTTAACTATGTGTTTTAACGACATTTGTGAGCATAACAATAAAAATCATTCATGTACTTATTTTGTATGAAATAAGATTACGGTTTATGACAAAAACATAATATACAATAGTAATAAAATATTAATACGAAAGAGCAGTTGAAAACAGTCGTATTTTGGAATTTGAAATGGAATTTAATATATTTGGCTTTAAACTTACTTTATAAACACAAAATACTTTAATTTCAAAATAACTTCACAATTTAATCTGCTGATTTTTAATGCTTTTATTTTAACCAAAGTGTGTGATATCACATTTCTTCTAATCCCCTCCCTCCCCCTTGTCGCAAACTGTCACAATTTCACGAACCCCCCTCCCCTCTCCAAGCGTGACATCATTTGTGAAAGCCCCCTAAGACAAAAAAAAGTCCCATTCATATAACATTCTACTTTTAAAATTGATCAATGAAGCATTTTTAAATGACGGGAAAACTGTCTTTAAACAGGTTTTTAGTTGAATTATCTGAAGGTAAAATCTGATTGCATGGAAATACGGAGAAAATTGATTGAATTCGCGGAGTTTATAAGGCAGTGGAAAGTATTTATCCCACTTACTCTAATCACCAAATGCCTTATTGGTAACAAAATATTTTAATAAAAGTTTGCTTTTATAGTGTTAGTATTTAATTACCTTCAATTTTTTTGTCCTTTAATTCTGGTGACATTGTATCATTTCAACATTTTAGCAAAATAATTAAAATGCCTTATAAAGGGTTAGAGTAAAAAGTTTTCCAAGTGTAATTTTGAACCTGTTTTTACTTTCCGAAAAAGGAAAGAAGAGTAATCATGATTTGCGTGTGTATGTAGCTGTGAGGAAATGCGATAACAACAAATACAAGAATAAACTAAACATCGAATCAGACTTACGGCTAAAGTAACTGATATTGAATCAGACATGACGAAACTGTGCTTGATTCTTCTCCTTAACAATAAAACTTTGAATTGGTGCAATTAACACATTGCCGACGGGCAATTTTTATACAATGTGAATTTTAAAACAGTAGAAGCTCCACCCTGTTCTGAAAGCCTTTTGTAAATTGGTGTTTTATACACTGTAAAATAAAGGGGGTATTATTACACTTAATCTGGGTTTCTAAAATGCCGAATGGAGTTTAAATATGCGCTATTTCTAGTGTCAACACACTTTTAAGTGTTGTGATAGATTATAAATGGTGTAATTTTACTCCTTTAAAGAAATTATGGAAGCCGTACACCAATTTAGGAGTAAAAATTTTAAACGACATATGACTCAGAGCGCCATTTTGAAATTCATTTATAGTGATGTTCCCAGGTAAGGATTTTGTCCGATTTCCGACATATTTCTGAGTAATGATTACTGATTAAAAATCAATTAACGTAGTCCCTGTTGCAGTTTTACCCGAGCTGCAGCTGTGTTTATTTTAATATGCTTGGACTAATTAGTCGAAACCAGCCAGGCTGGTGCTGAATTTACAAAAAAAGAGAGTCAAGTATACGTGACGTAAGTCCAGATGTACTGAACTAAAGATTTGTGAAAGGAAAAATCTGCTACCCTGTATTTCCTTGAAATAAATTTTATAACTGTTAGGAAAACTCAGGATATGGTAAGTTACTTATTGTTTATTTTGTTACAAACTCTAAAATAAATATCTAACTGTGTATAATTAGTTTTGGTTTTATCGTATTTAGGAATTTTAATCGTGTTTAACAATTTTAAAGCTAAAAACAGCTTTAAAGTATATGTTATGCCTATCTATTGTGTCATATGTCCACGTTTTAACAATATAGCCTTTCACTTGATTGTACCTACTTATTGTTCGTTTGATAATATACACCGGAATGTCTAAGTAACCAAATTTAAGAGTGACATTTGAAAATTGATATCTCACTTAAAATGAAAAATATTTTCCTTAAGATACTATTTTTCCTGAAAAACTTGAGAGATTTATGCAGTTAAAACAATGTTTAGCAGCTTCTTTGCGTGAAACTATTTATTGTAAATTATGGTTGCATTAGATTTAAAATGTAATCGTTAAATTGTTTTTTATTGTACTGTTAAAGTGCAAACCAAATAAGCAGTAGTGTGACTTTACACCAGATAAGCAGTAGCGTGACTTTACACCAAAAATGGTAGCAACTAAGTTGCCACTAAAACTGGTGTTTGTTTACACCATTTGATAGCTGGTGGCTCATTACACCAATTTACAAGTGGAATTTCATTACACCACTTGGGGTAGCAACCTTTTTGGTGTAAAGTAAGGGAAATCTTTTTACAGTGTATAGGTTTCCCAAGTTTATGCATCCGTAAATATCTTTCAATGTACGCATTTAATATAAAATGTCGTACAATCTAAAAAAATATGGACTGCATTATATAAATGCATTTTCTGTAAGATAGAAGCCACGCCCTTAGTCAATGATGTTTTTTGAATGAAAACAAGAATTGAATTCTCGTTTGCCTTCGTGAATGTGTTAAGGCTTCTGTTCTTGCAGGCGAAGAGACTCGCGGGCTAATGCTAAACCTATGGGGTTGGGGAGGTTATTTTCTAATATCTCGTTTGTATTTCGACATTTTTAAACATTTTTTTTTTTTTTTTTTTTTTTGCTTTAGATAGCTGAGGACCATCTCTACATCGCTCCTTTTTTACTTTTTCGATTTTGGTTGCAGATATTTTTTATAAAGTTACTTTCACTTTAGAAAGCGGTTCGGAAAATGAAAGTGTCATTCTAAAAAATATCTGCAACTAAAATCGAAAAAGTAAAAAGGAGCGATGTAGAAATGGACCTCGGCTTTCCGCAATGCAAAGAAAATTATTTAGAAATGTCGAAATGCAATCGAGATATTAGAAAATAACATCCCCATAGGTTTAGCATTAGCTCGTGAGTGTCTTCGCCTGCAAGGAGCCTTAACCTACTATATGTGAATCAGTGTACGCAAATATGTCATTAGGTGTTCATTTTTCTAAAAAACAATGCATGCAGGGCTTGAAATTCAATTTTTCATAGGAGGTAAGTTGAGCTGTTTGGGAGGGAGAAAAAAAATCTGTTAAACACACTGTTATTTTACGTGCTATTTAAAGAATTACATTAATACATACAAGCAAAAATACCATTGAAGCATTTTAAATCAACAACTCAGAATAACTATGTAAAATGCTTCTTAATTTAAATAAGGAAAAAAGTCAAGCTTTTATACAGTTTATTTTTCAATTTTCAACCAAATTTCAAGGGTTCTTCCTCAGACTAAATTCGCGTTTTTCCGCGATCCTATGACGAAAATCGCGTTTTTTTCCGCGACCCTATGACGAAAATCGCGTTTTTTTCCGCTGTCTTTGGTGAAATTAGCGGGTTTTTTTTTCGCGATTCTCTGTTGAAATTCGTCTTTTTCTTGCGACCCTTTGAAGTGAAATTCGCATTTTTTCGCGATCCTTTGACGGAAGTCAAGTTTTTTTGCGATCTTTTGATGAAATGTACGTTTTTCAGAGGCCCTTCTAATTTAGCATTTTTCCGCGATCCTTTGACGAAATTCGCGTTTTTTCGCGATATTTTAATGAAATTTGCATTTTATTGGCGATCCTTTGGTGAAATTCGCGATTTTTTCGCAATCCTTTGATGAATTTTCCGTTTTATACGCGATCCTTTGAAGAAATTCGCGTTTTTTTCGCTATCTTTTGGTGAAATTTTCGTTTTAATCGCGATCTTTTGCTGAAATTCGCGTTTTCCCGCGGTCCTTTTATGAAATTCGGGTTTTCCCGCGATCCTTTGATGAAACTCGTTTTTCGCGATCCTTTGACGAAACTCGCGTTTTTTCACGACCATTTGATGAAATTCTGTTTTTTCGCGATTCTTTGACCAAACTCGCTTTTTTTCGCTATATTTTGACAAAACTCGCGTTCTTTCGCTATCCTTTGATGAAATTCGGGGTTTTTTTCACGATCCTTCGACGAAACTCGCTTTTCTTCCCTCTATCCTTTAACTAAAATTGCGTTTTCGCGATTGTTTGACAAAATTTGCATTTTTTTTTGCTATCCTTTGACGAAATTTGCGTATTTTGCAATCTTTTGACGAAATTTCCGTTTTATTCGCGATCCTTTAATGAAATTTTGCATGTTATTCGCAATCCTTTGACGAAATAAATATTTTTTTCGCGATCCTTTGCGAAGAAACTGATTTTTCCGGCGACCACTTGTCGAAATTCGCGATATTTTCCCATTGTATTTTTTAATGTCCGAATTTTCGGACTGATGGCCGATTTTTCATAATTTTCCGAACCGAATGCCATAAGTTTTCGGAAAATTTGTAACTGAATTACCCTTGAATTTTCCAATCGATCGCGGAAAATAACGCGCAACTTGTCAATCGATCTCGGGGGGAAAAATCGTGAAATTTTTCTATCGGTCGCAAGAAAAAATCGCGAATTTCAACGATCATTCGCGGTAAAAACTCGCAAATTATGTCAATCGGTCGCGCGAAAATATCACGAAATCTGGAAGGCGTTCGCAGGAGTTGATCGTAGTTTCAAAAGGCAAAATATTTTCAGAAAATGGTGAAATTTTTTGGGCGGGAACCTCCCGCCCACGACATTCTTTTGGGCGGGATTTAAAAATTTTGGGCGCGAATCCCGCCATCCCGCCCTGAAATTCAAGCCCTGGTATGTATTACGTAATGATGATACTACCTTTTATTTGAATTTGAATATAAAGAAGTCAATCTAAGTAAAAATTTAGTAATGTAATAAAGCCTTTTTAAATGTAGTAAAACCTGCTAAGATAGAAATTAAGAAAATGGAGAAATGTTCCATTATAGACAGGTTTTTATGTATTAGCTTAATGTTTGTCATCTTGTAGTACGCAGAGGCATGAATTTCGATTTAGTGGTACGTCCGCCTCAAAGTTTGGGAACCCCTGATCTATTGGATTTGGAATTAGGGTCTTCATTACAATTCTTCGGGAGAAATCTGATGAGGATGGTCTCCCTCTCTCTCTTAGGGAACTTCTGTGACATCAAAGCTTTAGCAATTTGTTATTTGAAGGGCGCACAGTGGTCCCAAATCGCGATTATGTAGCCAAAAATCAGAAAATCGAAGTTTCGTATTTCGAAATGAAATAAATTCCACAGTATTTAGAAATATCTGAAGATTTATATTCTTTAATATTTTAGTTTTATAAGCTCACATGCATTGCTTATGTGAAGTTGGGAATTTTGAGCGTTTTCCTTTGTTGTGTGAATTTCAGGCAAATTTGCTGCATTCACACCCTAACTAAGAACTTTTCAGATAGTTTGCGTTTTTTTCTTTGCACTTCTCTGAAACAACATTAAATTACATATTTAATTTGATTTTTCAATAGCAAAAATCTCAAAAATTTGAAAAAGAGGAATTTTTTTAAAAATATATAGTTTTAAGGAATTTTTGTACATAAAAAGTGATACCTGAAAAAAGTCCTTCCAAGCTCCTCGGACTTTTATAGTACAAAATGTAGAAAGAACATTCTAAAATCCCAAGAGATTTATTACGACTTTGTGAGAACCAGTAGTTTGAAATTGGGCATTGGATATTGCCAGTATTAATCCAAAATCAGTAATAGGGTTTTAAATCAATCTAATTTTCGCACTGACCACAAATTGTCAGTGTTTATATAATGCAACATTCTAATTAATATAAGACTGTCAATTTCATTTTTTGTAATTCGCAGGACGGGGGGGGGGGAGGGGGTTAAGAGTTGATGATATTTTTTAATTTGTTTTTACAATTATTCCCTTGCTTTTTTCGTTTATATCAAAAATACTATTAAAACGTGAACTTATTTTAAAAATACATAATTAAAGTTCAGTTTATATATATATATATACTAAATTCTAACAACTTGCATGTACGGGAAACTCAATCAACTGAAAAACATTATTCAATGTTTTAAATTTCCTGATTATTTGAAAGTATATTATATTTTACCTACTTACAAATAAATTTTATTAAATATATTTTTTAATTTTCACGTATCGTCATATAAATCTATTGTAAATTTTTTTTATTAATGGTATTTTTTTTTCAGTTTATTATATGAATGTTAATTTAATTATATTAATTTATATGCACATTTAAATTTTAATGAATACTTTAAATACATATTTATATGGATTTCATACTTATTTACATTTATTCTCATTAAACAAAGAATCAATCTCGTAATATTTTTTAAAGAATATGTACAGTCCACCATTTGCGCTTTTACTATTCTAGAGAAATGTGTTAACCTGAAACTTGATATGGGTCTAGAAGTATAACCCCACATTGAGTAGTCAATGGGCTCTCCTCATTTCACACCCCGCTATCCCTATCTCTGTTGTTCATTCATCCCCCACCCCCTCTTTCTGTTTCAAGGGAGAGCTTCCTACACATTCTCTGAAGAAAACCAAAGAACGTCTGTAATTTCTTTGAGAAAACATTAAAAGAAGCAGAAATTTCAAATATACTAGAAAATTAGATATTTAATTATTTATTTAATATTACCAAAATAAAGTAACAAAGGCAGATTCTTCATTTTTTACTTGAATTTCAAAGGTATTGCTCTCTGTGTAGTAGAGAGAAGCAAAAGAAATAGGGGGGGGGGGGCGAAAATTTTGAAAGTAACCTAATTAATGAATTGAATGATTTTATTATTAATTCATAGTAAATAGATGTCAAAAACTTAAATATGAATATTTTTAGATTTTCCTTGCTACAGGGGCAAATGGAAAAACGGGAGATTTCATGTGTATGTGTGTGTGGGAGGGGGGGGTAGTAAAATTTAGCCGATTGATTATTTTTGTATTTTATAAATTGCTTATACTCTTTGTTTTTATTGGTACTTTGCAATAACATTAAAAAGAGAAAAAATATAAGATTTAAACCAGCATATATTCTGGGAGGGAGGGAGAGAGGCGGTGTTAAAATATCAGGGAAGACTGAATTAGATGATTTGTCTTAAGAAAAGTGAAAATATTCACCATAATCAAAAGTGGAAAATTCTCATTCCTGTAAAAAAAGAAAATTTAAATTTAATAAAAACATGCCCTCCTCTATTGCGCCCCCCCCCCCCAATCTTCTCCCCCGGAACCCCAATTACATTTAGTTTAAATTCACAATGTAATATCATTTAGAAGATTATAAAATTAAAAATGAATCATATAAAACGACTAGGAATGCAAGAAATGATTTTTGGCCATTTGATCGCGATTTGGGACCACTGTGCGGCGTTTTAACCAGTCCAGTAATAAAATGAATGCCAAGAAAAGTTTCAATTTCATGTTTTTCAGTAATGATAAAAGTTCCAGTTTTTTGGCATGAATCTAGGTTTGTTTGATACACCAAGTTATGTATTACTTCGTCATTATAAAACTATTTGAAATACTCACATTATAGAGTAAAAAGTTCATATGGGGTGGCGAAAATTATTCTTCATATGACAGATCAAATGATGTGTGGTTTACATTCTTCCAAGGCATGACAACAGGATCTTTCTTACTGTTTTTTTCATAGCAGGAGAATTTTCAGGCAATTTCACTGCAGCTACATTTCTGCTCTTTTTTATTTAAAAAGGTTTGCACCTTTTTTTTCAGTTTTAAGGTGTTGCTTGAACTTATTGTTTCATTATCATTGGCACTGATCTCATCACATTTATCTTCCAATTTCCTCATCCAATTTTTCATTTAAATTTTCAATCTCGACATCTAATAGTTTATTGCCAATAGAAATAGCAGCTGTCGATTCTACTCAACTGTCAATATCAATAATACTATTACTTGAAGTATCGCTTGTGTCTGCATTCTGCATATTAGAAAAACATTCAAGTTCATCAGCCTCAGAGTTTTCTCTATCAATGTCAGATAATTCTTCGTTCATTAGTAAATAAATTGCTTCATCTATTGAAAAAATATCTTTCTTTCATCTTGACATTATATATAATAATAAAATGCAGTTCGTATATCACAAATAAGAAAATAATCTCAACAAACGTACAATCTATTCACGGCAAGGGCAAATAAAAACAGAGGGTTGAGTTTTAATCTACTCTAGTTGCAATGTAGTCAATTAAAACCACAAGATTTTTTTTTTATGTATTATATATATCATAAAAGTCCAAAAATTTCATGAAAGTACATAAATAAGTACTTCATACTAAGGATTGACCGAATACCGAATAGTCGATTCGGTATTCGGTGATTCGGCATGTAAACCGAATATTCGGCTTCGGCCGAATACTTTTAAGTATTCGGCCGAATAATTTCGGGTAAGTATTTTCTTAGAAGTAGAAGAATTCTCTTTTAATTAGAAGTAGAATAGGCTAAACGATGAGTTTCAATATTATGTGCATGAGTTCAGAGTTCAGTTGTACTACAAAAAGTCCTTCCGGCCAGTGCCGGGAGGAAGAGGTAGCTTTCATATTCCTTATTTTAAAAAAGCCAACTTATATTATTCAAACACACGAAGCTCAATTAAGTGGAAACCGAATGTAGGAGATTCAATACTAATTTTTATCAATACTAAATCATTATGAATGAGAATTTCGCGAAATTAGTCAGCTTTATCCAAGCTGCTTTTATTTAAAGTAACTTATACTTGGCTGCCAAACTCGGCGATTTCTTAAAGTGCCTGCCATTTTAAGACAACATGGTGGATGAGGCTAACCAGTGAACTTGGTCGAGACCTTAGTAATTGCTGTGCACGTGCTCACTCACATCGGAATCGGTTGATATATACGAGTGCTGTCGCAGGCAAAAAATCAGATTTTTCAAAATGTCACCCACGTTAGAAATTGAAACTGCTATATCTGAGCCATTTTTTAAGATAAAGACAAACAAAAAATGCTCCTGAATCCTTATATGAAGGTGAAATACTTAAGAAAGAAACCTTTTTCAATTTCTAATTTTTTTGCACCTCACTTTAAATATATATATTTTTTTAATTTAATGGCTGCCATTTTGAAACAAGATGGATGATGAAGCTGGCCAGCGAACTTGGTCGAGATATTGATGTATACTATCCACATGCCTTCTTCCATCGAAATAGGTGAATACGTGTGATATCGCGAGACAAATACAAGATCGTTTCAAAGTGTTAGCCATGATAGAAATTCAAAGTGCTATAATTCAACCATTTTTTAAGGTATAAACAAAAGAACAAATTTTCAGAAACAAAAACTGCTCCAGAATCTTTGTATCAAGGCCAAACACATAAAAAAAATCTTTTTCATTTTCCAATTTTTTAATACCTCATTTTAAATTTTAAATTACATTTAAAAAAAAATGGAAACCCTTTTGAAACAAGATGGCGAATGAAGCTGGCCAACGAACTCGGTCGAGACATTGGTATGTACTATGTACAGACCAAGTTACATTCAAATCGGTTCATAAATACGCCTGTTATCGCGTGACAAAAATCAGGTCTTTTTAAAATGTCAGTCAAATAGAAATTGAAAATGTTATAACTCAGCCATTTTTTTAGATATAGACGAAACAAAACCTGTCCGGAATCTTTGTATTAAGGTCAAACACATACGAAAAACTCTTTTTCATTTTTCAATTTTTTGGTATCTCATTTTAAATTTAATTTTTTTTAATTTTTTTAAATGGCCGCCATTTTGAAACAAGATGGCGGATGAAGCTGGCCAACGAACTCGGTTGAATTATTTGTATGTACTATGTACACACCAGGGTTGGCAGGTTTTTGACACATGTCAGTTTTTGACAGTTTAAACTGCGGTTTAAACCGTCATGTCAAAAACCCCTTGTCAGAAACCTCGTCAAAAACCTCAAATACTTACAGTGATCTGTAAAATTTCACATTAAATGTCACACATTAGATGTAATATTTAAAATTCACTATTACTGTAATTGTATAATTAGTATATAGTATTAGTAATAATTACAGGGTTCGCAGGTTTTTGACATGTGTCAGTTTATGTCAGGTTTAAACCGTCATGTCAAAAACCTCAAATACTAAATTGATCTGTAAAAATTCAAATTAAATGTCACACATGACAACATTACATGTAATATTTTAAATTCACTCTTACTGTATATCAGTAATTAGTACATAGTAAAGTATTATTGTTAAGTACAACTTTTTAACAGGGTAAAATTTTTCTTTAATTTTTTTTTTTTTTTTTTTTTTTTTTTTTTTGTAAAATTGTGTTTTTCTAAAAAGCAGACATTAATCTCACCTGATCTGTACATTTTTTCTCTTACTTAAAATCGTTTTAATTTCGCTTACTTTTGAGATCTTAAAGGATTAGCTAGCTTTTTTTATGGGGAAAAAAACTTAGAAAAGTGTAGATTTTTTTGTATATATAACAAGATAATGTGCATCTATGTTAGGCTTAGATGTGTTATTATCCCTCCATCCGCCATCTTGGATTTTTTTCTTGCGTGAAAAGTCCTTTTCCGCCAAGTAGTAAATGTCGCCAATGGTTAAATATTGTTGATAGATTAATATAATATAAAAAAAAACTGGAATATAATAATTATAACTATTAATTAAAAAACAGTTTTTAATTCACACTCAAAAAAAATCCAAGATAGCAGATGGAGGGATAATAACACATCTGTTCCCAATGTTATTCTAGCCTAGGCAATAGCCATTCCATTCAAAATTGAAATTGGATTATTAATTTTAAACATTTACAAAATAAGAGAAGTAATTTAAAAAAAAAAAAAAGCTTAAAGTCAAAATCTTTTTAAAACATGCTTTCTTTCAATATATAAAAATGTTTTCGATTTTAAAACTGAACAAAATTGGCTTGGTCATCTAAAAGAAAATTCCTGTAAGCCCATATTGAAAAAGTGCATAATAGAAGGGATCAAATCATGAAACCATACCATTGTTTGGCTTATACTTTGCATCCCAACCATCAGGGGCAAGGATTGACTGCTGTATCAGTTGATTCAGCTCACGCTTGAGCTACAGAGAGAGTTTATGGATGCTTACCCATACTGATTGTGTATGAAGCTAAAGAATCCCCTTTCCAGTCTTCCTATTTCAGTGCTATAGGGAGGACTCCATTGTTTGGTGGAAAGGTATCACTAAATGCAACGGCTTTTTGAGCCTGCTTCAAAACTTGCTCATCTAGCAATGCTTTTGCTATCAAGTCCTACTAGCTCAGCATCAATTAAGAGACAGACTGTTTTCTAACGCTTCATACACTCTAAACTCAAAAATCTTTTGGGTGTAAATAAATGTGCTAAACACGTGGTGTGCTGCAGCATGCTGCAGGGTAAAATTGATCCGGATTATTTAATTGTACAAAATTATTTTCTTCTAATTGAAAAATCCAAAAAAAAATATTTTATTGCAAATAATATATTTTTTAAATTATTAAATTTCAATAAAATATCACATAAATCATTGACTTATTTAATGTTTATCTATTGTTAAAATGTTTTAGCGTGTTACATGTATTTGGCAGTTTTCGACGGTTTAAACCAGTTTTCGACAGTTTAAACCAGTTTATGACAGTTTAAACCAGTTTATGACAGTTTAAACCAGTTTTTGACGCTTGTCATGTCAAAAACCAGTTTTTGACGTCAAAAACCCAACCCTGGTACACACCAAGGTTCATAAATACGTCTGTTATCACGTGGCAAAAATCAGGGCGTTTCAAAATGTCAGCCACACTAGAAATTCAAAATGCTATAACTCAGCCATTTTTTAAGGTATAGACGAAACAAAAACTGCTCCCGAACCTTTTTATCGAGGTCAAACACATAAGAAAAAAATATTTTTTCAATTTTCAATTTTTTGGTACCACATTTCAAATTTAAATTTTTCTTAAAATTTTAAATGGCCGCCATTTTTAAACAAAATGGCGGATGAAGCTGGCCAACGAACTCGGTCGAGACATTGGTCTGTACTATGTATAAACGAAGTTACATCCAAATCGGTTCATAAATACGCCTTTTATCGCGTGACAAAATTCAGGACGTTTCAAAATGTCAGCTTCGCTAGAAATTCAAAAAGCTATAACTCAGCCATTTTTTAAGATATAGACGAAACAAAAACTGCTACTGAGTCTTTGTATAAAGGTCAAATACATAAGAAAAAAATATTTTTCCATTTTCAATTTTTTGGTACCACATTTCAAATTTTAAATTTTTTTTAAATTTTTAAATGGCCGCCATTTTGAAACAAAATGGCGGATGAAGCTGGCCAACGAACTCGGTCGAGACATTGGTATATACTATGTACACACCGAATTACATCCAAATCGGTTCATAAATACGGGAGTTACAGTGTGACATAGGTCAGATATATATATATATTGATATATATATATATATATATATATATATATATATAAATTTTGAACGGAGGGTGGTTTCGGGGTCTGGGGGTCATGATCGATGAAAATATACCAAAATTTTTTGAAATCGCTTTCCTCCGAACGGCTGCAATAGGTAGCTTTTTTGTAAAGAAAGCTACCTAAAAACAAGTCAAAGGACATTTTTAATATAAAAAAAACCTTTTTCTTTCCTAAAATAGCCTACATAGGGGTGAAATCAAAACAACTATCTACGATGAGAAAAAAAAAAGTAAGGAAGGTGGGCATCTTTCTCTTATAATTTAATTTTAATTATTTCTACTTTAGTTTTCTTAATTTAAATTTATTTAATGTGTATTTTCTTTCATACACCTCAAATAAGTACGTCAGGTTTCATGTCTGTATATCTAAGGTGTATATTAAAGAAAATGTATCAAATAAGTATGCCTCTATGTCTATCCTATAGCTTTTATAACCATTAAAATTGCTCAAATTTGTTATCTTCAACACCACAATGTTAAACTATTAATCAAAATATAAATATGTATCAATAATTTGACAGAAAATAGTTAAATGTATAAATTGATATACCTTTTGTATTTCGGAACATTCCTATTAAATACGTTTATAATTAGACAATCAGTAAATCAGCTTAATGACAATATTGTTTCTTTTTATTTGAATGAACTTTAGTTTTTCTAACAATCCTTACCCTTAATAATAGCCTGTATGGTTTAATACTTTCATAGGTTTTTTTGGGTATTGACTAGTGATAAAATAATAAAATATAAGTGATGGGTTAATGAATTTGTGAGTAGAAAGTAGTCATTAAATTTTTTTGGTGAAATTAGATTTAAGAATAAAAATGTAATTGAATTAAATTACTAAGAATTTAATTTTAATTAAAGTTTATTAAAAAAGCTAATATATGAAAAAATGTATATTAAAAATTTTTAAGTATTCGGTTGCCGAATACCGAATATTCGGTGTACACTTTGACCGAAGCTTCGGTATTCGGCAAAATTGCTGCTTCGGTCAATCCCTACTCCATACATTTATATAACAACGTGTGGGTCATTGTCCATGATTTTTTTTTAAACATTAAGTTTTATCGTTTGCTTATCGCATCAATTCTTGAATTTTTATCATTTGGTTCTTTTCGCGCCCAATTGGAATGAGAATAAAGTTCTTTGTTATTTTGTTCTTCATAGTGAAATGAGAAAATCATGCATTTAGAAAACTGCGCTGCTCGAAATTTATTTTGAATGTAAATCGTATGAAAAGTGAAAAGATGTTTGGCGAAATAAATATCCAAATGATGCAATACCGATTAAAGATACGCTATATCGGTTCGTTCGACGATTTCCTATTACAGGTTTGGTGGAATATAAGCACATGTGTGGGAGGCCGAGAGTTGTTACACCAGCCTTTCTGCAAAACACTCAATGAAGGATATTGCAAACTCCTCAAAACTCCATGAGGCGTTTGGCACAAGAAATGGGTGCATCTCGTGGTAGGTAACATTAGGTAATACACGTAGTAGGTCTTATGGTACACAAGGCTTTAAGAGCCTTGCATTTTCGTGCTTATCATGTAAAAATGCTACAGGAGATAAAAGCCACCGGATTTTGAGAAGCGGATTCATTATTGCCTTTAGTTCGGGAGATTTATTCCCAACAGCAGGGCCCGACTAAGGCAGGGGCATGCGGGGCAGCTGCCCCGGGTCCCCCGATTTGAGGGGCCCCCCAAGGGCAGATATAAGTTTTAGTTAAAGGAGAGCCAAATGATAAAAAATATCCAAAAGTGACTAGATTTTAATTTAAAGTGTTTTTCATTTTGTGATATTTCATTTCTTCCTTACTGATTTCATATTTTTTTTTAAATACATAATTTTAATTAAAATATTACAGTAATATCACACATCTGCTATCTGTTTTCATATTATGAAACTTTATACCAAAGTACTTTAAGGTATCATGGGGAATGCAGAAACACATAACAAGTATTGAAATTTGTTGCTATTATTATTAAATGCATGTCACCACTTGCCTTTCTATATGATGGAATCACCCAAATGCATGTTGATTGAATACAAAGATTAAGTTAAATAGAAAAGTATTAACACAAACAGACAATAATGCCTGAGAGAACTGTATTTACATTTTAATGGCTCACATTTATCCTTATATTTCTGTAACAAAAAAAAAAAAAAATTGCATGCTATAGTTTCTTTAAGTTATCTTTCTTGTACTATACTGTATACAGATGTGAATAGTACTTGGTATGAAATTTAAGTATACATACAATAGGTATGAAGTTTAGTTTTAGTCATTTCAACATAATTCACGAAAAATTTCAAAAGATCGAAGGGGGCCCCCCGAATAATGTTTGCCCCAGGGCCCCACTGTCTAAGTCGGGCCCTGCTCAACAGCATCAGGATTTTGGACAAAATATTTTTCTCCGAGGAGACATGGTTTCATTTAGGAGGTTAGTTGAACACGCAAAACTCTCGCTCTTTGGGCGACAACCAATCTTCATTCATTAATGCAAAAACCTTTACATTCTCAAAAAAATTAATGTATGGCGTGCTGTATCACGCAAAAGGATTGTTGGGCCCTCTGTTTTTCGGATGAACTGTTGATCGTTTTGTATACGAGGGCCTTATCCAACAATTTGTTGCATTGTTAGAAGCGAATGAATGAGATTCTTGGTTCCAACAAGATGGCGCAAAATGCCATACAAGGGATGAAATCATGGCCATGTGTCGCTTGAAGAATTTTTTGGCAATCGACTCATCTCAAAAAAACATTGGACACCTCGACCCCCTGATCTGAGCACCCCGGACTTTTTTCTGTGGGGATATTAAAAGAGCAAAGTTTATGCAAATAATACCATCAATAAAATAATCCTGAAATAGATTATCTGAAAACTGCCATTACTCAAAGTATACAAGAAGTCGCTCCCAGCATGTTAAAACTCGTTTCTACAAACATACGCAAACAAGTTCAGCTTTGCTTCCGAGAAAGGGGTGATCATTTTGAACACTTATTATAAATGCAAGTTCAGTATTTTTTCCTACGTGATGTTAAAAGTGCGTTTTATCATTAGCATAAAAGTAATCATTTTAATGTTTGTTGTTTTGTAAATAAATACATATGTCGTCAGTACGGGAAATTTTACGACACTCTGTAGAATGAAAAATAATTTAAAACTTTTTACCATAAAAATTGCAGTTTTTTTAATTTTTTGCAATCGTGTTTACACTACGTTGTGTTGAAGAAAAACATGAAAGAGTTTTTGCTTTCTTAGTGTAGTGCTGCCATTTGTTAGCAAAAAAAAAACTAATGAAAAGCCCACAAAATTATGCTTTGAATGGTTCCAAACGGAACCAGAAGGGCACAACGGTTATATAAAAAAAATGAAAGTCATAGTTACATTTGGAAACACTGGGCTTCAAATAGTTAATAACAAATGTTAGATAAAAAAAATCTTATACTATAATGCGAGCAAAAATTGTGTGTGCATGTGTAAATTTTATCTTAAAAACGGCTCCAACGATTTTGATGAAATTTTGTATTTTATTATTTTCGGGCATGATAAAACCATTGGGATAGGTCACGTGTTCGAGAAAATTCAATTAATGGGTCATTTTGGGTAAAAAACGGCTCAATCGATTTTGACCAAATTTTACATTCAATCGTTTTTCGGCACAAGAAAACTATTGGGCTAAGTCACATGTTTGAGAAATTTCAATTAGTGGGTCATTTTTGGGTCACTATGGGTCAAGCCAATTTTATCTAAAAAACAATTCAAACGATTTTGACTAAATTTTGCATTTTGTCGTTTTCGATTACGAGAAGACCAATGGGATAAGTCACATATTAGAGAAAATTTGATTAGTGGGTCATTTTTGGGTCAAACACAGTTTATCTAGAAAACGGCTCGAACGATTTTGACGAAATATTGCATTCTATTGTTTGAGAATACCATTGGGTTTGAGCATATGTTCAAGAAAATTCGATTAGTGGGTCATTTTGGGTCACAATGCGTCAGGGTCAAGCTAATTGAATTCAAAAAAGGCCTAAAACATTTCGACAAAATTTTGTAACATACCGTTTCTGGGCATGAGATGACCATTGGATAAGGTCACATGTACGAGAAAAATCGATTAGTGGGTTATTTTGGGTCAAATGGGTCCAGGTCAAGCTAATTATATCTAAAAAACGGCTCAAACGATTTTGACTAAATTTTATATCCAACCGTTTTTCGACACGAGAAAACTATTGAACTAGATCTCATGTTCGAGAAATTTGGATTGGTGGGTCATTTTTGGGTCAAGCCAATTTTATCTAAAAAATGGCTCTAACGATTTTGACTAAATTTTGTATTCTGTCGTTTTGGATTACGAGAAGACCAATGGGCTAAGTCACATATTAGAGAAAATTCGATTAGTGGGTCAAGCAATGTTTATCTAGAAAACGGTTTTAACGATTTTGACGAAATTTTGTATTTTATCGTTTTCAGGCACGAGAATACCATTGGGCTTGGTCGCATGTTGGAGAAAATTTGATTAGTGGGTCATTTTGGGTTACAATATGTCATGGTCAAACTAATTGAATCTAAAAAAAGGTCCAAAACCTTTTTGACAAAATTCTGTAATATACTGTTTTCGGGCATGAGATGACCATTGGGCTAAGTCACAAGTTCGAAAAAAATCTATTAGTAGGTCATTTTTGGGTCACTGTGGGCCAAGCTATTTGTATCCAAAAAAACGACTCAAACGATTTTGTCAAAATTTTGTATTATATCTTTTCTGAGCATGACGGATGAGCTAAGGGCGTTTTCGGGCATGAGATGACCATTGAGCTAAGTCACATGTTCTGGAAAATTCGATTAATGGGTCATTTTTGGGTCACTGTGGGTTAAGCTAATTGTATCTTAAAAAAAGGCTCAAACAATTTTTACAAAATTTTGTATTATATACTGTTTCCGAACAGGAGAAGATCATTGGGTTAGGTCATATGTTCGAGAAAATTCGATTAATGAGTCATTTTTGGATCATTGTGGACAAAGTTAATTTTATCTAGGAAACAGTTTTAATGATTTTGATTAAATTTTGTTTTCTATCATTTTCGGGTTTGAGAAGAGCATTGGTCTAGGTCGCATGCTCAAGAAAATTCGATTAACCAGTCATTTTGGGTCACTATGGATCAAGGTTCAGCTAATTTTATCTAAAAAAATGGCTCAAACGATTTTGACAAAATTTCTTATTACACCGTTTCCTAGCACTAGAAGACCATTGGGATATGTCAGATGTTCGATAAATTTAGATTAGCAGGTCCTTTTTGGGTTACCGTGGGTCAAGCTAATTTTATGTATAAAATTAGTTTAGCGATTTTGACTAAATATTGTATTCTATGGTTTTCGGGTTCCAGAAGAGCATTGGTTAGTCGTGTGTTCGAAAAATTTCGGTTAGTGGGTCCCTATGGCTTAGGATCATACCAATTTTATCTAAACAGCAAGAATTATACAGTGAGAATGAAATATCAAATTGAACATGAACCCAAGGCTAATTTTGACCGAGCTTAGCTCGATAATGCCCGCTAGTATAATAAAATTATGAAAACAGTAAAAAAATTTCCACTCGTTTGCTAAGCCTTACAGTAAAACTATTTTACCGCACAAAGGTTTCTTTGATCTTAAATATTAATTTTACCTTTTTATAAAATACAAAATGGAGAAAGTTAATCCTGAATAAGTGTTTTATGCTATATAATAAATAAATAAGCTGAGTATAAATTCTAGTTTGCATAACAGCTAATAGTTCTGCCCGGTCTGTTTATTTTTTCAAGTTTATGATTAATTTATATCTAAAATCAATGAAAACAAGCCTGACCTGGCTCAGCCTGACTGATTTTCAATGGAAAATGACATTATTGCTTAACTAACAGTATTCTATAATTAAAGATCTTTTTAAAAAAATATATATTCTCTGAAAATAATAAAGAACAAGTTTTTTAGATGAAATGTTCACAAGGCATTCACAATGTGGAAATGTAACTTTAATGATTATTTAAAGCAAAGTGCATTGAATTCATAATCAGCAAAAAAAATATACAAACACATAAATAATTATATTAAAAATTACAAAGTTTAGAAAGAAAGGAAAAGATGGGTGAAAAATCATAATTTGGAAGCTATAAATAGAAAAAAAAAATAATGTATTGCTTTAAATTATTTTGCTTTAATTTTTTTAATCAAAAATAAATTTCTAAAGATTTCGTTAACAATATCACTATTATTTTTACAAAAAAAAAAAAAAAAGAGGTTTGATGCGGCCTGGAATGAATAAAATACAGGCTTGCCCCCCTCAAACCTGCTGAAAAAAAGTAAACATGAGCATGTCCTATCCCGAGTGTAATGAAAGAAAATCGGCATAAAACTCATAAAAATGAAGACGTATTATGAGGTCTGGAAGGTTGGGTATTTTTTTACTGAACTTTACTTACTTTATCACTTTACTGAAACTACAAAGAAATAGAAAACTAATTTGCGGTTTGTTTTTGTTTATTCACCTCGCTCTGTGAAATCAAAAGTTGAATGTTTACAGAATCACATCATCAACTTTGAGTGGACAGTAGTTTTGCTATGCAGAAAGAAACCATGGATAGATGTTTTCTTTTTAAGTAAGGATTTAAAAAATACAGTAGACTCCCTCAAATCTGCACAGCTTGAGACCAGAGGTTGTGCGGATTTTAGAATTTTGCAGATTTCTGGTCATTGATTTGTTTACATTTTTGAAACATTAATTTGATTGGTAGTTAAGCAAGGGAAATTATAATGAATGCTTACAATAAAGTGAAACATTAAAATACGTAAAATATTAAAATAATTTATTAGTTTAAACGTAAGTAATTATTAAAATAATTATGTAAAATAAAAATCTAGAAAAATATTAAATTATTACTGATGAAATCGATTCAATTTGATTCCAAAAGTCCTATGCTGCCATCTAGTGGTAAAGCGATCGTAAGATCGATACGCCATCATATAGATATGCTAATTTATATCAAAATATAAAGTAATGTAAATTTATTTAGTAATAAATCAGCTGTAACAACTGAAACAGAATAGCGGTAGTCGCTGATTTCGGCACCATCTTGAATTTTGTTCCTGCAACTTAACTGTAAATTTCATTGTTTACATCTGAAAAAATACGCGGATTTAAGGGAGTCTACTGTATAATAAAAAATACAAAAGCATACCATCCAAAATAAGATGTTTATATTTTAATCTACAAAGCTTAAAATCGGTAACGAATTTTTTTTCGAAAAATGAAATTTGTTGAACATTCTGCCAGGGGGGGGGGAGAGAGAGAGTTACATTTGGGTGGGGTCGTATTTCAGAATTTTATGAAAGTTAAATTCGTCGATAATTAAATCCGGATGGATTGGATAATTAAATTATCAAAGAATTGGAGCAGCGAAACGTTGCATCATAGGAACTGATGTCCGGTTATAGAATAAAGGAGAAGGTTCACGCCGGAAAATCGAAATTGGTGAAGCTGCGCAAAATAACGGACATGTTCAGTATAAAAAAGCATAAAAAAATTAAGTTTGTTGTAATTCAGATAAGTTTTTATTTACTTTTATAAAAAAAAAATTATCTCAAATATCTACTTCAGTTTTATTATTTTTAAGTAGGTATTATCTTTTTTTCAGTATTGTAAACGTATTTCTGATGTAAATAATTTGCAGTGAAAGGGGCTGTTCATGATGGACAGATTTTTTTTTACCTAAAAAAAATATTCTCTATTAAAATATCTACTTCAATAGCATCGTTTTTTTTTTTTTTTTTAGTATTGAAATTGCGTTCTTCACATAAATCATGCACTTTTTTTGTGTATTTTTTGCAGGGGGAGGGGGCGGTAGATTTTTTTTTTTTTTTTGACAAAATAAACAAAAAATGATCTGAAATTCGGAATCGCCGAGGTCCAGATTTTGTACTGTATAAGCGCGATGGGGAGTGCGGCAGCACGGATTTGGTATCAAAGTTTTTTCCGGATATAATTTTTTTTTTTTTTTAAGGTCTCGCGTATTAGTTGATTTCCCTACTTTGAAGTTCTTTTTTTGCCCAAAATTTCTCGACTTATATATGAGTATGTATGGCATAACAAATTGCTAAAGTTATATAAAAGAATTTTGTTCTGTACTAAGAAAGAAGTATTATTATTAATTAAGGTACCTACTTAATTTAGAATTGACGGAGCTAAGAATGTTCTTCTATTTATTATCCAAGGTGTGAAAATATTATTTATGCATTATACATATGACTGACCATCAGTTCTATTTGAATAATGTTACAACGTTTCGAATGGGGTACCCTAATTTATCTTTGCCAGGGTTCCCAATTAGTCATGATCGGGGCCCGTCTGGCAGTACAAGAACAAACAGGTTGCAAGATTGAAAATTTAATCATTAATGACATGATTACATGCATGCAGGATAATTAACAGTACTTTGGCTCAAGTTTATAGGTTTACCAACTTTAAGAAAACCAGCCACAGCCAAGTTGCAATAAAAGTCACTCAAATTTAGCAAACTTTTCTCAACCAAATTAAAAAAAAAAAAAAAAAAAAAAAAAAAAAAAAAAAAAAAAATTAAATTCCTTTCTAGGGGTTAGACATCTTAGATACATTGTGTTATCAGGACAATCGCTAAAATTTATTTTTTTTTTTTTGGGGGGGGGGGTGCAGGGGTGGAAGAAGACATTCAACTGCCAAGTCAAATTTCAGTTTGGCAATTCATTGAGAAGCAAAAATAAATAGTTCTTGACGTTTGCCAACTAACTACAGTTAAAAAATGTAATATAAATCTTATTTGGGCTTAGATGCTTTATGTTCCCTCAGCCATTGTTTTGAATTGTTTGGCGATTTTTTGTTGGCGTGTTGGCAGTGTTTATGGATATGGCAAACTCAATATGTGGAAACCCGTGTGATGTGTGACGTGTCGTATTTTGGCAACCCCTGAGAAGCTCATTTTAGCTTAGAATTTTGTGGATGTATTTTGATATCGTGTATCGTTCTGTCTTTTTATTTTTATGTTAAATTTACTGGATGTATTTGATTGACTATGGTTTCTGTAGTCCGTTTAAACGCTCTTGCTGAAGTAATTAAGAAATCTGAGGAAATTTTGACAAGAAAAGAAGGTTTGTTTATAGTGTCAATGCGAATTCATAAGCCTATTTTGGAAAATGACGGTGATGTTATGAGAGATATTTCGTGCTGGAGTTTTCAAGAAAGCAGATGTCTGTTAAGGTATGTTGATAATTTTATGTATATTTTGCTGCTTTGAGTTTTTTACATTGTGAGATTGCTACAAAGCGAGAACTGCTGAATTTTGAGAATGCTACACTGCGAGAAATGCTGAATCCAGTGATGTTTTTTTTCGGTTAATGTGCGCAAAGCGCTCCTACAATGATTACAGATTGCCAATTTAGCGAGTTTCGTTTTTTATGTGAATTTTACTGCTTTAAGAGTTTTTTACATTTTGAAATTGCTAGAAAGCGAGAACTGCTGAATTTTGAGAATACTACACAGCGAGAACTGCTGAAGGCAGTGATGTTTTTTTCGGTTAACGTGCGCGGAGCGCTCATACAATGATTACTGATTGCCAATTTAGCGAATTTTGTTTATTATTTACATTTTACACTCGGACCTCTATTTAACGAACCTCTATTTTGCGAATTTCTCTATTTTGTGAACTTTTACTTAGAACCAAGAACATTTTGCAAGTTTCTTCATAAAATAACCTCCAAATAGCGGAGTGCATTCTCTATTTAACGAACTTTTCCTAGGTATCTAATTTTTTCTTCTCCCTATTTCTTAAAATATTACTGGACATTTCAAACTTATTCTTTCTCTTAACACATTTTATGATGATCAATGACCCTGAATGGATCTTACCAGGCACCTAACTCACCGAGAGCAGTAAAATTGCTGTAATTCTTTGCTTTCCGTCCAAGAAGTGCAAATTTTCAATATTCCCTTTTAACCCTCAATGGAGCTGCCCCCTGTCCTTAAACTATAGTTTCCCGTTTTCTAGATTGTTGATCATGATCAATTGTGTTGATAATTTCGGTTCTTGTAGCTCAAAAATGTCAAAGCGAAAGTGCTTGAGCATCAAAGAAAAAAAAAAATATTCTTGATGAGGTGGATAAAGGCGTGAAGAAAAAGAATACTGCTTTAAAATTTGGTATTCCTCCAAACAGATTATCAACCATAATAAAAAATCGTGATTTTAATGTAAAATTTTTTTAACTGAAAATACAATGTATTTCCAGACAATGTTTTGTTTCATTCTTATTTCCCTTGCAGTTTTCTTTTTGATGGGTAAAACAAATAGATATAATTCATAAAAAAAAGTGTGACCAATTCCTTTTTTTAATTATATTTAGTGTTTATGGACTTAAATTACGTTTTATGCAGTTTAAAGTATTTTAAAGGGTGACTCTCTATTTAACGAATTTTCCATATAACAAACTTTTTTTCGGGATTTAGCTACTTCGTTAAATAGAGGTCCGATTGTATTTACGTTAAGCCAAACATGCGTATAAACTGCCGCTAGGCGACATTTACTACTTGGCGGAAAAGGGGTTTTCACGCCAAGAAAAATTCCAAGATGGCGGCCGCGGGAACTTATGACATCTGTTCCCTTATTTGTAAAAAGCTTAATAATATTCCCAATTATATTTGTAACTCAGGGCTTGAAATTCAATTTTTCCTAGGAGGGGAGTTTCCCTAACCAACATTTATAAATGGAGGGGAGTTGAGCTATTTGGGAGGGAGAAAAAAATCTAAAACCCACTGTTATTTTAAGTGCTATTTAAAAATTTACATTAATTATTTTGTCATGATTGTATTAATATAGACATGACAAATACCATTCAGGCAATTTAAATCAACAACTCAGAATAATTATACAAAATGTTTTTTTTATTTAAAAAAGTAAGAGAGTTAAAGCTTTTATATAGTCTATTTTTCAACCAAATATCATGGGTCCTTAACAATGGGGTTGTTAAATGAATTTCTGAATTTAGATTTTATTCCATGTTGGGCCCTGAATCTTCTTTCACAAGGTAAACTTGTGACAGACAGCACAAGCACAACATTTATAACTTTGGAAGTTATCGGAAACGTATGATTATGCTCACTGAAAAAATTTTCAGAAAACTTTGCAATATCCGACATGTCTTCATTTTTAACTACTTGCATGAATAATGTATATCCAGTGATAGATTCATCAATATCCATTTCTGAAAAAAATTGTTTTATTATATCCTTAATGGAATTATAGTCAAAACCTGACTCCCTGGTATTTTCTTTGTTTAAAATTTGAATGCTTGTTCAATCAAAGTCAAAAGTTTGAAATGGATACTGATTCATTTCTTCTACTGCACGAAAAATGTAGGTTAACTTGTTTTTTCTGCAGCCCTTTGACGAAAATCGCATTTTTTCACGATCTTTTGATGAAATTCGCATTTTTTCGTGACCGTTTGACGAAATTCGCATTTTTCGCGATTCTTTGACAAAATTTGTGTTTTTTCGCGATTCTTTGACGGAATTTGCGGGTTGTTTTTTTTTTTATCTTTTGATGAAATTCGTGTTTTTTTGTGATCCTCTGACGAAATGCGCATATTTTTTTTTTTTTTTTTTGCGATCCTTTGTCTAAATTCCAGGGTTGGCTTTTTCCCGTCCAAAACTTGTTTTTCCCATCCCACCGGGAAAAACTGGTTTAATACCGGGATAAAGTGGTAAATACCGGGAAAAAGTGGTAAATACTGGAAAAAACTTCCAAATGACAATATGTAAGAAATATTCTGGTTTTCTGAATCTGATGTGTAAAATGAAAGTTGGAAATACATAATTATTACAAATTTCCTTTAGGTTTAAAATTATTCGGTAAGAAAGGAATACAGTAGAAGATCTGTATTACGAAAACCTAAAAATGAATGGTTATGAATTATATGGGTCGCTCATCATTAAATTTACCTTATCCCTTTAAGACCGGGCAGCTTTTTGTGTTTTTTTTTTTTTTTAAACAATGATATAACTGAAATTTGTAACTGATAATTTACTATCTGTTGATAAAATTCATATAATATAGTTTCTGTTAACCAGCACAATCACTTGATTCCAGCATTTATGGAATAGATAACCCAGGAAGATAGAATTTTAGTTATTGCCTAATCCGCACGATCGTGCGGGTCCGGTCTTAAAGGGTTAGAAATAAGGCGAAATATGTCTGAAATATATATGAAAATATATTAGAGTATCTTTATACTGCATTCTTTGTCCACAGGAGTTTTCCAGATTATGAACTTTTTAATAACATTGATTATTCTATATATTGTTAAATATACTTTATAAACATGGTCAACTATACCTGGACCAAATCATTCATTAAACATTTTTGAAAATGAGTAATATATTGTAATAATACCATTTTTCTATTCATTAAAGTTCTAAATTAAGGGGATAAAGTTGAACTAATGTAACAAATTCATAATAATAATTAACAATAAAGGTATTCTACTGTATAAATAAATAAAAATTATTGCATAAAACATCTTCAGGGATGTCCTGCATCATCAGCATCTTTGGAGCATTTTTTTTTCTAAATTTTCTTTCATCCAAAACAAGATTAGAAATAGACTGTGTTTACAAAAAGTCTCTAAATTAGTATTTTGTTATATGATGCTAAAATCCAATGTGGAAGACGAAGAATATGAATACGATTATGATTGATAAATGTTTGGGAATTTGTGTACTAGTGTGTGAATATTTAAATAAATGCACTCCATTGTCTGTTTTTGTAGATCTTCCTTTTCTTTCTTTTTTTTTTTTACCTTGCAAGCTATTTTTTGGAACCCAATTTTCACATTTTTAAAGGTTGTTTTGAATTTATATTTATGTTTTTAATAATCAGTTTTTCCCATTTGGGAAAAACATAGTATTTCCCAGGATGGTAAATACCGGTTTTTACCATGGTATTTACCGGGGGTGGGAAAAACCTTGCCAACCCTGCTAAATTCGCATTTTTTTCCCTCAATCTTTTGACGAAACGCACATTTTTTCCGCGATCCTTTGACAAAATTCGCATTTTTCGAGATTCTTTGATGAAATTCGCATTTTTTCGAGATTCTTTGAGGATATTTGCAGTTTTTTTCAGCGGCCCTTTGACTAAATTCGCGTTTATTCTGCTTTCCTTTGAAAAAATTTGCTTTTTTCCGCGATCCTTTCACGAAATTTGCTTTTTTCCGCGTTCCTCTGACGAATTTTACGATTGTTTAGTTATCCTTTGATGTAATTTGCGTTTTTTTTGCGATCCTCTGATGAATTTCGAGTTTCTTTTTCGATGTCTGACGAAATTGAAGTTTTTCCGCAATCCTTTGACAAAATTTGCATTTTATTCGCAATCCTTTGCGATGAAATTGTCGATATTTTCCTCGAACGATTGACAAAATCGATTTTTTCGGCGATCATTTGTCGAAATTCGCGATATTTTTCTGTTGAACTGATGACCGATTTTTCATAATTTTCGGAACCTAATGCCTTAAATTTTCGGAACAGAATCACCCCTGAATTCGCCAATCGGTCGCGGAAACTTGTCAACCGATCTTGAGAAAAAAATAATGAAATTTGTCTATTGGTCGCGTGAAAAATTCGTGAATTTCAACGATCTTTCGCGGTAGAAAAACCCCCCGAAAATGTGTCAATCGGTCGCGCGAAAATATCGGGAAATTTGCAAGGCGTTCGCGAGAGTTGATCGTAATTTCAAAATGCAAAATTTTCAGGAAAACTGTGAGATTTTTTTGGACGGGAGCCTCCCGCCCACGATATTCTTTTGAGCGGGATTTCAAAATTTTAGGCGCGAATCCCGCCATGAAATTCAAGCCCTGTAACTTTTGCCAAATCTATCAGAAATAGAAAGTGTAGTATAGTTTTTAACGTTTTAAACAAATCTGTCAACTAAGTTTGTAAATTGCCAAGTGTACAAATATTCCGCTAACGTTTGTGTGGAGACACCCCCCCCCCCCCCTTACACCTTGACAAGAGTCCTATGTTTTATACTATCAGGGTAATATTATAAAACATGCCAAAATGTAAATCAACAAATCACACAAGATCAACTGTTATTTTAAAGGGTAAACACGGATATTAGTTGGATTTAATTTAAATACGAAACAATATAACTTACCCATGAAACATAAAAAGTTAATATGAGGTAATTAAAAATAAGTTGACATGACAGAATCATCTACGCGCCATTTTCCGATTATAAAATTTCGATTAAAAACACCGTCTCGGAATGATCATCGATTTTATTTAATCGACAAAATAGCAACAAGTGTGTTCAGAAGTGCATTTCGCGCCGCGCGCGCGGTCAGAAGTTTATGTGATGGAGTAGGTCTTATCGAAGAAAGGAATTTTAACATAATTCAATTATTTCATTATCTTTAATGGTTCAAAAAAGGTAAAACCAACGACTATATTTCTTTATCCTTCCAAAACATGGTTTTCGTAACAGGACTACATGCCTATGTTCACTCAGATAAAATCTAAAATAGTCGGGAAAAACATCACGTGACCTTCTTTATCTACTTTAGCCCATTTAGCATTTAAAATTAGTTAACCAACCGCACACAAACTCCGCTCAAGCTGCTCAAAAAAAATGAGTTTTACAGAATGGAGACAAACGCAGGCCACGCCTCCCACAGGTTAGTGACCTACGTCATTGATGACGTAGGTCACTAACTTGGCGATATTTTCGTTTTGGCTAGCGAATAACCAAAGTGACTAGCGTCTCTTTCGTGCGCTATTCCCTACCTGAGCGATGGATAGCGGTTAAGTCCATTCTAAATGCAGGTGGGAAGGTTGGGAGAGCTCAGAAATTTGCTCCGCAAACCACGTGATGTTTGCGTCATCATTGTTTATGTTCAGATTTATTTACTACTCTGATTTCGGCGTTAAGAGTGATATATGCAGCTTCTTAAAAGCTTGTATATCGTCATTAACGATTATTTTATTATTAAAAACATCATAGATATAGGAAGGTGTATTCCTTATTCCAAGAAAAACATAACTTATAAGAGTTTAGAAAATGCACATTTAAATATTCATTCTCATCAAATAAAATCAGTTTTCCATCTTTTTAAATTTATATGCTCTTGTATTTTATTTTTGCAATTTTTTTTATCATAAAAATAATGTATGAAAAGGAAGATTTACTCTTTTGTTTACATACTTGTTTGTTGGAAAGAAAGGGGTATATGTTAGTATCTTTCATGCCTATAATAAATTTTAAAATGTCAAGGTATATATAATTATATTTAGATGATGATAAAAGGTATGATTGGTAAAATATTACTGTTAACTTGAATGCCGATCTAATTAATTTCATTAAAATCCTAATTATGTAAATATATGCTTAATAATAAGCATTTCTTAAAGTGATAAAGGCTGTTGTTTTTAAAAGTACTTTTAAAGAAAAAATCAAATAAATATTAGTTATTTGTGATTATAATATTCCAATAATATTTATTTCAATTTATAGAGTATAACGTGGTTTTTTGTGAATAATACAAATAGCTATTTTATTTCTCTGTTAAGGTGATGATTTTAAAACTAATGTTAATAAAATTATTGAATTAAATTAATAAATTAATTTATAGGGTTTTTAAAAAGTTGTAAATGCGAAATTTGGATAACATTTTAAAATATATTTTAAAAAACAAAAGGTTTTTTTAAGTCCATATTTAAAAACATAGTTTTTTTTTTTTTTTTAACACACTCTTAAATAGTTATCAAAATTAACTTAAATAACTGATAGCTTTTTTTTCCATTAAAAATATTTATTTTTGCAAATTATTAAAAACTTGTGAATGGTTATGATAAATGTTTTGGGTATGAATTGTACTATTTTTATATTTAAAAAAAAAATCATTTACATATTTAAGTAAGATTTACCTAAAGGTATTGAAAAGTAATTGCTAGCTCAAATTATTAGAATGTAACTGTCAATATTATTGTTTTATTTTTTCTCCTTTATTAAGCATAAATTTAAAATCTTATTATGAAAAATAAGATTCTAGAGAATCTTTAAACTTTTCTTATTTTTTAACAAGATGCAAGAAAAATGCATAAAAAAAAAAAAAAAAATCCCTGAATTCTTAAAAAATAACTAAATACCATTTTTCAATGACTAGCCTTAAAATTTTCAGTATATACACACACACATATATTTAAATATAATTCAACATTTATTCGGTATTCAAACATATTATCACTCCCCCCCCCCCCCCCCCACACACACACACACACACGCGCGCGCACACCTCTATCTTTCATACCTTATAAATTGAATCATTAACTTAACTCAATTAGTATAGTATAAGAAATTTAATTCTCCAACAAAATATGGTTCCACACTGTCATGTTTTTGATTTCATGTCGATACAAGGCAGAATTAGAAATCCGTCTTTATCTTGATTTAAACCAGGACTTAGCTGAAAATTTGCACTCTTTTTCTAAATGTTTTCATCATTTGAGCACTACTATATGGCAGAATAGACTTTAAAATCCGAAGGATCAAGAATTAAAATTAAAAATTCAGTTCTTAATTCACGAATTTATTATTTTCAGTATCTTAAGTTCAGATTAATAAAAGATTTTAAAAATAAAATTGAAATTTTAAAATAAAATTGAAAAGTAAAGTTTAAAAGAGGGAGAGGGGGGCGGAGGGGATATATTTTAATGCCAAATATTAAATTTATATGCTTTAACATTGAAGTTATATTTAAGTATATGTCTGTATATGTACTGCAATTTATATGCATAAATACTTTTCTATCCTGAAAACCTAAAAAAAAAAAAAAAAAAAAAAAAAAATTATACTTTATCTTGATTTAGGTCAAGCATCTGTTAGTATTAGCAAGTTTTATTTATTTGATATTTCTTTTATTGTTTTTACTTAAAAAAAAAAATTATTTTAGATTTACTAGTTTATGATACCATACAATAAATTGAAAAAATATGGCTGTTCATAGAAAAATCATAATTAATTATTATTATTATTTAAGAATTCAAAGAAAAGGTTTTTTTAATTCATTATTTTTGCATCTTGTTAAGAAACAAGAAAGGTTTAATTTGAAGAATGCCTTAGAATCTTATTTTTCATCATAATATTTTGAATTTATACATAATAAAAGAGAAAGGGAGAAAAAAAAATAATATTAAGAATTACTTTCTAATAATTTTAGCTATCAATTATTTTCCAATATCTTCATCTAAATCTTACTTAAAGCTTGTACTATACTTATTGAATTAAATTAAAGAATTAATTTATAGGATTCTTTAAATGTTGCAAAATTTGGATTTAAATTTTTAAATATACTTTTAAAAAATTATTACTATTTTTATTTTAAGTCCAAGTGTAAGAGTATGATTTTTTTTTTCCCATGTAAGGAACTCTTAAATAGCTATTTATCAAAAATAACTTAAATTTAATTGTGCCTTTTTCTGTTGTTGTTGTTTTTACATTAGAAACAATTTTTCTGCACTAAATTATTAAAAACTTATGAATGGCTATGAGAATTCTTTTGTATAAATTTGTCTTTTTTATTTATAAAAAATTATTATTTATTTAAGTAAGATTTAGCTAAAGGTATTGGAAAGCAATTGATAGCTAAAATTAATAAAAAGTAATTGTTAATATTTTTTTTGTCTCACTTTCTCTTTTATTTAGTATAAATTCAAAATATTATTATGAAAAATAAGATCCTAGGGGGTTCTTCAAATTAAACTTCTCTTGTTTCTTAACAAGATGCAAAAATTACGAATTAAAAAAAGTTCTTCTTTAAATTCTTAAATAATAATAATAACTAAATAAGATTTTTCTATGATTAGCCATAAATTTTTCAGTTTACTGCATGACATCATAAATTAGTAAATCTGAAGAAAAAAAAATTAAGTAAAAAAAAATAAAAGAAATAAATAACAAATAAATAAAGCATGCTATTATTAACAGATGCTAGTCCTAAGTCAAGATACACACGTATATTTTAATATAACTTCAATGTTAAAGCATTTAAATTAAATATTTGGTATTAAAATATACACCACCCCCCCCCCCCCCCCCAAAAAAAAAAAACACTCTTTTTATTTATTTATTTATTATTATTATTTTTTTGTCACAGAAAGAACATATTATAATTTTTATTGTTATTATTATTTTAAGAGTACAATGAAGAATATTTTTTTTTTTTTTCGTTGTTAAGAAGAAAAAAGAAATACAAAATTAATTAAAAACCTTTCTACATGTTATTTTTAGAAGATTAGCTAGTAGATGGCGCTCGTTTCTAGAGTGGGAGGAGCCTTCAGTTTGTTTATACCTAAACGTTGTGCGATTTAGTGCTGACGCAGAATTCCTGTCTACCCTTCCAACCTGCATTTAGAATGGACTTAACCGCTATCCAGCGCTGTCGTAGGGGATAGCGCACGAAAGAGACGCTAGTACCAAAGTGGCACGTCGTTGGCGTAATGCATTTGTAATAATATGCTGAATTGCTTATCGCTCGTGTGCTATACCCATTCACGTTTATTGATAGCAATTTAGCATTTTGAAAATCTATTATTTTGTTTAATTAATCAGTTTTTCGAATTGATATTCTTTATAGTTTCAGGTAAGAACTGATTTTTGTTACCTTTTAATTTATTTATTGTTTTCCTTATTTTTTTGTTCTTATGTCACAGTGATTATTTCCAAATAAAATGTTATATAGATTTTCTGTTACTATTCGCGTAATTGTTGAAATATGCTAAGTAGTATCTGTGTACCTATTTTTATTAGAGGAAATATTATATTGCTACCGATAATTCAAAAATTTCTGTATTAAAAGTTTTGATTTTCTTAGAAATTGTTCTTAGCAAGCATATTATATCGTAAAAGTAACCACCATGAAAAATTACAAGCTTCTATAACAGCTATGCTACAGAAATCGCAATTTCAGAACGTTTTTTGTTCCTGTACACTTTAAAATTTCCAATTTTTTAAACAAGTTTTTTGGCTATATGATGCTGTAATAGAAGCATTTTTGTTTAAAATATTACATGGTTGTGATAATTATATGGTTATTAGTCCATTTATTACACTTTCAATTTTCCATTCTAAAGTTCTGAATGCTAATTACTTGAATAGTATCAGGTCGAAAGAATATTTATTTATTCCATTTAGTCTTAAATCACATTGGGTGTTGATTGTAGCTAATTTGAAAGAACATACATTTGAATTTTATGACCCATTACATTTGAATTGTAGGGATTCTTCTTATAATTATGTTATTGATTTGATAGTTGGCATGATGTCTTAAACAATTTTAGTTCAGTTCATAAATGGCCAATATATTACCCTCCACATATTTTACAAAAAGATAATATGAATTGTGGCGTTTTTATATGCTATTACGCTTACCAAAAAATACAAAATCTTAATTTAAATGATCCTTTTGACCCCATAATTTTTAGAAAATTTATTTTTGAAAACCTAATATTACAATTCTAATGTATAATGTTTGAACTCTTACTAAATATTGCTTAAACATGGTTATACTTTGTCATCAGTTATTTTTATTTCTTTCATTTTCCTTATTGCTGATGTATTCTATTATTATCTATGCCTGAGTGTAAATGATAGCTATTTTCTGTGCATACTTGCCATTTTTGCATTTTAACTGTGAAATTTATGTTTTTTGACTATCTCTACACTTTTTTGCAAAATTTTCCCCAAATACCATCTCCCACTTAAATTATAAATTATTTTCGAATCAATACTATTAATGTTCGTAAATGTCTGGCTGGCTGACTGTTTGTGATGGGAACTACTTTCTTCTCCGGTGGAGTATATAGATGGGAAAAGAATCAAAACACGGGAAAAAATCTGGATACCCAGGGATTTCAGCTTCGAGAGAATTCTGCCCTAATTACCAGATATATAAGCTAATTACAGTCTCGTTAACAAAGAAACGAAAAACAATTTACAGGGTTTGTATGGTCCTTGAAAGTCCTTAAAAGTGCTTATATATTTCAAAAGGAATTTTTAGTCCTTAAAAGCACTTATTTTCATGCAAAATCTACAAAAAGTGCTTAATTTTACTCTTGTTTACTCTGTATTTCTTTGAATTTCTGATTTAAAAGTAAATCTTAATCTCCCCTTTCTTCCGAAATAACATTTTCCCCTTTTGCTACCCCCTCTACAATACCAAGGTTTAAAATCTTTAAAACTTAATTTTTGTAAACTTTTTCTACTCTATTTGTTACTTTAAAGTGAATAAATAGTCAAACCTAAATTTCATTAACAGTTCATTTTATCACATTCATTTCATCTGAATTTCACCCTCTCCAAATTTTTTCTTCTCCATTCCCCCCCCCCCTTTTCCAGTATTCAAAATTTAAAAACTCTTTAAAACTGTTTAATAATTATAATTTAAAAAATTTTGCTCCATTTGTCATTTTATTGTCACAATAAATAATCGATCATGAAGATTTCTCCTCCCTTCTTTTCTTATCCGAAATTGGCATTTTACCTTTCCCCTTCCCCCCGCTTAAAGAGCACACAGAAGTCTTAAAACTGCTTAATTTTTTTTTGCTTTTTACACATTTGTAATTTTTTAGTTAGGTAAATAAATAATAAGTCATCTAATAAACTTCCTCCCTCCCTAAAAAAATTAAGCTCATAAAGTTGAAAACCTTAAAAATTATTGCTTTTTTTAAACCTTTTCTGTTGTATCTGTTACTTTATTGTAACAATAAGTAATCGATCATAGAGTTTTACTACTTCCCCACTAAAATTGACATTTCCTCTTCCCCCCTTCCCAAACATAAAAATTTAAAGTCTTTTAAACTGTTTAATTAAAAATTTTTTTGCGCTATTTGTAAATTTTTAGTAAGGTAAATTATTAGTCATCTGTTAAACTCCCCCACCCCCAATAAAAAAATTTCGCTTCTCCCCTTTGACCCCCCCCCCCAACTCACAAAATTAAAAAAAATTTAAAGTGTTCGTTTATTTTTTCCCCCTTCTATATTTGTTATTTTATTATAACAATAGTTAACCATTTGAAGACTTTCCTGAATCCAAAATCGCCATATTCCCATTTTCCTTGCACACAAAATTTAGTCTTTAAAACTGTTTAATTTTATTTTTTTTTTCTGATTTAATTATAAATCTTTAGTAATGATAAATAATTAATCATCTAATGCAGTTCTTATCCTTCCCACCTATAAAATTTGCCCATCTCCTAATTTGCTCTCAAGTTTAAGTCTTGAAACCTTTTAAATTTAATTTCCTCTATTTTTTTTATTTTATTTTATTTTTTTTTAACTGTAACAACAATTATTTTTTTAAGTTTCACACATCGAAATTGCCTCCCATCTCCCCTCCCTTCTAATTCTTTCCTGCCGCATAAAATCTAGTCTTTAAAACTTCTAGTCTTTCTTTTTCTGTTCCAATAGTAGATCTTAAGTAATGGTGAATAACTAAGCAATCATCTTAGCAACCTTTTTTACCCCCCCCCCCCCCAAAAAAAAAAGAAAAAAAATTCTGCTTCGTTCATTTGGCATCCCCAGCTTACAAATTTTTAATTTTTTTTTTTAAATGTTCTGTTTTGTCTCTTTATTCCAACAATAAATAATCGTTCATCTAAATCCTTCCTCTTCCCTAATTTTTTTCTGCTTTCCCTTTCTCCTTTCCCTGTAAAAAGTATACAAAGTTAAAAACCATTGCAACTATTTAATATTTTTTTTCTGCCCTAGTTGTAACTCTATAGTAACGATAAATAATCATCTAATCACCCCCCCCCCCCCCCCAAAAAAAAAAATACTTTGCTTCTCCCCGACATTTTGAAGTGGCGATATAATTAATCATCTTAATTATCCCTTCCTAATTTTTGGATTTCCTCCCAATCCCTGCTTTTCCCCCCCTCCTAAATGCTAAGTTTAGAATCTTTAGATTTCCTTTTTTCTTACTTCAGTCTTTACAAGAAGAAAGTATTGGATTTATAAAAATTTTTGACTTCTGGTTTTCAACAGTTTTACACGTTTTAGGGGGTATGAGATCCCGAAAAACATGTTTTTACGAAATGTCTGAAGGTGACAAAGATTTTCTGGGAGTTCTGTATCAAACTAATGGACAGAATTTAAAAAAGATTTATATTCAGTTAGCCCTTGATATAAATTGGGGCTGAGTAGTTTTTGATTTTCACAATAGCTCTATCTCAAGAGCTAAAGCACGGATTTTCCTCAAACTTCAGATTCAGATAGTCCTTCATATGAATTGGTGCTGATTACGTCTTGGTGTAAATCACCCTACAGGTGGCGCTGCTATGCTGTATTTTTTATAATTTCCACACTAGTTCTATTAACTATCTCAAGAGTTAATGCACGAATTTTCATCTAACTTCAGATTCAGTTAGACGTTAACACAAGTTGATGCTGATTATTTTTTGGTGTAAATCGCCCAACAGGTGGCGCTGCTGTGCTGCATTTTTCATGATTTAAAAATTAGCAATAGCTCTTCTTAAAAACTAATGCACAGATTTTCATCAAACTTCAGATTCAGTTAGACGTTGACATAAATTGTTGCTGATTAGGTTTTGATGTAAATCACCCAACAGCTGACCGCTGCATTTTGCAGGATTTACACGATACTGCTATTTTAGCAATAGTCATATCTCAAAAACTAATGCACAGAATTTCATATATTTAGAATCCTCATGATGAGCAAAGATTGTCATTTAATTTTGGCACTGTGATAGGGAATTTTGAAGTATTAAGATGTATGAGATAAAAGAAAGTTTTGGGTTTGACACATCTGACTAGTTTTTTCTTCTGCTGTATTTGTTATTTAAAAATTTTCTAAATGGCTACTGCCACACGCTGAATCTCCTCCTCCCCCCCCCCCCCCCGGCCCCGGTTTCTGTCCATTTGAATGTTTAAAACTTGTATTTACTATAATTAAACTTTTTATTCAAAAATGCATAGTATAATTTATTAGTATATTTAACATGTAGGTCCTTAAATTTTTTTGGTTTTGGTCCTTGAAAGTACTTAAGTCCTTGATTTTTATTTAAAGAAATGTGTACGCTCCCTGATTTAATCTTTTACCAAGACTGCAATTCATTTAACAACAAATGGGTTTCAGTTACAGTCGCTATTGGGCATAATTTTTGGCTAATAATAATAATTTGGGAACCCAGTTTGAGGTTCGTTCAATGTGAGATTTGATATGAGTTCAGAGACCTTGATAAAAACATTTATTTGCAGTGTGTGTGCAACACGCTTGCTATATGATGTCATAGGTAGTGGTGACTTGGTTTGAGATTTACGTATAAATTAAAGATTTGTTTGAAAGGAGGGGCCTGCTAGCAGACAAAGCCAGCTAGTTACTTTTAATAATATTAAGTGCTGAATGTTTTATCACTAAAAAATGAGTTCATGTTTCATTGTCAAATGACATTACAAGAAATCATTTAATTTTCACTATTTGTTGTTAATTTCTTCTTTAAAAAGCAAAATTTAAATGTAAAAAGCTATGTCTTTTAATTTTTTTCTTAAAGAGTGTTACACAAGTTTTCATATGAAATATCTTTATAATGGTCACCTGTGTATCATTTAACAATTTGTAAGTACTTAAAAAATGAAATATTCTTCCCAATATTTTACTTTTTTCTTTTAAAAAGTTGGCAAGTATGTGTGTGAATGAATGTTTGAGTGTTACTCTGCCAACGCCGGTCCAAGCCCGGATATAAAAAGAGGAGGCACTTATTTATTTCTTTTAATTATTGTTTACAATTGTTCTATTAAAAAATGCAGAGTTTTTCATGTGAAAACTATATTTTTTTATACTTTCCAGGTAAATGCTAAATGTGGTTACATAGGGCTGAGTTCGGATAAATGTTTTAAGAATTGTTTGTCCTAGGTGCATGTTTATCCTCTAGGTAAGATAGACTGTCACTCATGGAAGTTAAGATCTTGAATGACTCTGTTTACAGCAGTCAGGATAGCAAATAACTCTGCCTGGAAGACAAAGTTATTGTCATTTACCTTACAAGACTACTGATAGGTCGCCACACATCTTTCCATGATGCAGAAAGGTGCAGCCCTGATGGAGCCACCAATAATCTTATGAGATGTTCGGCAGATAATTTGTTTTGCACTTTCTTTACCTGATGTTTCTTTCATGCAATTGTCTTACTAAAAAATTGGTGTTTTGGAGATTGTATAGTGTATTGACGACTGATGTTACTTAAAGTTCTGTTTCAGTTCTTCGTTTTATTAAAAATCTAGTTATTTTTCTTTA
Organism: Maratus speciosus; assembly: GCA_963932465.1. Taxonomy (NCBI): domain Eukaryota; kingdom Metazoa; phylum Arthropoda; class Arachnida; order Araneae; family Salticidae; genus Maratus; species Maratus speciosus. The sequence goes on along the minus strand of OZ010797.1, from coordinate 139,012,877 downwards.
CGTTTAATGTGGACAATGAGTATTTTTTATTACAGTTGCTGGTAATTTAATTTAGAACTCTGGACTCTGTTGTTTAATTTGTTTCGTAAGAAACAATATGGATTGCGAGTCATCTTGTTGGCAGCTGTTGTTGAGTAAAAACCAATGTTTATTTCTACATCTACAGTTTATGATGTTCTAACTGAGAATATACTTTTTGACATTAATGGATTACTTCTTTAAGTCGTCTCCGATACTGCACATTTCAGAAACATTTCTCCCCCCAAAGTTTACATTTTCTTATAACAATGCAGAATTTAAATGTGACATGTGGAACACTTGAGTATTGTGCCACTTAATGATAATATTTCATCAGTCATTTTCCAATGCCATGAGGTTGATTCATTTAATTTATTGTTTATCTTTGTGAAATAGATTTTAGGAAGCTTTATATTATACAAGTAATTGTGTCAATCAATGGGAATTTATTATAGCTAATGGAAGTTTAAAGTATTGCTTTTGATATATTAAATTTTATTTATTATTTTACATTTTTATGTTTTCGATTTAATAAACGTTAGTCATGTTTTTATACATACTTGTATTTATTTCACCACCATACATTTATCTTTATAGTTGTTTGAATTTAATATTTAATTTACAGGTTTTATAACTTTTTAATTCAATAGGTCTAAGGATGTAAAGCCTAAGTTCCCACCGTGCACTTTTTTAATCTCTGCTAATTTTAATCCTTATTTAATTTTAAAAACACCAAAAGTAAACCTGTGAAAGTATCATTTCAATATCTTAGTTTTTTTGCTAAAGTGAAAATTTAGGCTGTGCTTGAAATGAGACACCCTGTAAATTTTGGCTCAATAGGTGGCAGCTTTTGTTTGTTTTCTATACAAAAACTTTTCACCTTGAAGTGAATTATTACGCTTTTTATTTTGTTTAACACAATGTTTGTTTATCTTCATGATTTTGTCTACCCAAATTATTATTCATCTCACAATGATTTCAACAAGTTCTGCTGATAAAAAACATTTTCTGCTTGATTAAACTAAAGAATTTTATGCTCACATTATCATATCTGTCAACCTTCCATTTTCCAAAACATACATACTTCAAAATTGTTCCTTCAAATATACATACGTTGACCTAGAAAGTTTTTTCATTCATTCTTTCTATGTAAGTAGTTATCTTTTCATTCATTAAATAAAATTTCTGGTTGAAATATGTTCACTTGATTTGAAAATAAATAAACAAGAAATCTGCCAGCTATGCATTAAAACAGACAGAATTTATTAATGCAATATCTTTTTTTTTTTCTACTTTCAGATGCTTGGCTTGTAAAGAATTTTTCACCAGAGACATAATATAACATGTGAAATTATAACTGTATCATAAAATAATACAGCACAATTTGTAACATTTAAAATACTGAAATATATTTTCAAAAGCCAAATAAAAATTAGAAATTCTGTATTTGCTTTTTGTAGCTTGGAAAAGAAATTCATGTTTTAAGGAATTTTAGATTTAGAATGAATGAGTCTGAAAATATTTTCTAATGTGTGAAAATTAGACACTTTACAACAAAATATTAACTATGTGCTGGTAAAAATATCGTTAAATAAAATTTCAGAAGCATCATTTATTATAAAATATAAATTTTCAATGTGAGAAATTTATTAGACATATAGAGCTCATACAAGGAAACTTATTAGAAACATTTTTCATTTTCTTTTGAGTTAATGTAGTGTTTGTTTTAAAAATAAATCTCCCGATTTACTTTTTAAGTTTGTTTTAAAAATAAGTATCCCGATTTACTCTTTAATATAGTTTTACTTTGTATATTCTAAAAGGGAAAGGGTGGGGGTAAATTCTGTACTGAAAGCTGATAAGCTGTTTGTGTACACTGTCATTTGGATATTAAATTCATCCTAAATCTATAAAATATTCCTGGGAGAGGGGAATATCATTTATTTTAATAATTAAAATTTTGAATGAAAGGATTTATACAATCTATTGATAAGACTTGTTCATTTAATTATCTTGTGTATATCCTCTTCAGACCCCAGGGTTTATTTTCATATATTTTTTTATTTCAGTTATGAATTTATATTCTCAAAGTGATAACTAAGAAAGATTGAAAAGCAAAAAAAAAATTAATTTTTTGTACATAAAATTTGATATATCATATAAGACACGCTGGACTCAATAAGTACATTTTTTGACAATTTATTAGGATATTTTCTTTTGTTTTGCATGGAAAAAATAATGAAAAATATGAAGTAATTATGCATTTAATAAATTTTTATTTTTAATGGACTTTACATCTGGTATTTTAACATATAAAAAATGATTTACTTTTCATTTTTGTATACTTCGCTCATTTTTGCTGCAAGTCATTTTTAAATCCCATTTTATGGTCGAAAACAGCACTATAAGAAACAAATTGCTATTTTGCTTTAGTTTGATTATCTTTTAAGATTCCATTCACACCATTCTCATTTTTTTATCATTATTTATATGCAGGGAAAAAATGGTAAAGATGTGTATCCTATAGGATACTCCAGGTCCGAAGAGGATATTTATATATATATATAAAAAGGACACCTCTTTTCTCCAAGTTTTTTTTCTTCTTTGCCTGCAATATTGTGAACTAAATTAAAATGAATTAATACATTTCTGCTAGATAATTTCTATTTGTTTTGCAAAAATGTAATGTTATGAAGCATCAGCTATTTGATTTAACAAATTTTTATTACAAAATAACAATTTAATATAGCATTAGTATTGGGACATTTTGTTAAATGAATTGAGATGCATTAAGCTTTTCAAATTTATATATAAAAAAAAAAAATCATGTCTTTAGTAATGGAACTGCAAAATTAAGATAATTCTGTGCTTTTTAAACTATTTTTTTTATTTGAATATTTAACAATATTTTTTGACGCATTTTTAAATGGCTGTATGAAAGTAAATATTTTAATTTGCAACATACAATACTTATGTTAAAATTTGAAAATGTAAAAAACAAATTAAGAAAAAGTATTTAAAGGGAAATGGATGTAGTAAAAAGCCTTTTCACAATTCTTTATTTGATCTTTATACAAATATACCAGAATATTCTGGGGATGCCTAAATACCTTTTGCAAAAAAAAAAAAAAAAGAAAAAGGTGCTAGATTTGCCATTGCTCACCAAAATTAAGGATAGCAAGACTTTTAGCAAGCAAATCCAAAGGAACTATTTTCTTACACATTTTTTCATTTACTTTTATTTGACAAGGACAAAATTGGAAGGCTTTCTTATTAAGAAACTATATATACAGTAGTGCTACAACTTACGTCACCCCGTATTTATGTCATCTGGCCTGGACAAAAAAATTCCTTAATGAACTTTTTTGAAGACTTTTGGTTCTATGAAGGGAAACTTACCCATGACAGTCAAGTGATAGCGAGAAACAAATAAAAAAAGCTTAGAAAATTCACTCTGCTGTTAAAAAGAGCTTCTAAAAGTAAAAAAGAAAAATTTGTCAGTTCAAACTTCTTTACAAAAAATTTTTTCGTATACTCTGACTCTAACAAGGCAGCTAGAGGAACAATAAATTGCAAGTTAACAATTCATTGATTTATTCCAAATTTTTGTATTGCAAAAGCGTTTTTTGCTAATGTTAAATGTACAGTGGCGTAGGGACTTTGTACAAACAGGGGGAGCCGGGGCATATTGCAGAGAGCTAGTGGCGCAGATCATTTCGTTCATTTTGGGGGTTCCTTCATAGTGCTGCACGTTTCACAAACAGAAGTATAAAATAGAAGCATATCAAAAGATCACCAACTCGTTAATCCAGTTAAAATATTTTTTAATAGCTATACTTGATACATAGAAACTTAATTTATGTGTGATCCCGAATACAATATTCAAATTTAAGGCTTCTCCCACTTCCATTTACCAAAAATTAAAGTGCTTTCTGTTGTTTTGCTTACAAATTCTTTACAAATCTCTTCCAAATCAATTTTAAAGGCCTCCTCTTTATAAATATGTTATCGGAGCAGGTAATTTGTAGTAGACCTATATAAGACCCCCTTTTTTCTGGAAATCGGGAGGGTTGTAAACAATGAGAAAAAGGGTGAAGGCACAAACAAGTGTGTTCACCACCCCCTCTCTCTCTTCTCTTTGTTGTTTATTGTGTGAATTTCCTAGAAAAAATATACTTTACGATACATTGCTGAATTAAAAAATAAACAGATGTGGCGCGAGAATTTCTCCCGGGGGAACTGAGCCCGTCTGAAATATTCCAGGGGGAGCGACAGCTCTCCCAGTTCCTACGCCCTTGTAAATGTATGTAACAATAATCTCCAAATATGATAGAATATGTTTATTAGATTTTGGAGAATTTTTATTACTTATCCCTTTTTTGCTTATCTAGATGTACCTCGACTTACGTCGCTAGTCTTGAAATGAATTGCTGACATAAGTTGAGTTACTACTGTGATCAAACATTGCACCAATGCGGGAAAGCAGAAAAACCTATCATATAACAATTGCTTGTAACTTATCAAAAAATGGAAAATGCTATTTGATTCCAAATCCCTTAAATGTTCACCAGTTTCATGCTGTTATGTTTAAAAATGAATCTGAAAATATGTCAGTTTTGTGTTGTTGAGCAGGGAATTTGAGTATAGCCTTAAGAGGCCACTCCACGGTTCCAGCATGATCATTAAATCCAATGCTAACTTATGAGAAAACTGAATTAGATGGCGATTCATTTTCTAATATTTTTCGAAATAAGATTTTCATTAGAAAGTAGATGTCTGATGATGAAATCAGAAATAATGTGCGATATTAAGAAAATTCAGTATGCTATATCAGATATGGGCAAAGAATCCTATCCAGTGATAATAATGATAATTCATCGTACCCTACTTATTAGTTGAAGAAAGGGATGTTGACAACAGGATGTTTCTACGATCATGGGACAAACTTTAAGGGAACGTAAAATACACATAAAGAAGCAATGGAAGGTCGGAAATTAAAAGTTTTGTCGAAAAACAATAAATGTGGATGTAATTGAAACAAGTGTTTTATTGACATAATAATTGCAGTAAGTGCTCAAATGTGGCACCACCAACATAGATACATACATCTAGCAAGTACCCTTTGACGATACCAGTTGACTCTGATGAGGATCTCATTCTCATTTCAAGACTTTCAATCGTTGCTGCAAATGTTCGTGAAACACTTGGAATCTGTGAAAACGTACGCCACTCACTTGCTAGACACTGCCAGTGGCACATTTGAGCACTTACTTTAATTGCTATGTCAATAAAACGTTCGTTTACATTTCCTCTGCATTTCTTGTTTTTCGCCAAAACTTTTCATTTCTGACCACACGTTCCTACATAAAACATGTTTAATTCAACCAGCTACACCACCTCTCCAAGTTTGTCCCATGATCGTAGAAACACCCTGTATATATGATTTTTCGCTTGAAATGAACTAGTATTTTTCGTACATTCATTTTTCAGACTTATTTTCAAATAAATAATTTTATTATAATATATTCATATGGGATAATTCCTATATTTGCGAAAAACAACAGGAAACATAATCATATCGAAAGAAATCTAACAAAATATTTTTTTAATAAAGAAATATATAAGATTTAAAAAATCCGAATAATGGGGGGTGCAATTGCCCCCACCTGTCTTTTCTAAATGATCTTCGGATTTTTTTAAATTTTGTCTTGCACAGTGGTGTACACTGCAATATTTCTTTAAAAAATAGTGGTACCTGACAGCAATTGCCCAGACTAGCATTATTTTTTAATAGAAATGTTTCAGTGTAAGCCGCTGCACAGTTTAAGGTCTAGACCGAGAGACGACTGCACAGACCATCACCTCATCGAGTTGAAGGTGGAAATTTCAGTATTAGACAGAATTTGATTCGCATATTAAAATGCAACTAGACTGCCGTCAATTTCTTGGTAGGAAAACACCTGCAAACCCGATTTTAGTAGTGGGCTGGTAGGTTTACCGTTGTGTTTTCCGGGCTCCCAATCCTCCATGTTTTGATACTTTTGATTGCAAGAATACACAATGTTGAACCTACCAATCTGCCACTAGAATCCGATTTGCAAGTGTTTTTCATCGAGATAGGACTTGGCAGACCCGTTGCATTTTAATATGCGAATTGAGTTCTGTCTACTTGAATTTCAGCTATCCACTCGATTAGGTGATGATTTGTGCAGCCGCCTCCCAGTCTAATAAGATTAATAGAAATCCGAGGCCTCACTTATAGACCGGCAGGTGGCAGGACAAACAATCACCTCATCGAGTTCACGGACTTAAAGCTGGATTCGCATATTAAAGCGCACTCGGTTTGCCGAGTCCTATCTTGGTTGAAAACCCGATTTTATCGGTTGACTCGTAGGTTACCATTGTGTTTTACTGCTCCATGTTTTCGTGCTGGAAAGCACAATGGTCAACTGCCAAAATCGGGTTTCCCACCAAGATAGGGCTCGGCAAACCGAGTGCGCTTTAATATGCGAATCCAGTTTTAAGTCCGTGAACTCGATGAGGTGATTGTCCATACTGCCGCCTCCCGGTTTATTATGAAAACCAGCGTGGTACACTGTTAAAAATACGTAGCATTTGCTGCATAGTCACTCCACCACATTTATAGAATGTCTCTATTCTGACCAATGAGAATGTTCCATAATATAGTCAAATAACATTTTCCTATAAAAGCGAGAGAGTGACTATGCAGCAAATGCTGCAGATTTTTAAGTGTACAATGGACTTTACCCAGGAATGGCAAAAGCCACGATACAGCGCCTAGAATATATAGTGTGGAAATTGGCTATCCCTGTAATACTTAAAAAAGTGCTAAAATATTGTATCCCTTAAATGTGGAACGATGCTGCTGAAATATAAAGATCGCAGCGACATCTGCAGGATATGAAAATCCCGCAGATGTAGCTGCAATCGACACTTGGGATTTTAGCGGTATCGTCACACATTTAAAGGATGCAAATTTTTAGCGTTGTTTGGACAGCATGTTTCCACACTATGTATTCTAGACGCTGTAGCTACGCCTTTGTAGGTATATAGCCTCCGAAAATGACTGTTTATTGGACGAAGGAGAAGCAACATTAAAAAATTCTGCACGCTTATTGGTGTTTTTCTTTTCTATACCAACTTTGACGTCACATGGGTAAAGCCCATTACCCTCCCCTCTGCTAATTTTTTTAAATAGTTTTATTTAAAGCGTCCGCTACTGACCCTATGAATACCGCATGCTGGACGAGCAGAGGATGCACAATTCTATTCATTTTATCACGTCCTTCTGTCATCCTATTAATGGCTGAAAATGGCGTCCATCAGGGCGTGATTAGGTGTCTCTTTTTGTTTCCCACCGGATGTTCTCAGGATAACGATGGGATATTTTATTATGTCCAACGGACGAGGCTATATCCTATATATGACGCTTATCGTATGTGCTCAGGACGTTATTGTGCTGTATGGGTACAGCGTCTAGAATATATAGAGATGTGCCGAGGCTAACGAGAAAGACAGGCTACCGCGGTGGCTCCGATTCTTCTTTTTTTACAGACCGCTGGGGTCACGTGATGCTCTTTTCGCACACCTTCATTGGTGCATTCGAGCATCACGTGACTCCAGCGGTCTGTAAAAAAAAAAGAATCGGACCCGCCGCGGTAGCCTGTCTTTCTCGTTAGCCTCGGAGATGTGCAAAGTGACGTCACGAACAGGTTTTTGCTGCTGCTGTAGGACAACTATCGCTACCTTTAGCAATGCTTTTTTCTATTTGTGTGTCCTACAGCTTTTTCATTGTTCTACGGTAGAAGTCACGTGAAGTGAACTGCTCTATAGTGTGGAAATTGCTATCCAAACAGCGCTAAAAAGTTGTATCCCTTAAATGTGCAATGATGCTGAAATCCAGGAAGTCGATCGCAGCGACATCTGAGATATATTTTCAAATTTCAAAGCTACCATCGTATTAAAACAGCGTCTAGACCAAATCGTCTTGGGGTTTTAGAAAATGTCTTTCAGATGTCGCTGTGATCGACTCATTGGATTTCAGCATCGTTTGACATTTAAAAGTATCACTGGGATAGTCGATTTCTACACTATATATTCTAGACGCTGTAATATGGGGCTACAAATGGTGGTTGACCCCTATCAACGACGGGAGCGCCGCTTTGTACCAACCGCCGTGTAATCGATCCACTCCATGTTACGTTTTAAACGTATAAATTGACTGTGTATTTCGTTGGTCGCGGCCAGCCACAGCTTCTGGCGTCATGATAATGAATGAGCAAGCCCGGTATCTAGTTTTGCGCTGGTTAGACCGCTAGAGCCACGTGGTGCTCTAATTATGCTCCTGTATTCGAGCATCACGTGATTCAAATAGTCTAAAAAAAGAGAGGCGTAAAGCCTTCTCTAACGACATACAGAGCCAGTTTATGATTTTTTAAAACGTCACACAGAGAATAGATTATCTTTACACGATGGTTGGTACAAAGCGGCGTGCCCATCATTTTACGTCATGAACCGTGATGTAGTCGTAAAAAAACAGAGTATATACGCTAAAGTCATCAACTTCATGCCTAGGATATACGCTGTAGCTTTATATGAGAAACAGAGGGTATACGGAGCTTCATAAAAAAACCCAGAAGGTATACGGTGTATACCCTCCACTACACCCCTGGTCATTAACTAGCCTTGTATGTCGTTGGTCGTGGAAGTCTGTTTCTCGTTAGCTTCGGATCCGACGGTAATGTCGACATATGGTACAATGGCAAATTTTTAATTGGTAGAAGTAGTACTCACCATATATGGCACATTCTGCTTCAATCCGAATGGATCATGTCGTCTCGCTCTCGATTCCAAAAACTGATTAACATCACCATTCGTAGACAAAAGTCAGCCAGAGAATATACATACATATATATAGTGTGGCAATCAGCTATTCCATATATGCCCAAAGATGCTGACATAGACACAGAGCCTAGATAAACGTTTTTGTCCAAAATATGGCAACCCAGGTGTACAGAACGTCCTGATACTCATCTGAACGAGTTAGACAAACAAACATTAACTTGGGAATGACGACAAGCTTTTCAAGTAAGTGATATCGCCCAAGAGCTGACAACACAAAAACTAGGGCTCTTATAAAACAGGCTAAATCGTCAAGCATTTTGTTTCCCACTTAGACCAATGAGCGATTGTTGACCACGAGGCGTAGCCAATCGTTCTTCTTCTACCGGCAATTAAATGACGGCGTGAGTCAGCCCGGATTATAGAAGCCTTAACAAAAACCTATGTTATCAAGCACAAGAAAAAACCTTTATTTTATGGAAGAGTAGAAGTAGGGAAATCTAATAATGATCCCTGTCTGCTGGAAGTGAAGTGGTGCATAAGCCAAAAATTAATACCACCAGTGGTTGACTCGTAGGTTTATCATTGAGATTTTGATAGTAATGTTAAATAAAGAATTGGTTACTCAATAACCATCTGGATTATGCCTTTTAATTAAAGAAAAAGTACTTAAAAAGTGGACGGTAACAAACGCACGCCATATCAACATGAATTACATCGGTGTACTGGCGAAAGCGCGCACAACCTACGCCAGGAAAGGGAAGGTCGCCAAGGACAACCAAAATTGGCGAGATATCGCTCAAATTTAACATGTTTGTTCTACAAACAAAGGTATGAAAACATGGACGATAGTTATAGGACAAACACAATGATAAACCTACGAGTCAACCATTGGTGGTATTAATTTTTAGCTTATACACCACTTCACTTCCGGTAGATATGGATCATTATATTCCCCAACTTCTACTCTCCCATAAAATAGTTTTTTTTTTTCTTGTGCTTGATAACGTAGGTTTTTGTGACTAATAGTAAATTCGCCAAGTTTTTGTCCAAAATCGTCTTGATCAATCAAATTTTATCCCCCTAGCCTTGCCCAAACGGCCCCCCTGCTACAGCGCCTAGAATACCTAGTGTGGAAATATGCTATCCAAACAGTGCTAAAAATTTGTATCCCTTAAATGTGCTACGATACTGCTAAAATTCCAAGTGTCGATCGCAGCGACATCTGCCGAATTTTCATATTACTAGTATTACATTGTATAGACTAGCAATGTCTTGCAGTTGTAGAAAATATCCTGCAGATGTCGCTGCGATCTGCATATTGCAGCAGTATTATTGTATATTTAAGGGATACAATATTTTAGCGCTTTTTTAAGTATTACAGGGATGGCTGATTTCTACACTATGTATTCTAGGCGCTATACCCCTGCTTCTTAGACCGTGACCAGCGACATACAAGGCCAGTTCATGACGTTTAAAACATCACGCGGAGTAGATCATCTTTGCACGATGATTGGTACAAAGTGGCGTTTTGTGCCGATCGCCGGCCGTGTAAAGAAGATCCACTCCGTGGTATACAGTACGTTGCGTTTAGACATCTTATCATCAGCATATTGCATTCTTAATCGAGACTAATAATTTGGGCAGTCTTTTCTTAAACCAATCGGACGTTACTTAAAAGGTGACAAGAGTTTACAATGGGACTCAAATGTAAAGTTTACAGAACTTCAAAATTTAGAAGATTCTGGTCATTTTAGCGAAATTTCAACTCTGAAAGGTAGATCTATCGTCATTTTTTCAACAAAACTATTCTTGTCAAAGTCGATAATTTACTTTTAGTGCATTTCCCTAGATGATCTATCTTGTCATTGCAATGGACCTTATGCACGCGACCTGAGGTCGAGGCTAAAATTCGTCTGCTGGCGGTATTTACTGGCGGTGTTTAGCATAGCAGTCTATGGAGTGTGAGTTATTAATGCTTGTTTGTTAAAAATACCGCAAAAAAATTCTTTGATGCAGCAGCATATACTTAATATATTGTAATCTAAATTCAAAATGTTGTTCTGTATGCGAGAAAATCCCCTAAGTTTGTAAATTTTCAGTTAAAATGTATGCACTCAACCTGGGTCAAGGCTAAAGTTGTCTGCTAGCAGTGTTTACGCCTGCGCATACTGGTATTCTGCCGGTGCAGTAACTAGAATAACAGATCATCATACCGCCAGCTCTGGCGTATGACATCACCTGAATAGAGTCCATTAGCTGATTTCACCATAGCAACCAATGGGCCTTTGGCGCGCCACACACCAGGAAGACATGCGGCAGAAAAGCTTGAGGCATGTGACAATTTCACCCTGTTAACAAAGATAAAACCGGTTTGAACAGCAGAATTTGCCTCATGTCTCACGATTATTGTCGCGTCTCTCTGGTGTGTGACGCGCCTTATTCGAGGCTAACGAGAAAGACAGGCTACCGCGGTGGCTCCGATTCTTCTTTTTTTACAGACCGCTGGAGTCACGTGATGCTCTTTTAGCACACCTTCATTGGTGCATTCGAGCATCACGTGACTCCAGCGGCCTGTAAAAAAAAAAGAATCGGACCCACCGCGGTAGCCTGTCTTTCTCGTTAGCCTCGCGCCTTATTCAGATGACGTCAGACGCCAGAGCTGCGAGGCTAACGAGAAAGACAGGCTACCGCGGTGGGTCCAATTCTTCTTTTTTTACAGACCGCTGGAGTCACGTGATGCTCTTTTCGCACACCTTCATTGGTGCATTCGAGCATCACGTGACTCCAGCAGTCTGTAAAAAAAAAAGAATCGGACCCACCGCGGTAGCCTGTCTTTCTCGTTAGCCTCGCCAGAGCTGGCGGTATGTTAATCTGTTATTCTAGCCACTGCACCACTAGAATGCCAGTATGCGCAGGCGCAAACACCGCTAGCAGACGACTTTAGCCTTGACCCAGGTTGAGTGCTTACATTCTTTAGGAATTTTCTATTTTTAAGGAATTTTCTAGAATACAGAACAACATTTTGAATTTATATCACAAAATATTAAGTATATGCTGCTACAACAAAGAATTGTTTTGCGGTATTTTTAACAAACAAGCATTAATAACTCACACTGCATACATTGCTACGCTAAATACCGCCAGCAAACGAATTTTAGCCTCGACCTCAGGTCACGTGCATAAGATCCATTTGCTTGACCACAGTCAATGAATGAGGCCAGACCATGATACTCCCTCCCTTCTTAGCAGTCACGTGATTAAGATATTGCTGACAAACTACCTTGTTATCATTATAGCTAAGGCTCCTATAATACTCCTATAAAGTGTTATAGGAGCCCTAATTATAGCGCTTAGAATATCTAATGTGGAAATATGCTATCCAAACAATGCTAAAAAATTTTATCCCTTAAATGTGCAACGATACTGCGAAAATCACAAGTGTCGATCGCAGCGACATCTGCGGGATTTTCGTATTACATTGTAGAGATTTGCACGGGCCGGCCCGTGGCCCAAAGCCCGAGCCTATTTTCATTCATGGCACTCGGGCCGGGCCTTACTTTTTTCTGAAGTCTCGGGCCGAGCCTGGCTCGGGCCTTACTTTTTTCCTGAAGGTTCGGGCCGGGCCGGGACTAACTTATTTTTTCTGCACATACCCTGGTACTGGTTTCATTCCTAATCTTCATTGCTAAAAATTTTCATTCCTAGTTTTCACCCACTCAGTATGAAAATCATTGTCTCGAAATGGCCTGGTCCATTCAAAGGTCAGTACAATTAGGTTTGGCACAAATTTTTTGTCAAAAAATGCATACATTTTTAAATCGCCATTATTCTACAATTAAACATTCAAATTCATTCTTTTTAAAGAGTAGTAGATTTCTACACTTATTAAAATATAGTTAAATTAAAATATAGTGAAACGTGTAAGGAAAGAACCTGTCTATGACGGAATCTTGTTTTAAACTGAAAAACGTGTTGATCCATGTAAAATTAATATAATACTTAATACTACGTAAGAAAATTATAAAAATTAATAACAAACAAAATTGACATACTACGTAAGAAAATAATATATAATACATTTACACTTGCTAAGAAGGGAACTTATCTATAACGCATTTTTTTATTTTTCAATGCAATTCAGTCTTAGATTTTACTGTATAGCATTTTTCAGATATTTAACACTTTAATACATGGAATATGGATTAACAATATTAATGATAACTGAAACATTTACATACAAGAAATAGATTCATTAAAAAAATAAATATCGCACCCTGCGGCACTGAAGATTATGAGCATGAAAAGAAAAATTAAGATAAATATTTTTGGCTTGATCTCCTCGTACGAGAAAAACTTTTAACCAAATCGACATAAAAATCAATGTTTTGTAGAAATTCACTTGGGCCGAGATTTTAACTTTTTTTCGGGCCGGGCCGAACTTTCAACTTTTTTACCGGGCCAATATTTTTTTTGTACGGGCCGGGCCGGGCCAAATTTTCTTTCCTCTGAGTCGGGCCCGGGCCCGGGACAGGAAATGTCGGCCCGTGCAGACCTCTATTACATTGACTAGCAAAATCTTACAGTTGTAGCAAATATCCAGCAGATGTCGCTGCGATTTTTATATTTCAATAGCATCGTTGCACATTTAAGGGATACAATATTTTAGCGCTTTTTCAAGTGTTAAAGGTATAGCCGATTTCCAAACTATAAATTCTAGGCGCTATAGTGTGGAAATCGGCTATCCCTGTAATGGAAGTTTTTTGCTGCTGGTCCAGTTAACTGTTTCTGGTCGGGTGGATTTCAGGCAGAGTGTATTTTCCTGCAAATTGGGTTCGGATTAACCTGATTTTTCAAAAGTTAGTTCAGTAGTATATTATTTCGGATTAAAAACTATATCTATAATAATTATAGATGTTTGTATGTGTGCTGTTTCCTAGAGACCACACTGTGTTTTTTCCGCGACCCTTTGATGAAAATCGCGTTTTAAGCGGACCCTTTGACGAAACTCGTACTTTTTACGCGACCCTTTGACGAAATCCGCGTTTATTCCACAATGCTTTGACGAAATTCGCGTTTTTTCCCGCGATCATTTGAAGAAATTCGCACTTTTTGCGACCCTTTAACGAAATCCGCGTTTATTCCGCAATGCTTTGATGAAATTCGCGTTTATTCCGCGATCCATTGTTGACATTCGCGTCTCTTACGAGACCCTTTAACGAAATTTGCATTTTCCTCAATCATTTGACGTAATTCGAGTTTTTCTTGCTGTCCTTTGACGAAATTTGCTTTTTTTCGCGATCCCTTGACAAATTTCGCATTTTTTCACGAGATCATTTGACGAAATGTTGCGTTTTTATCGCGGTTCTTTGACGAAATTCGCGTTTTTTGCGGTCTTTTGTCGAAATTTTCGTTTTTTCGCATCCTTTTGATGAAATTCGCGTTTTTTCCGCGATCCATTGTTGAAATTCGCGTCTTTTACGAGATCATTTAACGAAATTTGCGTTTTTTCCGCGATCATTTGACGAAATTTGCGTTTTTTCCGTGATCCTTTGACGAAATTTGAGATTTTTCTGCGAACGCTTGACGAAATGAATTTTTTTATGGCTACCATTTGTCAAAATTTCCGGTTTTTCGTATCCGAACTTTCGGACTGTCGAATTTTTTAAATTTTTGGAACCGAATGCCTTAAATTATTTTCGGAAAAATCGGAACAAAAACAGCCCCGATTTTAAAATTGTGCGCGAACAGTAAATAAATCGTACATAAAACTGGGGAATATTTTTAATTTTTTGGTACAGTAAACTCCCAACTATCCGGCCTAGTAAAAAAAGGAGAAATGTTGCAAGCGGCCGAGACAGGCAAGTTCCAGTCCGTAGGAAAGTGCTAACTCACGACAGGAAAGAGCAAGAAGGGATTGCAAATGCAATAGCAGAGACAGACCTGAAGGGAGGGGGGTGGAGTAAGGCTTCATAACCTGTTTCGTCAGTTGTGCAACGGGTATTATTTTCAGAAGTGCGGATGTTATTTTCCGCTTATCCTGGTTATTTTCGTATAGTCTTTTGGTGTGCATCGTGTTTATTTATTGAAGATTAACGAAATGGGTGATAAACGAAGAGGGTCGTGGATAGGGTTAAAAGGGAGAAGCAGTCATCTAGCAAGAATTTTTTCAAAAACTAAGTTTTCACTTTTATCTTATTCATAAATTTTCATATTTGTGAAATCATTTATTAATAAACAGTAAAATAAGATTTACTATTTTTTTTACAAATTAGGCTCACGTTTTACGTTAATGTTTTACTTATTTTGAAATTGTATGCACTGTATATATAAAATTTATCGAAAAATGTGTAACATGCGTTTTTAATATAATGGAAGAAAGGGCAGGAAGTGAATAAATTTTTATAGAACTCCGGCCTATCCGGATTTTTGTTATACGGCCTACCCTTCTGCCACATTAGGCCGGATATTCGGGAGTTTACTGTATTTAAATAAAAGATTGAAAAACAAAAATTATGTTCTTCTTTCCTAAATTTTTTTCGCACCAAGTTCCGAATTTTGCAAAACATTTTCCGTGCACAGCATGCCTCTTTATTATGGAACTCTGGGAAACACCTCTGATATGCTTTAAAAACAGTTTTTTTTAAAAAACTTAAACCTTCTTTAAAGTACTTTTACGGTGCTTTTTTGACGTTGAACGGAGAAGGAAACCAGTTTTGAACTGGTTCCATTTCAGAGGGACATTACGCGAATTTCAAATGGCCAACTGGTCTAAGGCACTAGAAAGAGGTATTCTGGTTCTCAGGGAATATGGGTTCGAAACACTACAAGCAGGGGCGTGCCGAAGGCTGTTTTAGTGGGGGGGTGTGAACTGAATTTTGCCGACTGCAAGATCGGGGGGGGGGTGAGAAAGGCTTTGTGATAGCCCCCCCCCTCATCAGTGACGGAGTCAACTGTTCTACAATACTGTGAATTTATAAAAATCACTAAATGTCTTAAGTGTTCACCTGCATTCTCCTTAACCACAGTCGAAATTAAATGCTGTTATTCAGTATGTGTAATATTTTTAAAATTATTTTATTATATAAGTAGAGTTGAGAATCCTGTTATTAATTAGGATTCTGCTTAAGATTTAAAAGGAAATGTGTACGGATGTACTGTACATTAACCAGTTCTCAAAAGTAACAATTTAAGAATGTTGAAATACTTCGAAATTTATGTTTCTATAAATAAAACCTCATGCTGTTGTGAAATGTAAGTGTATAAATTTTAAAATACATAAAAAAGACAAATCTTGCTTGCTAAAAATAAGATATATATTAGTATAAGAGACTAAAAATTATCCTTCTGCATTTTTAAATTATCTCCCACCTATCCTTCAGATTATCCCATTTTCCAGCTACACTGTCTAAATCCAACATGTCAGTTATGTCTGTTTCACAGGTTAATAGCATTAGTTCGTCCAGTCGCTCTTCCGACATGGTGATACGCAAGTAATTTTTTACTAACTTTAACCTGCTGAAACTTCTTTCATTACATGCCAATGTTACTGGAATAATAAAGGCCAACTTGTAGGCCAAAAAAAGGTTAGGATACAAATGAGCCTTCCCCACAAGTTTTTGCGCTGCTGCACCAATTGTATCGGATTCAGAACTAGCTATTTCTGAGGACATGAGATCAATTTCACATTCCAAGTTATCTATATCTTTGAGATCATCAGGGAATAATTGACATAATTTAGAAATGTCCTCGGTAGAGCTATACTTGATCCTTGATGGAAGGAGACAGGCCAGTGGTTTAACTTTCTCAAATACCGACTTAGGTATGTCTCCAAATGAAGTTGTAAGCCAATCTACCACCTTTAAAATTTCTGCTTTAAAATAATTCTGTCGTGTAAATAGAACTGCAGTTTCAGGATTTTCGTCGATCTTCGATGGAGGCCTCCGTCACCTGTGCCGCAAATTGAACTCATAATCTTGATTTATTCCATGTGTCTCACAGATGTTATCAGCTTCCTTAATGATGTTCATTATTGCCGCCGCGTCATCATTCCGGAGTTTCTGAATGCTTTCGTAAGTTTTCTGCATTATGACGGTTCTCTCTAAAATGTTCAGGTCTTCAAGTTGCAATTGCTCTGTTGCTAACTTTGTCTTAAACATAATTGTTTCATTGCAAGTAAAGAAGCAATGAAATCGTATGACATCATTTTGCTTCTTGACCCTGCCACCTTAGCTCGAGCATCCTTGTCAACCTTCATGTCTTCAGAAATAATTTGCAGAGTATGGATGAGGGCATCATAGGACGATAAAATATCTCTGACTCAATCCGCTCACATAGTCCATCTTGTCTTCGACAAAGATTTCAAGGTAAGACTCTTCTGAAGAACTTCAATTTTCTCTCTCAGTATGCCGAATCGCCTTGTACTCAGTGAAAAGAAGTTATAGAGATCCTGAATACTGTCGTAGAAATATTTTATTATATTGCTTTCTTCGCACGCCAGTTCAACACATAAATTCACTTTATGCGCGAGGCAGGGTATGTATAAGATAGATCTACAAGCTATTTCTGAAGTGTTTTGATTGCCAGTCTAAAATGCGGCCGGACATTGATGACGTGGTGCCGTAAGACTGTGCATGAGCTTGGGAAAGCGATATTCCAACTGACTGTAGAAGGGGGGTGGGGGGAGAGGGGCTATACAGGAGCCTTTTCAAAAGATAATTTTACATCTGGATGATCTGTTTGAATATGACTATGCAGGCCTCTAATAGAAATGTAGAAATATCTACATTGAATCCGTTTCCCTTTCCGGAGGTCGATGTTTTCATTCGTATGAAATTTTCTTATATGGCGATATAAATTTATTTTTTTCTGTGAAATGTGTGTGTTCGCGATCACAGTGTGTGCATAAAATTTTCACTGAATTACCCGCCATCATGCGACAAAAACAAACTTTTGCAAATCGCTCTTCTTCTATGTCCGTGACTTCATCTTTTAAATGCAGCAACCTCAAATAACTAGCGCCAAATCCAGAGCCAAGAGGTCACAAAATTCTAAGAATCAGTCCATAGCATGAGGGAAGAATTAAAGATGCTACATGGGAAAACTTACAATAGAGATTGCAACAACCACCCCCTCCCCCTTCCTTTCACGAAAGTCTCAAATTCTCAGAAACGCGATTCTCTCTCTATATCTATCACCTCCACTATCTGGCAACCCCTTCCTCCTACACTGAATCATACACAATCTTCCTTGAAAAGTTCTTTCTTTTCCCCTTTAAAGACGGACAACAGAGAATTGAAATGATACTGACGACGGGAGAGGGTACTTTTTGCAAGGTGTGTTCTTAACCTTCTCACTGCCGCAAACTGATATATCCGTTCACTAAGCTGCAGGTTTCACTGCAATGGAAGCATTATTTAAATTAATATAATTATACAGACATAATCCAGTTTAAAAAAATAAGGTTATGAGTAATACCTTCAAGGCTTATATACCTATACTTAATAAAAAAAATTATATCATGTTGGAAAAAACATCTTTTTTTTATCATTAAAAACATAATTAAAGAGAAAACAGCATTACAATTTTGCCCTTTTACTCAGCGGTCAGGGGGTTAACTTTCCGACTATTCTAAATTTTACCAACTCTTCCAAATAAGTGGGGGGGTGTTACACCCCCAACACCCCCCCGCTAGGCACGCCCCTGACTACAAGAATAAGATGTTTCTCAGATATGATGAACGTTCTTATAATTCAGTTCAATGTAAATTATTTTTATTTCAAGGTGAAAAGTTACAGAACTTTATTTTTCTTCATTATACAGTGGATGGCGGCGTCAAAAATGATTATATCATCGTGTTACGAGATGAAATTGGTGTCAAATTAAAAGTTAAATATAGTATTAAATTTTTTTTTGGTCTGCCTGGTCATATCTTGGTAGAAACGCCCAGTAGGCTAAAATTCATGACAAAACATAATGTCATATATTACTATTGACATCCAAAGAACATAATATTTTACATTATATATTATTAAGGTATCTACTTTCAATATGAACTAATGCTGCAGGAAAAGTTTATGTTTTAAACATACCTCAGTGAAATTTTCTCAAAATGCTTTCCATGTTACTCACTGTGTTCTGAACTAGAATCCAAGCTCTATGCAATAATGTAACTATTTTATAGGTACTCAAATATAAAAAAATTTGATAATTTTGAATAAAAAAAGTATTTTTTGACATATTTCAGTTAATTTTAAAGATATTATAAAATACCTATAGTCGCCGAGTAAAAAATTGACTTTTCAAGGACAACCCCCCCCCTTTCGTTGGTCACTCCTCAGTCCTTATCTAAGGTTACTATACTTATCTAAGATCTATACTTATCTAAGGTTAGTAACTATGGTTACAGCCACATGACCGATTGACTGCTCATCTTTTTCCCCACACCGTTTGAGAGATCCTGTTGAGCAGTATTACCCCATCCTTTGTTTGATTACATTGCTTTCTTCCATTTTCTCTACCTTTTGTTTTCTTTTAATTATGGCAGCCAGTCCTGATATTAGAAAACAATCGAAGATGGTTATTTATAATGCGTACAACTATTTTAAAGAGCTCGTTGCTTCCAATCCTGATGCAAAAATCAAAGGTATATTTATGCAGACACAAGAAGCTATTCCTAAAGCATGTGGCGTATCTCTTCGTACAGTTAGAAGGATCTGTGCTGAAGCTAATAATACTATTGCAGACTCCAGCTTAGAAAATCTGTCATTTTCATCGCCTAAAAAAAAAGTTTCGCGCGTAAAACGTGTAACAGTATTAGATGATTTTAACAAAAAAGTCGTATGTCGCACTGTTAAAGAATATTGTGATAGCAGAAATAAATCAACTTGCGAAAATATAAAAAAAGTTTTGGAACAAAAAATAGACTTCTCTGGATGTGCAAAGTCTGTGTGGACCATATTAACAGATATGGTCTACAAATATAAAAAGGGCAATGACAGCAGAAAAATTTTGATGGAGAGAAATGACATCGTAGCTGCATGCATTAAATTTCTTAGAAAAATGTACAATATCAGAAAAGAGTCTCCACTGCGTCCAGTTATATATTTAGGCAGTGGTGTAGTCGAGGGGGGACGCGGGGGGACGGCGTCCCCTCACTTTTTTATTTTTTCTCGAGCGTCCCCTTACTTTATATTTTCAAGGGGGACGCTAGAGACGCGGGAGGACGCAGATTTTCCAAACTTATTATTATTATTTTTTTAAAATGAACTCACAAATAAATTAATAATTTTAGAAATAAGGTATTGATTTTTAATACTTTTCAACAAAGTTGAAAGTGTTTACTGTGCTGGTTCGCCTATTCACATTTTAACTTTCATAAGTTTGTATTGCGGCAAAATTTTATGTATATTTTTGAGGTTCAATGTAGTACATCACTATTGTAAATGATGTGTATATCATCAGTATTTCGTTTACGCGAAAACAAAAAGAGCGTTCTTTCATATTACGCTTTATTGGCAGAAATTGTTTGAAATAGACATTAATGAAGTTATAATATTTTAAATATAACAAAAATGACATTTGAAATTCGTTACATGTTCCCTATCGGATATAGCATTTATCATTCGTTTACAGGGACTTTAAAAAATATTTCCAAACACCACGATAATTATTTGAATTGCATGGAAAACTATGGAAAACAATACTATGGAAAACGGTGCAGCGAAACATTTATAAGTACAATTACAAGGCCAGACAAAAAAATCCATCACATTGTCATCTATGGGTTAAGTCTGAAACGTGTTCCGATAATATTATAAGGCTCCTAACACAATTTAGTCCCCCAAAAGTATGAATGGGGTCATTTTATTTAAAAAAGGGACTTCAAGGAACCATTTAGGTATATTAAAAAAGGGGGACTAAAAGAGGCCAATTGTCAAAAAATGATCCATCGAGTTTTTCTAAATATGTAAGCAATTTTTTTTTTTAAATACCCTAGAAAATATGTCAATTTGTTATCTTTACAAAGATAGTTATCACAGCTTTATTTAAACATACTTAAATATTCTATTGCAAGAAGATAGAAAGTGTTCAATATTGAGCGCTCACTTTCATAATTGTCGTTAAAGAAGTACGAACTTTTAATTCAAATTGTTGAATATTAAATTTTTAAATTAATTTAACATATATATTATTAATTATTAACTTTAAACATTAAAAATTTTAATTTAAATTTTAGTTACTTTCTACACAAAATCTGAGATAAGCTATGATGCTCATCAGAAAAAGCATAGTATGGCAACGCACTCTGTAGAGTGATCAAAACCAATATTGAATAAACAGTTATTCATAATCAACTTTCATATTAAATTTGATGAAATTCCATCCCAAACATGCGGAAATCAGACTATGACGGAAATCGTTAAAAATGCGACACAGTAGCACCACCTGTTGGGCGAAATACACCAAAATCTAATCAGCATCAATTTATGTCGAGGGTTAAGTGAATGTGAAATTTGATGAAATTTCATACCATAGATGCTGAGATATAGATATGTAAATTGTGAAAATTACAACATAGCAATGCCACCTGTTGGGTCATATACACCAAAACCTGATTAGTACTTGTATGTGTTAAGGTCTAATTAAATATGATATTTGATTAAATTCTATGCTTCAGTTTTTGGAATAGAGTGGCTAGGCTACAAAATATGTATCCAGCGAGGAATTTTCAAAAAATTGTCAAATTATATTCAGATCAACCTAAAACGTGTAAATCCATCAAAAAGATTCCAATACTTTCTTCTGATAAAAAATATTTAAGAAGTATAACAAAAACAAGAATAAATTTTAACTACACTGTAAAAAAAAAATCTGTATACAGGAATTTTTCCTGTTGCCGTTACATAAAATGTTCTAGGAATCCCAGTTTCCTAGAAAAACTTTAGTAACTTTACAGATTTTTTTTTACAGTGTAAGATTTCCTTTAATAGAGGGATTTAATAATCTTCTACATCAAAATCGAAAACAAAACTAAATCTATAATAATAAAGACAGTGTTTGGTCTGTGTGGTCTATGTGCTGAAAAGACTGCTGCACATACAGCTACAAGATGGAGGCGATGTACATTTATGCCTAAAATTATGCACTTCGAAGCCAGTTTTCGGATTTTTTTTTATTTGATTATTTTGCGATTTTTAATTTTTTTTTTCTTTACCGTACACGGTGATTTTTTTCACATTAATAAAAGGAATCCAGTTTCAATTTTTTAGTCCAATAGTAGCCAATTTTGTCTTCAAACTTTTTCAATAAAGTTTATTTAGAATTTGTACAGCGATTTATTTTTGGAGAATTATTTATGCGAATTTCAGCTTTTTTTTTTCGCGTTTCGTTTCAATTTTATGACATTCGAAAAAGGAATTTGGTTTAAAATTCTTAGCCCTAATGTAATAGATTTCGTCCTTTCACGATTGCGTCCTCAGATTGTAATTTCTACTAATTTTTACCGTTTTTTTTTTTTCTCATTCCGCGACACAATGTTTTAGCCCACTTTAATAAATTTTGTCTTTTGTGATTTTTATGAATTTTTAGCGATTTTTATACATTTCGCCGTGATTTTTCCACATTAGTAAAAGGAATCCTGTTTAAATTTTTTAGTCCCATTATAGTAAATGTTTTGCACTTTTCAATAAAATTTATTCGGAATTCGAGTAGTGATTTTTGAATCTCTCACAATTTTTTATGCGAATTTTAAAGTTTTTTTACCTGTTCCAATCTTTTACTGCAGTTTAACGTATTTCGTCCTCTTTTCAATAAATTTTTTTCGGAATTCATACCGTGATTTTTGATTTTTTTTTTTTGTTAATTATTAATACAATTTTTGAGTTTTTTGGATTTTCAGGCGATTTTTTGTCATTCGGTTTCAATTTTCTGGTAGTTTAATGTAGTAATTTTTTTCTCTGCGATTTCTGAATTTTTAACGATTTTTAATGCGATTTTCATTGAGTTTAACTTCTTTCCTCATTCCATGGCGATTGTTTGAGCAAAAAAGACGCTCATCTGACATTGGTCTAATTTAAAAAAAAGGTTTTAAGCGAGTAGTCCTGAAAATATATAAGTGCTATGTTTTACGTTTCTTGAGATTCGTGATAAACTAAAATTTTAGAATCTTCTTTCCGCGTTTCACACCGTTAAAATTCTAATTTTTGAAAAAAAAAAAAATTCAAGTATTGCATTTACACATTAGAAGTAACATATAGTTACTAATTTAAAGTTTTTATTTCAAGTTTTTTTTTTTTAAAGAAATCTTGATGAAAAGCAATTTTTGGACATGTTCTGTAAAAGGATATTTATCAATTTCCACTCTTTAAAATCCATATATTTTTTTAAAAAATTCGATTTGGGTCAGCATTTGAGTTAGAGGTCTGCACGGGCCTGGGCTTGGCCCGAGGCCCGTACCCGGCCCGGCGGAATGAAGGCGAATTTTCAAACGGGCCGGCAGAATTAGGACATTTTTTTCAACGGGCCGGGCCGGGCCGACAGACAAAATAAACGGGTCGGGCCGGGCCGGCAAAAAAATTAATCGGGCCTATCGGCCCGATATAAGAATTTAACCGAAGCAGATAAAATACGAGCCGTTTTCAGTGAATATGATTTTCTCGAGAAGTATAAATGTGCGTCACGAGCCGATGCGAGTTTAACAACATCAATACAGAAATGTAACATGTCCATCGTAGAGATCGGCATCGTACAGTTACAAAATGTCTGATTCCGAGTTTAATTTTTTTTCAGCACACTCGTGCCGGGACGGAACTGGTCTTAATCGATCTCAGGATGTGTAGAACAGTCATTGTGTTTTGTAGTATTAATAGTGACAATGAACTTCTCTTAAGAGTACCTTTGGAAATATACCTTAAGGTGGTTCTCATATTCACTGCTCAACAATGCGAAGCTTTCAGACACATTTTCTGACAAAATTTTTAAGTATAAAGGCATAAAATTGACAGGTCTGCCTATTGAAGGCATTTGGAAACGAATAGCTTTTTCCATATCTGATAAATTACTTACAGAGATAACAGAGATTCCTGTCACGTGACTGTACGTTTTTCTCCTTTCCTGTGCTATCGCTTCCGGAAATTCGATTCAAAACGCTAACTTTGACAGTATTTTCAGAAAGATATATTGCTTTTATCAATGAAAAAAAAAACGACATTTACATAGCTTCTGAATAAGAATACCTGCCAATCTTACGCGTTTCCGAAAAGAAAAGAATTCATAAATGTGTCGAAATGTAGCTCCTTTGGATTTGAGAAAAGCCTTAAAAATGAGAGAAATATTTTCACAAATCTACTTTTTATTATACAACTTCAAAAGTTATCATGTTTTTAATCCTTTATTCTGAACTACATTAATCTTTTAATGAATCCGTATTTCCATTTTGAAATGTCTGTAGACACGATGACTAAAACACTGTAAGTAATCGTTAATGTTTACTATTGTGTGTTTTCTGTTTTGCGAACATCATAGTAATGTAAAATATACTGTAAAATGTTCCCATAAATTTCATTAAAAGAATCGGAAAGAAAAACGGATTTATTTTTGTAGAAATTGTGTCGGGCCGGGCCTGTTTTCGCTGATTTTTGTACGGGCCGGGCCGAGAACTGTAAAAATGCAAACGGGCCGGGCCGGGCTCGGGCCGAACTTCTAATTTTTACACCGGGCCGGGCCAAGATAGCTTTCGTTCGGGCCGGGCCGGGCCCGGGCCTGGAAATTCCGGCCCGTGCAGACCTCTAATTTGAGTAGTAAACGTATTCTTCGGGCCAATAAAAAGCATTATTTATTGATTACCTTCGGCCTTGGTCACATTTTTAGATATGTTTTCTCACGTAAACAGTACTTATTTGTTATTTCTGGTCAAAAGTTCGTTTAAAAATTGCCTAGATGCAAAAACCGCGTCGAATTTCTTCCAAATTAGAGTTCGGACAGTGGCATATAGTCTCAGAATATTAAATAGTCTATTTATCATGTATAACTTGAAAAATTTGAGCCCAGTCGAAAACACCGTTTGAGGGCTATTACGTTCAAACACACATGAGAAAAAAAGACTAAGGAAATACCAACATACACACATGTATACGCACATGCATAGTTGTAAAAATAGGCAAAATAGATTCAGGGGGCTTCAAAAAGTAAAGATGTACCAAAATTTCACAGCCTTATTTTTCTTTTCCATGATTACAATAAATTCCTTACATTAACCATAAAGTAAAAAGGCAATAATTTTCAATGTTCTCAGTGGAAAACAGTTATTTTATAACTATTTCCAAAATAAATAATGCAACACAAATTCTAATAAAAATTTCGTTGCCTGAATCAGTGTTACTGAATTACGAATTCTATTCCAAAAAATTTCAGCCATGAAATAAGGTTTTAAATTTTTGAATTCTATAGCAAGCTAATTAGTGTCCAAAAGAAACTAATTAAATTAATTTTAATTTAATTTTTAAATTTAAATTTTTCAATTACTTTTCCCTGCAATTGAAAATGAAAAGAAAGATTCAAAATAAAGTTTGCCTTGCGTGTGATATAGACTCTAATGTCCGAAACTATGAGCGTCCCCCCACTTTTTTTTCCAGGACTACACCACTGTATTTAGGTGAAACTTGGCCTTGGGTGAATCAAAATCACTCAAAGAGTCATGTACGGCAAGATTCAAAAAATTCTGGTGGTCTTAAAGTACCGACAGGAAAAGGGTCCACGATGGTCATCTGTCATTCCGGATCAGCTCAGCATGGCTTTATCGAAGGAACTGATTTAATTTTCCAGTCAAGCGAGTCAAGCTCTACAAAAGATTACCATCACGAAATGAATAGCAACGTATTTAGAGAATGGTTTGTAAATTTACTGAGAGGACTTGAAGAACCCAGTGTCATAGTAATAGACAATGCCAGCTATCATTCTAATCATTTAGAAAAAATTCCATCCACAAAAAAGCGAAAATCAGATATTATAGCTTGGTTGGAAAGGAAAGGTATTATACATGATTCAAACACTATTGTTCCTGAATTGTTAAGTATTGTTAAAATGCACAAAGAGGAAATACAAAATGTATGAATCGGATGTTTTTGCATATGAAATGGGACATGAGGTAGTGCGGCTTCCACCTTATCACTGCCAGTACAATCCAATTGAGTTAATGAATTATATGGCTCAGGTGAAAGGAAAAGTTTCAAAAAAAAAAAAAAAAAAAAAAAAAAGAATACATTTAAAATAAAGGATGTAAGGCGACAGTTCGAGGAGGCTCTTTCTCATGTTACCGTGGAAAACTGGAAAAATTGTGTCAAGCATTCCGAAGAGTTGCAGGAAGAAGATTTTGCCAAATTGGGCCTGACAAATGAAAATGAAGTCACCCAACAATTTAATAAATCTGCAGGATGACAGCGAAAGTAGCTCTAGTGAATTTGAATGTTGAGTGATTATACTTCCAATCGACTGTTTTCTAATTGAAGAATTATTATTATTTTTTTTAAAGCCCTTTAACGGGCTAGAAAAAAGTCCTTTTAAGGACTTAGCCTTCCCGAAGGCAAAAAAAAAGTATCACATTAAAACACATAATTGAAAGTATACATAAATGCCCTCCCCCCCCCCTCCAGAAGATTTCAAGGCAAACAAAGCAGAATAATTTAATTAAGCCACGTTTACCCCCCCCCCCCCCTGCAAAATCTTTTATTTGTGATTGTTGTTTAAGGGTGTTGGTCAATGAGAGCTCAAATTCCCGGATTCAAATCTGAACGTATTACTCGCTTCATTCATGAAATAGATTTTAATGAATGGAAGAGCTATTTTAATTTGCTTGTATTTTTCAGAAAATCAAAAGAGAAAAAAACCCAGATAGTTCATAGCACGCATTGACTCCCCTCTAAGAGCAGGAATTATTTTAGACTATAATTTACTACTATAGATTATAAAGAATAATTTTGCATCCTTCCATTTGAAGTGGCGTGATTTGATTGAAACATGTTTTCAACCCCCCCCCCCCCCGTCACCCCCGTTTTTTTTTGTTCGTTGAATTTTTGTTGTTATTTTAAGGATGCTGGTCATGCAGATGTAAAATTCTCGGATTCAAATCTAAATATATTACTCGCCAAACTCATGAAAACAGTTTCACCCATAAAAGCCTAATACATGAAGCTATTCTTATTCAGATTTCAACTGATTTTCGTTCTCTTTTTAAATGCAAAGTATTTTTCAGAAAATGCTCTGAATTTGCTATTTTATATCGATTTTTGGGTCATTACTGAGACAGAAAGATGATTACAAGATAGTAATAGTGTATAATGTAATTTATAAGAAAATAACACACACATATATATATATGCGTATGTTTGTGTGTTCATTTTTTTCACTTAAATTAAAATAATAGAAAACTTCATGCATATACAAATGCAGATAACATTGCATGTCATAGAAAATCACAAATTATTTGAATTTATAATTAATTTAAATTAATAATAAAGTTACAATTACAAATTATTAATTAAATAAAAAAAATAATAACACCATTAATCTCTCATCTAAAAATCTATCCATATTTCTAACTACAAATAGCTTTACAAACAAGTGTTATAAAATCAGCGGAACAATTGATTCGCTTTAAGAAAATCAAGATTGGTGTTACGACAAAAAGAGTCTTCAAATACTGCAGTAACTCATACTCTTGCAGGGGTAAATTTGTTTTGCAGAAGTGAGGTGAAAAAAAAGGACAATTGACTGGCGTCCTCTAATGCCATGACAACAAAGGGGAAATGAAAAGAGGATGTTTGGCCTTGAACGGCCTTTTTTCCCCACAGCTAGTATAGTTCAGTGCACAGGTAAGTGTAATAGAAAGGAAATTGAAATTATTTCAATTGAATTGAACGTTTGCTGTCTGGGATAAACATGAAATTTTGCTAAAAAAATAGCACCCCCCCCCCCCCCAATTTTTTAAAAGGTTGTGAAGATATTGGTAGGTGTTTGTTTTTTCATCATTTTGCATTACAATTGAACTACAAAATACGTGTATTTATTAATTACTGTACATTTTACTCCAAACGTAGGCAGATAATTTAAAGATAACTGTAAGTACAATACAAATATTTCAGTGTGTCTCATATTTTGATATGAAATGAGCACAGCAGAGCACCAATTTTTTATTTAGGTGGTGCTATGAGATCATTGAGTTATGGCCTGAAATTTTAACACATTAATGATATCGACAGTACTGCCTAAATTTAAAATTGGCACCCTGCTTTACTCATCTTGTATGAAGATATCACGAGGCAGACTGAAAATTTGTATTGAACTAATCAATTTCTTCTATGTGTTAAAATTTCATGCCATAACTCAATGATATGATAGTACCATAAAAATGTAGAATTGGCACCTCTCTCTGCTCATATAGTACCAAGATAGCACGAGGCAGACTGAAATATTTGTCTTGTACTTATCGCTATTTTCAATGTGTTAAAATTTTAGACCATAACTCGATAATGTAATAATAGTATCAAATTGGAAAATTGGTTCTACTCATCTCGTGCCACGTCAGATAAGTTAATTTTTCAATAATGTTAATAAACATTTCCAACACCATTAGTTCATCTTGAAAGTAGATACAGTAGTAATATACAGGGCAATGAAATGTAAAATATTATGCTTATTGGATGTCAATAGTAATATATGACATCATATTTTGTCATAAATTTTAGTCCTACAAAAATATTTTCAAAATACTGTATTTAACTTTTATTTGGCACCAATTTCATTTTTTAACTCAGTGTAATAGTGACACCACACTGACGATTTGGCACCTGCTGTTGCTCATATTATAACAAAAAAAGAAATGCCAAGGCAGACCAGTCGTTCTTCATCTACCACAAATAATCTTGTCCTACATTACGATTTAAACTCGACAACTTAATCATTTTTGTTGCCGCCATCCAGCCTATTAGTATTATTAAGGAAAAGTTACCATCCCATATATATTTTTTAATTAATGATTTTGTATTTAATTTTTTTTATTAAAAGCTTTAGCATGTAATCTGTACTAATTTAAGAAAAATGCTTTTCCATATATGTTTCTGCAATGACTATCGAAATCTATCGCACATACAGGACAGAAAATTTGGATGAGGATAGTCCACGTCAGGTCTTAATGTACTTAAAGCTCAGATATTTCCTTTTTTTATTCATTAACCGAGATATTAATTAAAAACCATTGTGAACTTCACAAAATAGCATATAAAGGCCATTCTGCAGTTTTTAAAGCATGGAAAAACGGACAGTCAAAAGACGCAAATGTTTTTGAGTCTTTCGAAGCTCCATAAGCTTCGTCATTAAAAGTATGGAAAAAGAAAACACTATTAATGGTCATTTTAAACTTTCTGATCGTGTAATCTCATAACCTGTTAAAAAAATATTAATACTTACCCTTTCACAAAAAATATTTCGACTCATTTATTAAATGAGAATAATTTATTTAAAAATCTTTGAATTATAAGAGTTCCATATTACCTTGAATAAAAAATACTTGGTGTATCCTTTACTGTTTTATAGATTATGTTATACAGTAAATTCCCTCAAATCCACAATTATAAAATCAACAAACCCATATAATCCGCTCATCATTGAAGATGTAAATAATGAAACTTTCAGTTCAGATATAGGGACAAAATTACAGACTTTTTTATTTTTATATCATTCCGTATATATTTTAATATGTAATTTTCGTTAATATGACTGAATTCATGTTTTTTAAGAAGGAAGTATAAATTTACTTCCGAAAAAATCAAGATAATGCTGATATCATTGGTATATACAATTTTTTTACAAAATATATTTATGTATTAATCAAGCTTTTTTGTTTATTAGGTCTGGCTAAACCTGAAATAAAACTCTTATTTTACGATTTTGATGTGAATTAGTAGGGTACCTCTATGAGACAAGTTTCATTGAATAATTCAAGAAAAATGTATCTCATCTTTATTATGCATATTTAATTATACATTATTAATTATTTACTTGACCTTTACTTTCAATAATTTTAAAATTTTACTATACTGTAAGCATGAATTATAATTTTGATTGCATTATTACATTCAATTACTGTTTAAAAGATGTAAACAAAGCAATGACCAGAAATCCGCACAACCTTTGGTCCCATGCTATGCAGATTTGAGGGAGTCTACTGTATTTACAAGCTTTAACATTACAGATTACAGCCACAGAATTTAGAAATGCATAAAGTTGGGTAAATTTTTTAATTCGGGCATCTATTTTTTTTCTACGACATGCTTGACTGGGTATGTAAAGTTTTTCAAATTTTTCTAGCCTTGATACATATATTGTATATATATACATATATATGTATATACAGTAGAGTCTCTAAAATCTGCATGCATTTCGAAATGTAAACAGTGAAAATAGGAGTTAAGAAGATTCTTTATAATCTTTATTCTAAATGTCAGTGAACAAAAATAAAGTTGTTTTTAACGTAAATTTATGGGAAATTAGTAAAGACACAGGACATTTAAAAAATTAAAAGCTTTTATGGATCAGGGTATATATCCATAGAGTATAAAATGTCAGTACAAATGAATTTTTTATAGCAGCATATTAATGCCGATTTGTCATTTAAAACAACAGATAAGTTCCAAAAAATATTTAGCATAAAAGACTGTATTTATTTAATTGATGCATGGCATAAAATATGGTCTGACTCTTTATTGAAAATCAGGATGAAGATACAGATTTTTCAAATTTTCAGTTAACCTTACCTCAAGCTAAAGCATCTGAATTATTCAAAAAATTTCAAAACAGATTTACAAGAGCTTTTCAAAGAAGAAGAAATTGTTGAATGGGTGAACAATAAAGATGAAATTTTGGTAAATTATGTTGTAGGTATAGAAATTATGTCTCCAATAATGATAATGAACCCAGCTGAAGACAGTGAAATTGAGTCTGACAGTGATTGCGAGAAAAAAAAGTTTGGAAAAGCTTTGGTTTTTGGTGAAATTTCTCGTAAGTTCTTGGAGCAGCAGAGTCATATAAATCAATAGGAAATAATGGCTGTTTACAAAATTCAAAAGAAACTTTATCAAGATAAAATGAAAGTTCTCAAACAAAGGACTGTACAAGAAATATTTAAAAGTAATAAACATAATTTGGAGTATTAAAATAATAATGTACAGATAAATAAAAGAGATCCAAGTTTAATTTGAATTATTATGCTCTTTTTGTAAATGGATGCAGGTAAATTGAAAAAATAAATCATTTAAACTAGAATCTGCAAAACTCTAAAATCCACACAGACTCTGGTCTCAAGCTGTGCAGATTTTTGAGACTCTACTGTATATACATATATGTATGTATATATAGGGTAGATGTGCCAGTAATGGACACCCCTTGAAGTTTTTAGTTCATTAAAAAAAAACTAATAAATATTTAGCTTTAATTATTTTTTTAATAATTCCTCCTTGCATGTTTTATAAAAGTGTGTTATTGTTGACACTTTTAATCAAACCAATCAGGAAGCAGAAAATAATGTTTCAAAGTTTCGCTGTTTTTCTATGAAAATCTTAATAAAGAGGCTAAGAGCTGACTTCGTTTAATTAAGTTATATATTATTTATTTTTTTGCAAAATTTGAATGTTTTTGTTTCAGTAGCAATGGAAAACTTATAATTTTATATACTAATGGCCATTTACAAAATTTCATTTATTTTTAATGTTTTAAGAGGGGGTGTCCATTACTGGGATGGTTAATGAGTCATTTTCCAGTAATGGACACCCCATGTAAACATTGCTAAAAATGCAATTTCAGTAATGTTTATAGTGCATAAAATATTTTGACTTAACTGCAAACCTAAATAATCAAATTTAATTTTTAAATTATACTTACCAAAATGTAATAGCACTAAAACTTTTATAAATAGCTGCTTTCAAGTTATTTTATATGGATTAATAAAATTTCAATATTTTATTTTATTTATTTATTATTTTTTTATGTAGATGTACCTTGCATATTTTATAATCTGGCAATCAAACCAGCCAGGAAACAGAAAATATTGTTTAAGAGCACAGTCAAAGAGGGGCTCATTCCTCCCTGTTTAAATAAAAACAATTAAGTTATAGAAGTTATTAAAAATCTATTTTCTGTCTTAAATGCTTCCCTATTCATCTCTGACAAAAGAAAAAAATTGTAATATTAATGAAAGTTATAGGTAATATTCATGAAACTACTGAATCTGCAGATCAGTGACCTCAAACATCAATTCTACAGTTTTATTTTGAAATTATTTTATTTAGTATTTAAAATATTCAACTCACAATATCATTTCTTTCATATTTATAATATTAATTATTATAAATGATATATCAAGTAGTCTCTGGAAGATTAATTGTTAAAAATAGTGAGACAAAACTAAACACTAATATTCAAAAACTTTTTTTTTTAAATTACCTTTAAAATCCCCCACTGTTTCAATAATTTGATAGCTGTAATTGTCTGATATTTAGTATTTTAAACTATCCATCTAAAATAATTAAAACATCGATCTTCTGATAATTACAATAATTGATACAAACAGTAAATGATTATCACAAATATTTTATTAATTACTGGTATCCTAATTGTTAAATTTATTTAAAAATAACTATTTTGTTTCCTTAGTATGTATTCATTAAACTCTGGTTCTAAATACAGTCATAAAGACAATTATATTTATTACTTTTTATGGGGTGTCCATTACTGGGCCAGAGGGTGTCCACTACTGGGCTTTTGATATATTTCTGTTATTTAAAATTAAATTTCTATTCATATGGGGAAATGAGGTTATAAGAATGGTTAAATATTGTTGATAGATTAATATAATATTGAAAAAACTGGAATATAATAATTATAACTATTAATAAAAAAATAAATTTTTAAAGAAATTCCTTAAGGGTGTCCATTACTGGCACATCTGCCCTATATATATATATATATATATATATAACACTGATGCTCGGCTAACCAAAAAGTACCAAAATATTTAGTAGCTACAGTCTAGTTCAAGGGTGGCGAACCTTTCTGTTGACACGCGCCAAATTTGAACAAAAAATATTTTACATGACCATGACGGTCCAACAAAAAACACAAAAAAAATTTAGTAGGTAGAAAAATAATGGTCTAAAATTTTCTATTAAGATTTAAAAAAGATGAACATACTTGTAGATATTACACTATAATAATTATGGCAATAAATATATTTCAGAAAAAAGAAGTAATGCGATGTAATTTGATTTCTGTTGTCACATCTTAATATCAGGTTAATTTTAATGCAAACTGAACCAGATTTATCTGACAAGTGCTTTTTTTTTTTTAGTTTGATATTATTCATTTGTGAAAACAGTGAGTGATTCGAAAGCAAAGCATAGATAGGCAGAAAAACTGTTACACTAGCAAACTTCAGTTTCTTTGAATAGCTCTGAAATAAATTCAAAGTTGCCATAACTTTACCATCAGAAATTACTAATCTCTAATAGCCAATTCTTATAGAATAGTTTTCAAATATCGTCTTTGTTCGAATAAAAAATTGAGACTATAATTAATTAGATTGGAATATTATATGGCACAGTTAAAAACATTTGATCGAAATCAGAAAAGATCAATCGGGATTTTGTGTGATCCCACTTTGTTTTCATTTAGAGTCACAGCAATGCCGTGCCAAAAGTGGCACGCATACCATAGGTTCGCCGTCCTTGGTCTAGTTAAAGTCTTGAAATTATGAGGACCGAAAATTATTAAAATTTGGATCATAATTTTTTTCTTCAAAAATGTGAGAGAAAACAAGCAAAAAAGCAAATAAATTGTAACCTTCATTAGAAAACTAAATTGACATTTCCAAAAAATAAATAAAATTGCGATACATACATCATGTGCTAATATTGCATTCAACATCATATTTGACATCTAGTATTATGAAAATTAAATCATTGTTTGAGGACAGTTTTCTTTAATTGAAAGTGGTTTTGGGATAATATACAAGTACCTTTAATAGTACTAATGATATTACAGAAGATTGCCTCAAATCTGCACAGCTTGGGACCAATGCAGATTTTACAATTTTGCAGATTTCTGGTCATTGTTTTGTTTACTTTTTTAAAACAGTAGTTTGAATATAATAATGCAATCAAAATTATAAATATGCTTGCCATAGAGTAAAACATTAAAATAATTAAGTAAATTAATAAACTAAAATGATAAAAAGTAAGACATCTTAAAAAATGATTAAATTATTAAAGGTAAACATCAAGTAAATAATTAATAATGTATAACTAAATATGCATAATAAAAATGTGGTACATTTTCTGTGAATTTTTCAATGAAAACACCTATATAACCTCATAACAACACCTATAAATTCACCTAAAATCATAAAGTAAGGAAGTTTTATTTCAGTTTAAAACCAGTCTTAATAACTAAAAAAGATTGATTAAATACACAAATATATTTGGTAAAAAGCAGGGTTGGCACGGTTTAAACCAAGTGGTTTTAACCATGGTTTAAACCACGGTTTAAACCAATTGGTTTTTTTGTCAAAAAAACCATTTGGTTTTTTTTATAAAAAAATCTATTATAATATTATTTTTTTTGTAATTTAATTGTTTTAAATTATAGATAGAAGTAATTTCTACTTTTAACACTTCATCTCAACAGTCAACATGAGACATAATGAGCCTAGGTCATGTTTCTATGCATGTAGAATGAAAATTAGCATGTGCTTTTGAACAGATATGATACCCTATAGATTTTTCTTAAAACATGCGAAATTGAAAAAGGTAAAATAGATAAATAATATTCAATATTTAGCATAAAATATTTTCCTTTAAAAAATGCAGATTATTTACAGCAGTTAATAACAAAATACAATGATCTTTAAGATTTTGGTTAAGTTGTAAAAGAAAATTTTCTGGATTGGGATTGGGGAAGATTATCCTTAAAGAATTTAAAAGTAACTTAAGATATCAAATTGAATAACACAGCTTGCAAAAATTGAGTGCTAGTTATAGCACTTCAATATTACCAATCAATCTTTTCTGTTAGTTGCTGAATCTAATGGCCAAAAATGTTGACTTGGACACTTAGAGTTATCACTCTGAAAACAAAATAACCGTCTGAAGTATTTGGATATTAAAAAAGTAATAATAATAACAACCACAGAATAATATAATATATTCATGAAACTGCATCAAATGTTTATTGTTTATTATATTATTAATCAAAGGATTCTTCATACGATTTTCAACGTATCAATGTTTCACTGTGTAGAGCAGTTTACTTTGAACATAAGACATAGCTGTTACTAATAATGTTTAAATTAGAAATGATTTAAATTTTCTATATAATTGACTGTAATTATTTCATTTAAATATTTTCAAAAGTTATATTACTTATGTATATAATATCCAAAAATGTTTATTTTATCAACAGATATGCATCTGTATGCAATAGGAAATTATATTTAAAAAAACCCGGTTTAAACCAAAAAAACCTGGTTTTTTTCCAACCCTGGTAAAAAGACTGTGATTACCAGTGATATCAGCAATATCGTCATTTTTTTCAAAAATAAATTTATACTTCTTTCTTGAAAACTACATGTTTTAGTCATATTAATGAGAATTATATATTAAAATACAAATTGAATGATATAAAACTAACAAATTTTGTAATTTTGCCACTACATCTGAATTGAAAGTTTCATTGTTTATATCTGTGATAATGTGCAGATTTTAGGGTTGCAGATTTAAGGGAGTCTACTGTACTTTAAAAAATGTCACATTTGCATAGAGACAAATTACTATGATGTTTGATCACCACTAATTTTGTATGGAAATTTTTTCCTTATTTAATTGTAGATATCTGCAATTAAATTTAAATAATATGAAGACTTTCACAATTACTGGTAGCTAAAAATCATAGCAGCTATACATTTCTCAGTTGTATCGAATTTCTTTTTTATATTCATTTAAATCCCCCCCCCCTCCCCAACTTATTTAATTGAGAATAAAATCAGTACTATTCAACTAATGTACTTTTCTTTTTCACTTGCATTTAAATGGCACTTACTATGGTAAGATATTTTTCTTTTAAGGATGACTATACTTAATTATCAATGTCTAAATGCATAAAAAAAGGGAGAAAATTGAGTGCCTCAAATACTGCCTACTCATGGCAGCAGCTAATGTTCCTACCAACTTTTTATGTCCCCCCCCCCCCCCATTGTTCATAAAAATTTTACACTTTGAAACCTCTGTTTGTTGTCAAATATGCAATAAATTATTTTACATTAAAAGAGCTAAACATTAATATTGAAAACTTTGATTTTCTTGCCAAATTACCCTCTTTTTCTCTGAATTATATTTTTATAAGTTTTGTTGAGAAACTTTATATAATAACTTTCTGAATTAATTTATTAACTGAGTTGAAGAGTTAAAGTGTTTCAAGATATAGCATTACTCTGCTCATGATTATACTTTTTCAATTAATTCATAAAATAGTAATTTTAGTATTTAAAAAAAAAAAAATCCAAATAAAAAGAAAAGCCAAATCTAACAAAGTGAGAAGGAAGTAATTGTTTTACTAAAGCACAGAAATTTTTGGCTGGCTACCATATTTTTCCCTGTTAGTAGAGCCCTGCTTACATATCTCAATAACTCCAACATATATAACAACACTGAAAATACTTTTTCTCATTGTGATATTATTAAAAAAATAAGGGGGGAGGGAAGGGGGTATAATTAACTAACAATATTTCTTTTATTTTTTTTAAACGACGGCTAATGAATAACAAGTCTTCATATGTTAAACAGTACTATTTTTATACAGACAGTTTCATAACACACCAACTTTTAATAAACTTAATACAATCTGATAAGAGTTTTATTACTATTAAATTGCGTCGCATCCTAATATGAGCATGGACATATGAATAATTCTAAGAACTGTAAGTATATTATACATGACAACAAAATACTACTACTAATAATTCACAATTTAAGCACAGTAAATAGGTATCCTTGTGATGAAATACTGGTTTCATCAGCTTTAAATTTATATATTAGCCTAGCCGTAAAAGATTAAAAACAAAACAAAACAGGGAGTGAATGACATAAAAAAAAAAAAAAAAAAAATCTCGGTTTAGTTTATTCGGATTTGAATAAAGCATTTTATTTGCAAACTTGCAACAAAACGAACTTAGCCTATATATTCTACATAAACATAAAATATTTTTCTGCCAAAAGAAAGATAAATCACACTAGCTATCAACCCTATCTTTTCTAAGTTGCCATAACCTACGAGGTAACTAACCTGGCAGAGTGCCAAAAGTCAATGGCGTTTGTCGTTAAAGTGGCAGACTCGCATATAAGCGGGGTATGC
The DNA here is from genome assembly GCA_963932465.1 of Maratus speciosus. Taxonomy (NCBI): domain Eukaryota; kingdom Metazoa; phylum Arthropoda; class Arachnida; order Araneae; family Salticidae; genus Maratus; species Maratus speciosus. The sequence continues at coordinate 138,975,545 of OZ010797.1, read as the reverse complement.
AATTATCCGTTACCCGATTAAGTGGGGCCGACTGTATTACAAAACTATGGCATCCAAGCACCATAGATAAAAGTATAAGAAACAGCAATTATAGTCATTTACAAGCATATGACTTATAAGTAAACACAAAATCATAAAGAAAACGGAATAAAAACAAAGTATAGACATGGGGGCACGTGCCCCGGGCGCCGCTTTAACAGGAGGTGAAGGGGGCGCCAAAATGAAGATTTTGTTTGACGTTTGACACAAGAATATATGGTATATATATATTATGAAATTTGTATAAAAATGTCTCGCAGCTGGAAAATTTAAAAGGAAAAGAACCAAATGCATTAAACCTTACATATAGATAAAAAGATTCATTACAATACAAAATTTCAAAGTATCATGCCTATGCGTTTGCTTTCTATCTTTTAAATCACTTCCTGTGAGGAGAATCCGAGGGAGAATCATTACCGTTTTTCAAGGTCAGTCTCTATTGTGGGACACCCTACTGTCCACTACGGATAACTACCAAAGGAGAAGTGACCCCTCAGCCTGATTTTTCTTGTAGATAAAAAAAAATTCATGAAAGCTGTATGTTTTTTTTTCCGCTGAACAGTGTTGAGCTTCCTTTCTTTCTTTCTTTCTTTTTTTTTTCCGTCTTGCCATGGGCGCTGACTGCCCAGGACAACGGGAAGGGGAATGCACAGAGTAAAATTCTTAGTAAAACCTTTCTTTTTTAGATACCGACCTCATTTAGACTATGCAAAAAAAAAAAAAAAAGTTTAAAACGATTAAAATGCAATTCTTTTAAATAACTTTTCAAAGATTTTAATGGATCAATGTTTGACAAAGCTGATTACGTAGTTCAGTTTTATATATTTTAAATTTAAAAATAAGTTGTCTGTTAGATATTTAGTAAAATTCTTTTTTGTAAATTTACTTTGTGGTGGAGGGGGTGGGGGGCGCAAAAATCTATGTTTGCCCCGGGCGCCAAAAAGGCTAGTTTCGGCCCTGTATACAAAAATAATACATGACTTCTATGTAAACACAAAAATTAAAATAAAAAAATGAAAACAGTGTTTAAAGTTATTTACAAATACGAAAGGCTTAGGAATGAGGAAAATAATAAAGTTCAATAAAAGTTCACGAAGATAAACAGGCAGAAACACCGCAGAAAAAAAAGATTCTTTAAAAGCGATATTTGATGAAAGAGTAGAGTTTATTAAATTCGTTGTATAGGATGCAGAGTTTTTTTATAATTTGATTTGGATAACAAAACGTTCTGAAGATTCCAGTTCAATGTTCTATTGCGGACAAAATTAAAACAAAAAAGCATTAAAGGACATTTGCCGAAGATGTAATGTTTGAAAACCAATGATTGAATTCTAACCGGGTTAGTGTTTAATTTTTCGATTTTGGTTGCAGATTTTTTTTTTTTTTATAAAGTTACTTTCAGTTTCACAAATTTGAAAAGAACGCTCCCATAGGTTTAACATTAGCTTGCGAGTTACTTTGTCTTTAATGTATATATATATATATATATATATATATATATATATATATAATATACATACATTTTTGTATGAAATGAAAAATAAAATCTTCATTTGGCGCCCCCACCCCTTTCCTCGCCTTTCGTTCTGACGCTTGGGGCACATGACCCCTCTGCATTCCCCTAGTTTCGGCCCTGTTTTTTACTGTAAGTTTTAGCAACATTGGTCACACCAAATTCTCCGTTGATGAAGTTTTACACTTTATCTAGTTACAATAACATCTCTCAAAACGGAATTACTAGAGATCGGAAAAATACCGTTTTAAACAGGTATCCGCTTTAGCCAGAGTATTTCTATGATTATCCATCCTTTCGTAATCGGGATCATGAAATGTTTCTGTTTTTAATTTTCCACAGGCTTTACTGCTACAAAGAAGGAATCGCAAAGGTCTGGATAAATGTTCCATTTTACATAGATTTTTATATTAGCGGGTATAAATTGTACAGTGTTAATTTCGTCAAACTTTAATTTTTTTCCATTTATGGCACGCTTCGTTACAGACATGTTCTAATGTCGTAGATTTAACTATAGTACATTTATGCTCTCAAGCGGTTATTATCAGTGACGGATCCAAGGGGAAGGAGACGGGGTCATGACCCCCCCCCCACCTCGTAAACAACAGAAAAATGCTAAAAGTTATTAAAAAATGAAATATATCTTAAATTCTTTCAATCCCCCTCCTCCGAAGTTTGTTCAACAATGCGAATCTCTCTGACTCTTTAAACCTCTACTCAAATCAAAATTAGGTAATTTCTGATACATCTGTGAAAATATTTCTAATCTCAAGAAATTTGAAAGTGCACTTATTCGGAAACTATGTGATCGAAACTGTTTTCCATTTTTCAATAAAAGCGAAGAATCTTACCAAAAATTCCATAAAATTTGGCATTTTAAACTAAATTTCCGGACGCGAATGCAAATTGCTCTCTCATGATGACATTTCTGTGGCTCTCAAGTCCTAAAAATTGGCTTAAAATGCTAACTTGACAACATTTCTGAATCATTCTTTGCATTTATAAGAAAATGGGAAATGCTACGATTTCTTGGTATCTCAATGAAATCTATATATATATATATTAACGAATACTACTGCAAATATTTTGTATTTATGAATGAAAATGATTTCGCGAAAGTATCAGAAAAATCGTCAGTTTTAATTTGAGAATAGCCTTCAATATAAAAATTGATCATGAAGTGGTGTAACCCCCCCCCCCAAAAAAAAAAAGAGCCATGACCCCCTCTAAATTGAGTGCTGGATCCACCTTTGGTTATTATAGAGTGGATAAATTTTAGAGAATACATGTGAAAACGTCTATAATGGAATCCTGTTTTAAACGGAAAAAAATAATGGTTCCGGCGAAAGAAACACTTTAAAATTATACCTGCTAAAATGAAAAATTTCGGAATTTTTGCTGTTTTAGCAGATGTTACTACTTTTTTATTCATGATTTAGTGTACGAACCCATCGTTAGGGGGGGGGACATTCCGACTCCACCCCCCTTGGCTACGCCACTGTCGGCAGAACGGTGATAGGCAAATGACCGTCCTGCTTGATACTATTTTCTTATTTTGGACAAATCTAAAAAGTTAACATGTAAAAAAAAAGAAAAAGAATTGCCGTTTTAGCAGAAGTTACTACTTTTGTTATTCATGATTTAGTGTACGGACCTATCGTTAGAGGGGACCTTCCGACCCCACCCCCTTGGCTAAGCCACTGTCGGCAGACGGTGATAGGCAAATCACCGTCCTGCTTGATACTATTTTCTTATTTTTGACAAATCTAAAAAGTTAACATGTAAAAAAAAGAAAAAAAATTGCCGTTTTAGCAGAAGTTACTACTTTTATTATTCATGATTTAGTGTACGAGCCCATCATTTGGGGTGAGATTCAGACTCCACCCCCTTAGCTACGCCACTGTCAGCAGAACAGTGATAGGCAAATCACCGTCCTGCTTGATACTTATTTCTTATTTTGGACAAATCTTTAAAAAAAAAAAAAAAATAGATTTTCGGAAGGCAATAAAATCGAGTAAAACTGTTAAATCATAAATTTTAGCAATTTAATCACGTATTTCCAAGTGAAATCAACTGTAATCAAGTGTAAACAGCTGTAATCTAGGTGTAATCAGGTATAATCACATGTAATCTAGGTGTAATCAGGTAAAATCACATGTAATCTAGGTGTAATCAGGTATAATCACATGTAATCACAGTAATCAGCTGAATCAGCTGTAATCAAGGTGATTCCGTAATCTCGTACACGATTTCTCCCATTGAGAGACCCCTCGCGCCGAGGTGAGCAGACGTGTTCTGCTATGCTCCGCATTTCAGAGTTGTAAATTTGAAATCGAAAGTAGGTCCGGTGTTGTGCGCGTTTTGTAGTTTGTAGTGATATGAAGTAAAGTTCTTATTAGAATATATTTCGTGGTGCTACGAACTTTTTCTCGGTAATGGATGCCGATATGAACATTAGTACTCAACAAGCCGATTTTTTTCCCGGCTGAATTGGAGTGTCTCAATAAATGGATAAAACATTTTCAACCAGCCTTTTTGGCCGATGATAATGAATTGGGTAAAACTGCCTACACCGTCCTTCAGGATGCCAGCTCCTTTTATGCCAGATAAGTTATATTGTTTCGTATTTAAATTAAATCCAACTAATATCCGTGTTTACCCTTTAAAATAACAGTTGATCTTGTGTGATTTGTTGATTTACATTTTGGCATGTTTTATAATATTACCCTGATAGTATAAAACATAGGACTCTTGTCAAGGTGTAGGGGGGGGGGGGGGGGTGTCTCCACACAAACGTTAGCGGAATATTTGTACACTTGGCAATTTACAAACTTAGTTGACAGATTTGTTTAAAACGTTAAAAACTATAGTACACTTTCTATTTCTGATAGATTTGGCAAAAGTTACAGGGCTTGAATTTCATGATAACTTCTGTGATAAATAGAATGCTGTTAGTAAACCAAGATTGTGATATCAACATATGAGATTTGTTTGTAATCTACTATACTGGATGGATTTCAATGGAATTTGCACTGTTAGTTAGACAGTTTTTCAGAGAAGGTTTTAATATATATATTTCTTATTTTATGATTGCATATTTTAATACCGTGTGGATAACAGACCAAAATACATCATAAGACATGAGAAATAAATGGCATTCAAAATTCTGTTAGTATAAGCAAAATACTTACTTATACTTTCAGTAGAAAATTTATAAACATTCTAATCATACTTTATTCACTACAAAACTAGACAGCAGACCTATATATTTTATCTCTTTAAAAAATATATCTACAGATATTTTTAGTTAAAATAATCTACAACTATTACATTTTATTTTTATAATGTTCGAAGTAAAATATGATTTCCAGCCTAGTCTCGATAAAAATTCACTCGTAAAGTATTCAAAAAAAAAAAAAAAAGAAAATCAAGGAATTATCCTACGTGCAAAAGGATATTTTTGCCCAATATATATTATTTTTTCATTTGGATTTGCTTAATGTTTATATCATTATACATATACATATATAATCACTTAGAAACGAAACTTTAAATATTTAAAAGGCGTTCAGATGTAAAACTTTCATCTCGAAATACCTAATTTTCTCACATTTAAATAAATATTTTATTATTATAATAAAAATACACGTGCCTCTGTATGATAAAAATAAAAAATATATCTTCATCAAAAATATCTTATTCATTATGAAAAATATAAAACAACCAATAAACAAAATAAAAAAGAATTATGATTACAATGTGGGACTGGAAGGACTCGAACCCAGAACTTCTAGTCTGGAGTTCACTGCCTTATCCACTCAGCCATCTAGCACACGTTCGTTTTGTAACAAAATATCTTTATAATTAGCACCATAATTAATCAAATCCATGATCTGTTCCTGAACACACTACGTGTTACTCCATCCATGATATTAACCCACTCCATGTTCCTGTCTCCTGAGCTCGCGCGCGTAGCGCGCGTGCAGCTTGAACACACTCAACGAAAGTAAAATTTTTTCGTATGCCAAAAAGATCGCCAACTTCCGGTTTTTACGCACGCGCAAATCGTTATTTTCCTCAATACATTGCTATAACGGTTGGGATCCGCTAATGCCTGATCCAAACTCAGGCGGTGAAAAGTGTAGAGCTGAGTTTATGTAAATTATTTTGAGCCGCAAATTCGTTTCGTTACTTGCAAAAATACGAGTGTTATAATGAATTTACCTGAACAATATACGTATTTACCTGTCAAAAATGATGAAAATAATAAAATTTATCGAGTTAAAGAGCTTACAAGTGGATGTGCAGCCGAAGTAAGTTTTTTTAATCAGATGTATTTCCTTAAGATTAGGTACTGATATTTTTCTTAAACAGTTTTGAATATTTTTCTTTTGAAATCAAATTTACAAATAAATAACAATATTATCTATATTAGATAATAAATTGTCATATTTGATATTTTAATATCTTTCTCAATATCAGAACTGCTTTATCAAATCAGATTGTTGATGTTAATAAATATATACTTACTATCACTGGCACAGCAAAGGGGAGGGGGGGGGGGGGTCAGAGTTTTAAAACCCCTCCCAGAGCTAGAATAATTAGTATGATTGCCGCTTTTATATGAATCACTAGTTAAGGAAATTACCCACTATGAATCAAAACCAAAGTTAATATTAAAACTTTTTGGCTTATTTGGAATCCGTGGCTTTGTTGAATAAAATTCCAGTCAACAAAGTGATTTATTTAAATGGCGAATAGCTTATTTAAAACTGCGAAAGGCGCATTACATGCATTAGTTAAGTGAAAACTGGTCATTGTTTTGAAAAAGAGCAGCGGTCACCTTTTCGAGACATCTTAAGACTAAAAGGGTAGTCATTTCCTGCCACAGAGACGCCTTGAGTTTGAGTACTATTATACATACACTGGGCAATTTTTTAATTGCATTTCTGTCTTTGTTCCATGTTCGAAACGATAATGAACCATTAAATTCCAGAGAAAAACGTAAAACACACGCTTTCTAGATATCTCTCAAGTCTCAATCGCCCAGTTTTGGCGTTTTTGCTCTCAGTTATCTCTAAGACCAAGTTATGTGTGTAAAAACCTTTAAGAAAGTAAGAATTTAAAAACGTACTATAAAGATATTAATATAAAAAGCTTTTTTTTTTATTGTGATTGAACAGATTATTTCAACCAGTGTTTCTTTTGAACAATTTGTTCTAGGGTGGGGTACACACATTTAATCATTTTAGTTTATTAGTTGGTAATCTAGCTTGAAATTTCCCCAGGAGGTCTTACTCTCTGGGAGGCACTGGCATTTGTTTCCTGTAAGAAAGAAGTACTGATTACAATTGTATCGCCTTATAATACATGCCTATGAGCAGGATTTTCAAAAGAAAGACATCAAATATGAAGCATTTTCTTAGAATTAATGAAAATTACTGTCTATGTCTTACATACCAACTTATGCTAATTATGCTTGAACTTAAATTAATAAACAATAAATTAGTTATACAGTATAGAACCATTTATCCGGAAACCAGTTATCCAGAGTGATATTTCCAATTGACTTATTTAAGAAAAATGAAACATACAGTGCCAGTTTGGTATGTATATATTGCTTTAAACATTTTAAACATGCATGATATAACTTAATTCCAACAACTAAGATTTGAAATGGAAGCATATTTAGTTATATATTGCACATTTTAATTTTTATGCAGAGAGGAAACAAAGGAGTTATTGTTTCCAAGATATTTCTATGAATTTTCTTCTTTTAAACTTTGATTAATGTTCAATCTTGTTCTGACCTGATTATTTCTATGTAGTCTAATACAGTAAACTCCCTAAAATCCACATGCGCCTAAAATCCGCACATCTTTGTAGATGTAAACAGTGAAACTTTCAGCTCAGATGTAGGGGCAAAATTACTCATTTTTTTAATTTTATATCATTCTATATGTATTTTGATATGTAATTCTCAATAATATGACTCAACTCATGTTTTTTCGTGAAGTATAAATTCATTTCTTAAAAAAAAATCAAGAT